>NW_019167849.1:14481611-14765722 GCF_002303985.1 Durio zibethinus | reverse complement strand
AATGACATATAAGAAATGTGAACAGAAAGCCACATCCATGGAATACATTTTTCACTGTAGAATCATTTTAGTCGTCCATTAGCTTAGTTTTGGATTTTATAGTGAAAATTCAAATACTGCTCTTTGAACAAAAAATTATGCATCAATCCCTTAAACAAATTATATTCGAAAAATAAGAACTGAAATTATTATATATATATATATATATATATTTGAACCTTACTCCTTTACTGTTAAAGCACGAATCATGCATCAAATATTATTAATGGCGGATCTGATTTTGAAGAAGTCAATTAAAAATTAAAAATTATATATATATATTTATTTGAGTTATACTATTAAATATATATTTTATTACCATAAAACATATATGTAATAATATACTAAAAAAATAGCAAACATATAAAATCTTAAATTTTATTAATTTAAAATAAAATTATAAGAAAATAAAATATAGCAAATAAATAATTTTAATTAAAATTGTGAAGAATGTTCTTTTTTAAAAAATAAAATCTTTAAGAATTAAATTTAAATTAAATATTTTTTCTGTATTGGCAATCAAGTTATTTATAAGAAACTCATATTTCATAGTTTTATTTTAATGATTTTTATAACTAAAAATGTTCGCTCAGCTTGCTAATTATTGTAAATTAAAAGTTTTTTTGTTTGATCAATCTATTAATAAGATAATTTATTTTTTAATTTTCAAGTTTTATCAAAATAAAACACAATTGAAATGAAAATAAATTTTGATATTTCACATAATTGTACATATTACAGTCAAAATGTTTCAATTGAAATTTAGATATTGATTTGACATTTATAACAAATAATATATTAATGAGTTGGCATTAAATTGAAGAAAAATTAAAGAGGGATAGCTTTAATTGATCGTATCATTCATGCAATTCAACAACTAAGTGCATGTTTGGCGCGTTCCAGTCAATAGCAGCGTAAAATCCAAAAAAATTCTTGACACTTCTTTTGCCCATCTTTGAGTTATGCCACTTTGTTAGTCCAAGTTTTTTCTTTAATTTTGGTTAATTTTGTCATAACATCTAAATCCTAAAACTAAATCATTAAATATAACATATGTAGTTGTTACTAATTTTTTTTTATTTAGATGTATGCTTGATAATTTAAGTGAATCTACATTTTAAAAAAAAATCTCAAGTTCAACAAAAAGTTTCTAAAAAAAAATAATTTTTGATCTTCTAAATTAAACTAAATTGAAAAATTCAGTTACATGTAGAAAAGTTTATGGCATCCTATAATGCCATAATTAGATACCAACTAATCTTTAGATTATTTTAGCTTTTATTAGTATGATCCTAACTTATTTTTATTAATTAATTACTAATTTTGATATTTAAATATTAGAGATATTTTTAGATTATTTTCAACACTTTGGTTGATTCCTTATAAATATTTTCCAATTCAAGAGCATTCAAGTAACAAATCTATTTTTTGGTTCCATTATTGGATTTATTAAATATTTTATAAAAAAAATTAATTATTAGTAATTAATAATTTAAATAAAATACATAATCAAATACAAGATTAAATACAACACTTAATATATATAATTAATCATACAAGAAACTTAAATCACCACAATTTACTCTCAATTTTAATTTTGTTCAAATTAAAAATAAATAAAAATTATTATATTGAAACCAATTTTTAAATCCTCTAATATTTTGATTGAATTTAAAAAAAAAAAGTTTTTTAACCTAAATTTTTTTTAAAAAAATTACAAATCTTAGATGAAATTTTATTTATTTTTAAATTATTATTATTAACAAATACATTATGATTTTCCTTTACCAAATTAAACTCTCTTCTTCCAATAATTAAAATCATATATTAGAATTAAATATACATAAAACAACAAGCTAAAAATAAATAAATAAATAAATAAAACCCTGAAGCAAAGAAGCCAAATCAATTACATGGGTATTTGTTACGTGGGCTTGAAGATTTTAACTTCAGATCATGGGATGCGATGGCACACATCGTCTGCAAAGATGGTATTCATGGTCCCACCAGATGTAATTGGATGCATTACCACAGGCTATTCTGGTAAAATGTACATGATCCAACCTTTACATTTCCCTGACCCACATGCCGCAAGCATCAGCTGTGGCAGCAAAACGTTAGTTGGTGTTCAGAGCCTAGATGTTGTAGCTAGCTAGACAAGGGACAAGATTATGCGGGTGAAACTGCAAGATGCTTGCTCTGATATCCAGAGGGCAGAGGACAAGCCAAAAGTGGAGCCACTGTCATTGGCAACAAAAACTGAGAAGAAAAACTGTCATCTCTTTCTCAGATCGAGGGTTTCCGTTCTTTTCTTTTGGATAGAAAGGGAAAATACAAAATATAAAAAGGAAATAAAAACGAGAGAAACTGACTGTTGTATAAAAACGAGGCGCCGAATAAAAATGAGAGTGAATTGAAGTTGATGAAATTGTAGCCGTTGGATTTGGAAAAGTAGAGATTAAATGTTTTCAAGTGGATTGACTGTCAAATGGGTAATTTGCCGCCAGATACAAGGAAATGAGAATTTCCCGCCCTGCTAACCTGCTGGCTCGGGGCTTGTAGCTCATGGGCTCGGACCCTTCAATGCAACGACTCAAGCCATGGTGGGAGGGGGCTTTATGTGCATGGTTTGGGTTTGGTCGGTGATTGTGAGTTGTGACTTGTGAGCAATATGATCATGCAACATTGACAAAGAACTGGACGACCCACCACTTGCTCGAGTTAGTTTTGGACATAAAATTTGAAATTTGGATCAGTTCCATTCATAATTTTTTTGAAATTCAAAATAGATAAATTATTTGATTATTAAATAAAATAAAATATTTCGTATTTAATAATTTAAAAATTAAAGTTATACATTAAAAATAACTTAAATAAAAATTCATCAATGAAATTTGAATACAAAATTTTTATGTTAAAATAAATTATCTTTACCAATTGAACCACTTTTTATTGATATTGTCGTATTTATGGTACATATTTGTAATTTTACATATAAAAATTTTTAATGACAATAAAATATAGCGTACCTAATTTATAAGCTCGACAAGTAGCAAGACTTTGTGTGTGTTGTTGCAGTGAAAAATTTTCAAAGTTTAGCCTCTTAACACAAAATTCAATTCAAACTTGTCAAGAACCAACCGCAATAAGAAAACGCACCAAAAACACATTAAAATTCAACCCAAAAACAAAAACTTTAGCATAATATAAAGTTCCAATCCATGAAAATTGCAACACAACAAAGAGTTCTGATTTCTCAATAACAACAATTATGGTGAAAGCCACATTGTTGTTGTTATTATTCTATTATAATAAGAGTCTCATTGATAATTCAACAGCTTATTATTCAGCAGTTGACTTTGTGACATCAGACCGATCTGAAATCCATGCTCGGTGTTAAAATAACCTGTCGAGTGAAACCAAACATCGTAATGAGATAATAGAGTATTCTCGTAACAAAGTGGCATGCATATGCATGGAACCCTCCTTAATTCTTTTGGAAGTTAGCAGCTGCTTATTCATGTGGGCTAAAGTTGTCTTACATCGCTCTAAAATAATATTCGATTAGCGTAACAAACCTGTCATGGAAATGTAGATGAAGGGAAGAATTTCACAACAAAAACGATCCGACCCGACTTTTTGAAGGATCCGACCCGGCCCCAAATGATATTTTCAAAAAACCTATAGGATCCGCTCGGGTGTTGGGTATATTTGCCTTTACCTCCAACTAAAGAACCCAAAAAAAAATTGTACGAAAAGAGCAAAAAAGTTTATAGAAGAGGTTACTAACATGTTACAAAGAAGCAGACTGCTGCGGAGCAGCAGAAGAAGTGTCATTCGCAGCAACAAGCTCAACCTCAGGTAAAAATACTATTTTATATTTTAAAAAATATATTTTATATTTATATTAAAAAATAATATTTTATGTTAAAAATATTATTTTATATTTTAAAAAATAAATATTTTATTAATTTCAATTTGAATCAGGTAGAGTTTAAGTATAAAAAAAATAAAAGAATTCATTGGGTCGGGTCAGGTAAGGTTCGGACATTAAAAAAAAAAAAATTATCAAGTCAGATCGAGTTTGAGTTTTATGAATATAAAATCAAATTATATTCGGAACAAATAAAAACTTGTATTGACACAATCTGTTACTATCCCTAGTTATTCATCCTATTTGAGGGCTTGACTCAATTCAAATTAAATCTTTGATATAAATTTTAAAATTTGAATTTGATCTGATTTACAAATAAATTTATTAAAATTTGACTAGATTTGAAGTAAATTTTTTGACATAAATTTTGAAATCTCAACTCGACTCAACTCATCTAGAGATTTATTAAAAGGTAAATGACTATTAAAAGATCTTGAAACAAATAACCATATTTATAGTACACATTTGCAATTGTATTTATGAAAATTTTTTAACAACAACAAAATGTAGCATACGTAATTTATAAGCAAGTCTGTGTATGTTATTACAGTGAAAAATTATCAAAGTTTTCTAAACTCAATCATCATGACACAAAATTCAATTCAAACTTTGTCAAATATCTGAATATAGATAAAGGTAACCCCTAAGGAGCCAATCATAGTAAAAACCTCATGATATATAAAACATATAATGACTCCAAAAGCAGACCCAAAACACAATGAAGTTTAAAAAACAAAATAACTGTAATACAATATAAAGTTCCAATCCATTTCTATTTTCCATGCAAATTGCAACACAAATAAAAAGTTCTTACTCAATAACAACATTTATGATAAAAGCCAAAGCCAAAGCCAAAGCCAAAGCCAAAGCCAAATTATTGTATTATTATAAGTCTCATTGATATAAATCAACAACTCATTAATTCTTCGACAATAGACTTGTGAAAACAGACCAATCAATCATGCTTGGCGTAACAATAACCTGTCATTGGAACATCGTAGTGAGAAAATACAGTATTCTGAGAGGAAAGATGGCATGCATCCGCATGGGACCCTAATTCTGAAGTCTTTTGGAAGTTATTATATTAGGCAAATTTATTCATATTTAGTCCTCATCAGTCACCAGCGTCGAACCTTTTTTCCTCCGGGTTAACGTTGTCGTACCTCCTCTGACAATCACCGAACCACAGTACGTTTTTGGGTGCAACTTGGGCTGGGTTTGTGGGGTTATCAAGTAACGTTTTATGTGGCAGATCAACCTCTATTTGGACCTAACCCAACTTAGAAAAATCTAAGAAGAAGATGATAAACTCTTTAATTAGAGTGCACACCTAAGGTTATTGAAGGGAAGATAATGATTGATTATTTTGATTAATATAGTATTATGAATTTTAAAAAATATATATAAATTTAAAATCAAATTTTTTTGGAAATTAAATTAATCCAAACTAAACTCTATCAATTAGATTAATCAATTTTTAAAAATTATTTATTTATTTTTTACTATTATATGTTTAAATAAATTTATATGTAAAATAATTATTTTATTTTAAAAAAATTTAAAATTTATATAAAAACTAATAAAAATATAATTTAATTTTATTCATATAATTTCTAATTTTTTTAACTTCATGATTCAAAAATCAATCTAAACCGAATTAAAAAATTTAATATTCATCCAAATTAAAAAAAAAAGATCCAAATAGAATTAAACAATTCAATTTCGTATAATTTTTAATTTTTCAAAAATTTCCCCCAAGGGATGCTATGGTTTCATTATGACATGCACATTTTTTACTACAAATTTATACTTTAAAATCTCTGTCCAAAACTCTTCTCCTTGATGCACTTTGTGAGGGTAACTTCCTTTGCCCGTCCCACCTTTGGACCTTCATATTAATTAGGGATGGCCATGGATAGGGTACGAGGAGGGTAGAATATTCCTTATTATCATTTTCAATTTTTATATTATATACATCTTTGTACTTATATTTAATAAGTATTTTAAATTTATCTCTATTTTCATTATTATGAGTATTTAATAGGTATAGATAATTTTCATACTCGTCGTTTTTAAAAAAAATAAAAAATAAAAATTTATTTTTAAAATTTTTTAATTTTTATCTTGTATACTTAGGTAATTTTTATAAATAGATATTTATATATATTTTTAATAAACATATATTAATTTTAATTAATCTAAAATAATAATTTATATTATTTAATAAAAAAATATATTTACAAAATATATATAAATATATAGGGTATGTATATGAGGCAGGTATTATATTATCTATTTGCATCTCGTACTTAATAAAAATTTAAAATCATATCTATTTTCATTCTCATTCTTATTTTCATAATGTTATATCCATCTTCATCTCCATTCGAGTACAAAGTCTAATTTTTCATTGAGTATGGATAAGATGTTAATCCTATATGCTATATGTTAATCTAACCTCACAGCCACAAAGATGATATGATTGTTTTATAAGTGATGTAATGGCAAAAACATTCACATTTTCCAACCGAAGAACCAAAAAAAGGTTTAAAGGAAAGATTACCTACATGTTACAAAGAAACAGAGGGGTGCCAGACCAAGTGTCATTCTGTAGCAGCTGAGTCTACTTCAGGCTGGGCATCGACTTCAGTATCAGTCCGACGACATCTGACTTTGAAACGAATATACGTGGTTGTCGTTATGACAAGAGCAGAAATGGCAAGCAGAAGCAAAGCCAAAGTTGTCCCTTTCCCCTTAAACCTGAAGGTTTCTGAGATTGTAAGACTCCATGCGGATGACGATGAGCTGCTGTTTGCCACCATATTTGTTTTTATTTTTTTAGCTCAAGCACCTACAGTACAATCTCTGCAAATAAAAGATCCAAGTTGTGAAAACCAAAGAGACTAATAATGAACCGAGGAAGATTCTTTATTTATTCATCACTACGCAGGAAACTTGGTCATAGATCGTGTAAATTATCAATTAGTCCCTATACTTATATAAAATTTAAATTTTAGTCTTTTTACAATAAGTTTTAAAATTTAATGTTTTAAAAAATTAGAAAATTTTTTAAAATTCAAAATATTTTTTGTATTAAAAGAAATAAATTTTAAATTTTGTGCTAGTACATAAGTTAAATTTCAAATTTTGTAAAAATATAATAATTAAAATTTAAATTTTATACGAATACAAAAGTTATTTACATAATTTAATAATCGATTTCATCAATATAAATTATTAATTAATAAATCAATGTCACATTATTAAAGTTAATGCTATATCAATATGGTCAACGATCAGATCAACTAATTTAACAAATATCAATTAATAACATTATTAATTAAATCAACATTATTAAACTAAGTATAAAAATTTAATTTTTATAAATTGTTATATAAAGACTAAAATTTAAATTTTATATAAATATAAGGATTGATAGCATAATTTGACCTTTTTGTTATCCTTTGTATTAAAGTTCCCACCGAAAAAGAGACAGTCATCAAATGGCCGTGTTGAAGTCAAAAACAGAGTTTAAAAAAAAAAAAAGAAGGCAAAATCAATATTGGTCGGTTTTTTAAGAAATGGCAAACGGGTGAGATCCAACAAGTATTGGTTGGCTTTTTTTTTTTTCTAATTTTTTTTCTTTTTAATTTAACGGTTGGCTTATATTGCATGAGAAACACATTTAATAATTTTTTTATAAATATAATTGAATTAACTGATTAAATAAATTAAATATTTTATTTTTTATATTGATGTATTAAATAAATTTATCATAAATAAATATCAAAATTATAAGAGGAGAAAAAATAAGACAAAAACGAAAATATAGTAACAACAAATGATTAAATCAAGTGATTAAAAAAAGTAAGTTATTTTTTTATTATATGAGTTTGAATTGTTCAAAAATTATAAAAAAAGTTACTAAATATACCGTAAATAAATATATTTAAATTGATTGAAAAAATGAATGTATCGGATAAATTGCAAGAATATTTTGTCACTAAAAAAACAACGGCGGAAGGCAATGCACCTAATTCAATTCTATATTAAATTTCCAACAGAGAAATTCCAACTTGTCCCCAGTGGCGGTTGCAAGTGACCTTTTTCGAATTACCATACTACCCATCTACAGCTACCTAATTTTCAAAAACAAGCAACCAGACAGGAAAACTTCAACAAGGGCAATTACGGTAATTGAAAAAACAGAAAACCGAAAAGAACAGAAAAGAACAGAAAAGAAAATCCATGGTGGTCACTGTTTACCCCCTTTCCATTGGAAATCCTCCCCTTCCGAACTCAATCATCGTCCCCTTTAAAAAAGACACCACTCAAGCCAACGGTAGCAGTACGGTCTCAGTGAAGAAAGTAGGATCCAATCTCAATCGGAACTCCAAAATCCTCTTTTTATCAGGTCCGTTTCTGATTAGTTTGATTTTCATTTTCTTTTTTTCGTTGCTTATTATCATTCCTAATAATATTTTCTTTAATTGCAGATTATGGGGCATAAAACGTGGTTAATTTTGGCGTTTTTTCCATGTTTAATTTCATCTTCTTGCAGTACAGGTACTGATCAAATTCAATTCTTTTAATTTCTCATTTTTTAAATTAGGTTTTCCTATTATAACTATTATGGTGAGTTATTCCTAATTTATGTAATTACATGTTAAAACCAGCTCAAGAACTTCTAATTCTACTTTTTAATTGGTTTTATTAAAGCTTATGTTTGGTTTTTGGAGCTTTTGAGGTTTAAAAATTTTAATTTAATAAAGAATTTGCTTTTGTTTAATGTAGAATTGCAGGTGAAGCACAAGGATAACTTTGCTGTCTACAATCATACTCTTGCCACTATTTTAGTAGTTTTTTTTTTTTGTTACATCGAAAAGGTAAATTCTTAGTACAAATTAAAAAAAAAATTGCTTCGAAATTAAACCCGTGATATCCCTTAATATCTTTAATCACTAAGCTAAAGTTATTATTATTATTTATTTTTTATTTTTAATGAGAATAATTTTCTAGGAAATTTTAATTCTATGCAGAAGCAAAGCCAAAGTTGCCCCCTTCCCTTTAAACCTGAAGGTTTCTGAGATTGTTACACTCCATGACAATGACGATGAGCTGCTTTTTTGCCCCCGTTCTTTTTATTTTTTGACCCTAATTCTGAATTCTTTTGGAAGTTTGTTATATTGGGCAAATTTATTCATATTTAGTCCTCATCTGCGCCTTACTTTAACCTTGTTTCCCGTGGGTTAACGTTGTCGTACGTCCTCTGACAATCACCGAACCACAGTAAGTTTTTGGGTGCAACTTGGGCTGGGTTTCTGCGGTTAACAAGGAACGTTTTATGTGGCAGATCAACCTCTGTTTGGACCCAACCCAACATAGTAAATGCTAAGAGGAAGATGATAAACTTTTTAATTAGAGTGCACACCAAAGGTCATTGAAGGGCTGACAATGATTGATTATTTTGATTAATATAGTATTATAAATTTTTAAAAAATAATATAAATTTCAAATCGATCTTTTTTGAAAATTAGATTAATCCAAACTAAATTCTATCGATTAGATTAATCAATTTTAAAAAATTAATTTTTTACTTTTTACTATTATATGTTTAAAATAATTTAAATATAAAATAATTATTTTACTTTGAAAATTTTAAAATTTATATAAAAACTAATAAAAATATAATTTAATTTGATTTGTAAAATTTCTAATTTTTTTAACTTCATGATTTAAAAATTAATCTAAACCGAATTAAAATATTTAATATTCATCTAAATTAAAAAAAAAAGATCCAAACCGAATTAAACAATACAATTTCATATCAATTTTTAAGTTTTCAAAAATTTCCCCCGAGGGATGCTATGGTTTCATTATGACATGCACATTTTTTACTACAAATTTTTACTCTAAAACCCTGTCCGAAACTCTTTTCTATGATGCACTTTGTTAGGATAACTTCCCCTGCATGTCTCGTCTTTAGACCTTCATGTTAATTAGAGATGCTCATGAATAGGATATGAGAAGGATAGAACATTTTTCATTCTTATCTTTGAATTTTTATGTTATATACATCTTTATATTTATACTTAATTGATATTTTAAATTTATTTTTATTTTCATTATTGTAGGTATTTAATAGGTATAACTAATCTTTATATCCGTAACTTTTGACATGAACTTTAAAATCTCAACCCGATTAAATTCGTTGAGAGATTTAGTGAAAAAAAAATGACTATTAAACTATTGTAAAACAGATAACTATATTTATAATACATATTTGCAATTGTATTTATGAAAATCTTTTAACAACAACAAAATGTAGCATGCCTAATTTATAAGCAAGTCTGTGTATGTTATTACA
The DNA here is from genome assembly GCF_002303985.1 of Durio zibethinus. The sequence goes on along the minus strand of NW_019167849.1, from coordinate 14,755,382 downwards.
GTGGAAATTTATCAAAGTTTTCTAAACTCAAACATCATGACCCAAAATTCAATTCAAACTTTGTCAAAGATCTGAATATAGATAAAGGTGACCCCTGAGGAACCAATCATAGTAAAAACCTCATGATATATAAAACATATAATGACTCAGAATACACACCCAAAGCACAATGAAATTCAAATAACAAAATAACCGTAGTACAATATAAAGTTCCAATCCATTTCCATTTTCCATGCAAATTGCAACACAACAAAGAGTTCTTACTCAATAACAACACTTATGGTAAAAGCCAAAGCCAAAGCCAAATTATTATTATTACTATAGTGAGAGTCTCATTGAGACAAATCAACAGCTCATTCTTCGGCAATAGACTTTGTGAAAATAGACCAATCAACCATGCTTGGCGTAACAATAACCTGTCATTGGGGAATAAAAACATGAACATCTTAGTGAGATTACACAGTGTTCTCAGAAGAAAGATGGCATAAATCTGCACGGGAAATTCTTTTGGCAGTTAATATATTGGGCAAATGCATTCATATTAAGTTTTCATCAATGGCTTCTTTTAACCTTTTCGTCCTCTCACAATCACTGAACCACGGTGCGTTTTTGGGTGCAACTTGGGCTAGGTTTCTGGGGTTAACAAGGAACGTGTTATGTGGCAGACCCACCTCTATTTGGAACCAACACAATATACCGAATGCTAAGAAAGATTCATGGTCTGCAGAAGGAGATGATAAACTCTTTAATTACATAACATGATTTGGGGTGGCTTGTTGGAGTGCACACCTAAAGTTAGTGTAAAGGTGACAATGGAATCGCATCATATAATTCCATTTGATTAATTTTATTAATATATAGTATTATGAACTTTTAATTTAAATTAAATTAATTCGAATTAAATTTTATCAATTAGATCAATCAATTTCTTAAAAATAAGTTTTTATTTTTTACTATTATATGTTTAAATAAATTTATACATTAAATAATTTTTTTTATTTCATAAAATTTTAAAATTTATATAAAAATTAATAAAAATAAAATTTGATTTGATCCCTATACTTTCAATTTGTTTTAACTTCATATCCAAAAATCGAATTAAAATATTTAATTTTCATCTAAATTTTAAAAAAAATCCTATTCGAATGAATTAAACATTATAACTTTAAATTAATTTTTTATTTCTCAATTCTTGATGCCACGGTTTCATTATCACTTGCACAAATTTTACTTCAAATTTGTACTGTAAAACTATTTTATTTCAAATTTGTACTGTAAAACTCCTGTCTGAAACTCTTCTCTTTGACGCACTTATATGACTGCTTTGTGAGGGTAACTTCCCCTGCATGTCCCCTGTCTTTGGAACTTCATATTAATCCTATTATGCTATATGTTTATCTAACCTCACAGCCACAAGATGATATGATTGTTTTGTAAGTGATGCAATGGCAAAAGCATCCACATATTCCAACTGAAGAACAAAAAAAAGTTTAAAGGAAAGGTTACCGACTTGTTACAGAGAAGCAGAGGAGTCGGAGACGAAGTGTCCTTCTGTAGCAGCTAGCTGTAGACCAGTATCGGCTGCAGTATGAGTTGGACGGCCTCTGAGTCTGAAACAAATATACGTGGTTGTCGTTATGACGAGAGCAGAAATGACAAGGAGAAGCAAAGCCAAAGTTGCCCCTTTCCCCTTAAACCTGAAGGTTTCTGAGATTGTAAAACTCATTGCCGATGACGATGAGCTGCTGTTTGCCCGCATTTTTTTAAAAAAAATTTCTAGTTCAAGCACCTACGGTACAATCTCTGCAAATAAACGATCCAAGTGAAAACCAAAGTGATTAGCAATGAAACAAGGAAGATTGCTTAATATCACGTTGCGAAAGAAGGGAGCACCTAGTGTCACATCAGACCACCTACTGAGTCTCAAGAACGGAACTTGCTAAGGTCACGGTAACCAGTACATGTCACAAACACGTTTACCAACCCTAAACCAATAGGATCGGAACTTGCAAAGGTCACAGTAACTAATAAGTGTCACAGACCGTGTACGAGTCCCAATCCCAATCCCAGTCCTAATCCTAAGACCAAAACTTTTTAAAAGCGTTCATCTCATTGCAAATAAGCATTAAAAAAGAAAAACCTAAAGGAAGAAAAAAAGAAAAACCTAAATCAATATTCAATTTGGACAAACGAATGAACATATAGGAAATGTGAACAAAGCCATATCCATGGTATACATTTTTCACTGTAGAATCATTTTAGTCGTCCATTAGCTTAGTTTTGGATTTTATAGTGAAAGTTCCAATACTGCTCTTTGAACAAAAGATCATGCATCAATCCCTTAAACAAATTATATTCGAAAAATAAGAACTGCAATTATTTTATATATATATATATATATATATATATTTGAGCTTTACTCCTTTACTGGTAAAGCAAGAATCATGTATCAAATATTATTAATGGCGGACCTGATTTTGAAGAGGTCAATTAAAAATTAAAAATTATATATATTTTTATTTGAGTAATAATATTATATATATTGTTAGTAGATTTAAGAAAATAGAAATAATAAGAAAAAAGAAAATATGGCTTTGAGGCATGAATAACACTATCTTAAAAGTAATTATGTCTATAGAATACAACAAAGCCTTAAAACTCTCTAAATCAGAAGTAGTAAAATTTATTATACTAAAAGATTTATTTATAATTAATGAACATATATAAATTTTTATTCAGATAGTTATGACTTTCTATATAATCATGATTTTTATGAATAATAATCTATTTATATTTAAATAGTTACGATCATTTGTCATATGATAATTATTTCTGTTTAATCATAATTATTTAAAATATGAATAAAATTAATACAAAAATTAATTTTATTCATCAATAATTAAATCTTTCTATCCAATGTGGGATGCACCACATTCTAAACTACCAACATATATTTTATTAATATAAAAAATATATGTAATAATATACTAAAAAATAGCAAATATATAAAATCTTAAATTTTATTAATTTAAAATAAAAGTATAAGAAAATAAAATATAGCAAATAAATAATTTTATTTAAAAGTATGAGGAATGTTCTTTTTTAAATAATAAAATCTTTAAGAATTAAATCTAAACTAAATTTTTCTTTCTATACTGACAATCAAATTATTTATCTTTCATCTTATTTCATAGTTTTATTTTAATGATGTTTATAATTGAAAATGTTTGCTCAGCTCGCTAATTATTATTGATACAAAAAAAAAATTGAACAATTTATTAATAAGATAATTTACTTTTTAGATTTCAAGTAGTATAAAAATAAAATACAATTATAATAAAAAAATAAATTTTAATATTTTATATCATTATATGTATTACACTTAAAATGTTTCAATTGAAATTTATATGTTGATTTGGCATTTGAAACAAATAATAAAATTAATGAGTTGGTATTGAATTGAAGAAAAATTAAAGAGGGGATAGCTTTAATTGGCAGTTCAACAGCTAATTTGTCAGCAATAGAATTTGTCAAAACAGATGGACGTGTCATTGGGCGAAAAAAGCTGCAGGCGTCTGGTCCCAAATCCCGAATTCTAAAGAAGTTACTTGAACTTTTTTTCCTGCGGGTTAACGTTGTCGTACGTCCTCTGACAATCACCGAACCGCAGAACATTTTTGGGTGCGACTTGGGCTGGGCATCTTATGTGGCAGGTCAACTTCTATTTGGACCCAACCTAACATAGCAAATGCTAAAAATGGTTCATGGTCTCATGAAGAAGATGATAAACTCTTTAATTACATAACATGATTTGGGGTTGGCTGCTAGAGCGTACACCTAAAGTTGTTGTAATAATGGATGAAATTAGTTCGATTCAATTTAATTATTTTAATTAATATATAATTTTATAAAATTAAAAAAATATATAAATTCAAATAATTTTTTTTAAAAATTGAATTAATTCAGACTAAATTCTATCAATTAGATTAATCAATTCTTTTTCTCACCCCTACTCGAATGCTATGGTTTCATTATCGCAATGCACATTTTTAACTACAAAATTGCACATCTTCAATGCACTTGCAAGATTGCTTTGTCAGGGTAACTTCACCTTTTTTTCTATTAAAACCAAAAGTAAGCTCACTAAGTACATGTTCGGCCCGTTCAAGTCAATAGCAGAGTAAAATCCTAAAAAATTCTTGACCCTTTTTTTTGCCATCTTTGAGTTATGCATCTTTGTTATTCAAAGTTTTTTCTTTAATTTTTGTTAATTTTGTCAGTAACATATAAATCCTAAAACTAAATTATTAAATATAACATATTTAGTCACTACTAATTTTTTTATTTAGATATATAATTGATCATTTAAGTAAATTTATATTTTTAAAAAAATCTCAATCTTAACTAAATGTTCATAAAAATAATAATCTTTTATCTTCTAAACAAAATTGAGTTAGGAAGTTCAATCACATGTAAAAAAGATTATAGCATCCTATAATACTCACAAAGTAATACCAATTAATTTTTAGATTATTTTAGCTTTTATTAGTAGGGTCCTAACTTATTTTTATTAATTAATTATTAATTTTTATATTTAAATATTAGAGATTTTTTTAGATTTTTTTTAAACGCTTTAGTCGATCCCCTAAAAATATTCTTCATCTCAACAGTATTTAAGTAACAAATTTATTTCTTTAAAGAGATTCCACAATCATATTTATTAAATATTTTATGAAAAAATTAATTATTGGTACATAATAATTTAAATAAAATACACAATCAAATATAAAATTAAATACAACAGTTAATATATATAATTAATCATGCAAGGAAATTAAATCACCACAATTTACTAGCAATTTTATTTTTTTTTCAAATTAAAAATAAATAAAATTTATTATGTTGAGACAAAATTTTAAATCCTTCAATATTTTGTTTGAATTTTAAAAAAAGTTTTTTTACCTAAAAATTTTTAAGAAAATTACACATCATTGGACGAAATTTATTTATTCTTAAATTATTATTATTAAAAAATACATTATGATTTTCCCTTACCAAATTAAACTCTCTTCTTCCAATAATTAAAATCATATAATAAAATTAAATATACATAAAACAATAAGCTAAAAAGTAAAAATAAATAAATAAATAAATAAAAACCCTAAGCAAAGAAGCCAAATCAATTACTTGGGTATTTGTCACGTGGGCTTGGAGATTTTAACTTCAGTTAATGTGATGGCACACATCGTCTGCAAAGATGGTATTCACTGCATCAGTTGGATGAAACTGGTCGCACCAGATGTGATTGGAAGCATCAGGACAGACTATTTCTGGTAAAATGCACACGATCCAACCTTTATATTTCCCTAACCCACATGCAGCAAGCATCAGCATGTGGCAGTAAAACCTTGGGTGCCGTTAGTAGGAGGTGCAGAGTGTAGATGTGGTAGCCCAGGGAAGCTGCTACTGGTGAAGGAGGAACATGAGCACCTTGCTGGCTAGACAAGAGAGAAGATTATGAGGGTGAAACTGCAAGCTGCTTGCTTTGATATCCAGAGGCAGAGGACAAGCCAAAAGTGAAATCACTGCCACTGGCAACAAAAACTGAGAAGAAAAACTGCCACCCAACAAAGAAAATACGAAGCCGCGATTAGGATTCTGCCTTGTCCGTTTGTAGCTGTACTAAGAGCCTAAATTTTTACTTCCAAAAAATCGACTTCCTCGGCCCATTTCGCGGTTCTCGGTTGTTTATTTTATAAGCAATTAATTTCAATCCAAGAAGCAGTCTTAGTTTTTGACAGAAATGACATTTCTGTCAAAAATTGATAACATTTGTAACTATAGATGCATGGATTTTACAAAAATTTACAATAAAATTAATAAATAAAAAACTAGGGCAATTTGTTCATATTTTACTCATTTTAGAAATGATATAATCTATTTATAATTTAATAATTTAGCATTTAATTAAACCAAAATTCAAATGTGAAGGCATCACACATCAATATTTCGTTAATTCCTTATCCTCTTATTGCTTCCTTTTTATAACATTTTGTTATTAATGATGACTTTGTAGATGGATTCTGTAATAATACCTCGTAGAATATTAATATTACTACTTTTTGTGTTTAAGGGCTGAGACAAAGAAGGCAAAAGTAAACTGAAATGAGCGTTCTATGATACCTCATAGAATATTAGAATATTGCTTCTTGTTGCGTGAAAGGGTAACCAAATAAGGCAATAGTGCCCAAGGCAAAAGTGCTCGTCAAATGAACGCAATGATACGTCTTAGAACATTGCTTACTTTGGTTGTTAAAAAGGGTTGCCATAAAGCAAAAGTTTATACTCAAATGAACATTTAAAACCAAAGTAAAATTCTTGACTTTTTTTTATTCATATTTGAATTATGCCACTTGTTATTCAAAGTTTTTTCTTTAATTTTTGTTAGTCCAAGTATAATTATCTCTGCACCTACGTGGTTTTTTTTTTTTTTTTGTATTATAAAATTTTTGATTTGATAAAGAAAGATTGAGAAAGGGGTAAGCAAATAAAAAAAATTGACAGATTTTTTTTTATTTGAAAAATAAGTCATTTTCATAATTACCTAACAAAGCCTCAGAGCCTGAATCTGACTTGATTTATAAGCAGGTTTGTCAAACTTGACTTAGTTCAAGTTAAGCTTTTGACGTAAATTTCGGAGTCTGAACCTCACTTAATTCATTAACAAATAAAAAATATAAATGATTATTAAACAATCATGAAACAGAAGACCATGTTTATGAAAATCTTTTAACAGCAACAAAATATTGCATACCTAAGTTATTGGCAAGTCTTTGATTGTGTTGTTACAGTGAAAAAATTTTAAAGTTTGTAGACATCCAATTGGGTTCAGGCTCAGATCAATTGGGCTTGGCCCAAATGGGTAAGATCCAATTCAATTTTTATCTTATATTTTTTTTTTTTTTGTATTTTATTATTTATTATTATTATTATGTATTAATATATATATATTTTTATTATTAGATTAGATTTATATGTATATAGTTATATATTTATTATTATTATATTATTATTATTATTTTTTTTTTGTTTTTGTTTTGTAATATATTTTTGGGTTTATCTTATTTTATTTGTTATTATTATTTTTTTATTATCTGTTCTGATTTTTCTCGATTTTCAGATATTATTTTTTAATTTTTTTATACTATAATATCTTTTGATTTATCTTTTCTAATTATCTAGTATTTTTTTTATTTTGATTTTAATTTTGGATGGTTGGGATTAAAAGATGAAGAATCCCACTGTGGAGGGGAACTCAATCAGAAGAGTCCAATTGGATTCAAAGATTGAATCCCCGTCCAAGGAGGAATTGGGATTGATCAGGAACTCCTGATCAACCCCTATAAAAGGCACTTCCTGGAACAGATGCTAGGGGGAAAAAACAGTAAGCAAAGCTACTGATTTGAGAGAAAAGGAGGAGTATAGGAAGCTAGGAAAAGTTTAAGAGTGTTATGGGAGTGAGAAAAAATTTTTAGAAATTTTTGGCGAAAAATTTTTCTGGAAATTTCCAGATTCCGACTAAAATTCCGGCGAAATTTGAATTTTTCGGCAACAATTCCGGCGAACATTGAAGTTTCCGGTAACCTGCCCAGTTTCCGACGAAGAATCCCAGAAACCTGTGGTATTCCGGCCAACTTCCGACGAAATTTCTAGATTCCGGCAACATTTTCCAGAATCCGGCACCGGTGTTCTTCAACTTTTAGAGAGAAGGGAGAGGAAAAGGGAAGAAAAGAGAGAGAGAGGAGGAGCGTTCTGCCGAAAAACGAAGGGGATTGCCTTTTATACCCTCTCAAAACGACGTCGTTTTGGCCTTAAGTAACCAGAGGATCCGTGCGTTTTGCCGAACCCGACCCGACCCGAGCGTCGACCCGCTTTCCTGACCCGCGCGTGCTGCCCCTCCTCCAAGCTGAGCCGAGCCTCGATCCGAGCCGCTCTAGGTTTTTTTTTTTTTCATTTATTTGTTTATTTGTTTATTTTTATTTTATTTATTTATTAGATTAGGTTTATTTAATATTCTTTTTATCTTTATTTTATTTTTATTTTGTTTTTTTTATTTTTATTTATTTTCACTTTCATTTTTTTTATTTTTTTTATTATTCTATTTTTTTTAAATAAAAATCAAAATTTCCAAAAAAAAATATTTTTAGGGAAAAGTTGAAAGTATCAATTTTCTTTAAAAAAAATAAATTAAAAAAAAAAAGGTTTTTGAGGAAAAGTTAAAAGTATCAATTTTCCTTAGAAATAAATTTTCAAAAAATATTTTGAGGGAAAAGTTGAAAGTATCAATTTTCCTTAAAAATAAATTTTCAAAAAAAGATTTTTGAGGAAATGTTGAAAGTATCAATTTTTCTTAAAAAATAAAATTTCAAAAAAAGAGATTTTTGGAAAAAAGTTGAAAGTATCAATTTTCCTTAAAAATAAATTTTCAAAAAATAATTTTTGGGAAAAAGTTGAAAGTATCAATCTTCCCTACACAAGAACAATCATCGTTTCCTTCCTTTCTATTTTGATTTTGATTTTCATTTTCATTTTTTCTTAATTAATCCGACGACGGAGCCTCTGCAAGTGAAACAGTCGTTTTTCTTGCATACTCCTGAGGTGAGGGAATTTTCTCAATTTTTTGCTAAAAGTATTAGAGTCAATTGAGAATAATTTTCAATAATTAATTACTTGGTAAGATTTTAAGGCTTTTGGATAACACAAATTTAAGTTGGTACCATCTTTTGATGGGCATTATGAGGGTGCTATAACCTTCCTCACACGTAACCGAACTCCCGAACCCTGTTCTGGTTTGTAGACCTGAACCTATTCTTTTAGGGACCCTTAAACTTAAGTGTTTCCTGAAAGGACAGATTTCTTAGGTGACCAATCGCACCTAGATAAAAAAGATTGATGGCGATTCCCTAAAATCAATGTCTAACAATAGATTCTCGGATCTAGACGTTATGACAAAGTTTTCTAAACTTCAATCTTTTAACATAAAATTCAATTTAAATTTGTCAAACATATATTCTTAATCCCTAAAGAACCAAGTACACTAAAAAGTAAAAAACTCATGATATATAAAACATATAATAACTCTGAACAAAACACACCCAAAACCCATTGAAATTCAACAAAAAAAAAAATACTTTAGTACAATGTAAAGTTCCAATCCACGGAAATTATACAACAAAGAGTTTTTGTACTCGATATATAACAACAATTATGGTAAAAGTCGAATTATTATTATTAATATTATAATAAGAGTCTCATTGATATAATTCAACAACTCCTTCCGCGGTAGACTTTGTGAAATCAGATCACCGATCGACCGATCCACCGATCCATGCTTGATGTAACAGTAACCTGTTGAATGAAAACAACATTGTAGCCAGACAATGCACTATTCTCAGAAGAAATTAAGTGGAATGCGTGCGATCCTTTGAAAGTTAGCAGCTGCTTAACCTTTTTCTTATTGGTTAAAGTCCACATCAGTTGGACTAATTTCAGGAAAGGCTCCAGTGACTCACCGCACTCAACATTACGCTCTTTAAACTTCATTAAATTTTTTAATTTAACTTTATCCCTTTTTTGAAAATGTATTAAAATTAAAATATTTTGTGAATTTAAAAATAATATTTTATTTTTACCCATATTATTAATTTTTTTGTTTAATTGTATCCTTAGATGATTCATTTTTAATATTTTAAATATTAAATAAAATTAAAAATATGCATCAAACTAATTTTTTAATTTATTTTTAAATTGATGTATGTAATGATCATTTTATATTATTATCTCATTACCATCGCTATTTTTCATCTAAACATATATGTTGTTGACTTTAATTTCGTGCAAACAACATTCAATCTCACCGTTAAGTAATTAATTTTATCGTCATCATTTTTAATCAATCTTTGACGCCTATCCAAATAGATCAACAAAATAGTCATGAAAATGCAGACGAAGAGAAGAGTTTCCGACAGGATTTTCATCTTGTTAGCCTGTGAGGTTAGATTAACATATAGCCTATAGGAACATGAAGCTCCAAAAAGAGAGGACCCAGATGCGGACGGGATTTTCATTTGTTAGATTAACATATAGCCTATAGGAACGTGAAGCTCCAAAGAGAGGGGACCCAGATTTGGACGGGATTTTCATTTGTTAGATTAACATTTAGCCCATGGTGACAAGAAGCGCCAAAGAGAGGGGACCCAGATTCGGACGGTTAGAACAACGTCTATCCAAATAGCTCAACAAAACAGTCATGAAAACGCAGACGAAGAGAAGAGTTTCCGACAGGATTTTCATCTTGTTAGCCTGTGAAGTTAGATTAACATCGAGCCTCTAGGAACATGAAGCTCCAAAAAGAGAGGACCCAGATGCGGACGGGATTTTCATTTGTTAGATTAACATTTAGCCCATGGTGACAAGAAGCTCCAAAGAGAGGGGACCCAGATTCGGTCTGTTAGAACAACGTCTATCCAAATAGATCAACAAAACAGTCATGAAAATGCAGACGAAGAGAAGAGTTTCCGACAGGATTGTCATCTTGTTAGCCTGTGAGGTTAGATTAACATATAGCCTATAGGAACATGAAGCTCCAAAGAAAGCGGACCCGGATTCGGACGGGATTTTCATTTGTTAGATTAACATATAGCCTATAGGAACATGAAGCTCCAAAGAGAGGGGACCCAGATTCGGACGGTTAGAACAAAACAGACAAAGCAGTCACGGAAGTGCAGCCGTAGAAAGTATAAAAAGGGAGATGCAATGGCAAAAACACTCATCCTCATGTTCCAACTAAAGAACAAAAAAAGTTTATAGAAGAGTTTACTTACAGGTTACAAAGAAGCAGACTGCGGAGAAGTAGTAGAAGAAGTGTCATTCGTAGCAACAAGCTCAACATCAGACTGGGCAACGACTTCATAAGTTCGAGGGCCTCTGATTCTGAAATAAACATATCTGATTGCGACAAGAGCAGAAATGGCAAACGCAAGCAAAGCCAGAGTTGCGCCTTTTCCCTTAAACTTGAACGTTTCGGAGATGGTAACACTCCATGTTGATGATGAGCCGTTGTTTTCCTCCATTTTTAGTTTAAACCAAGCTAGCACAGCGTTTTCATATAATGAAATGGAGGAGTCTCAGACTCAGTTTTATAAACTGAAACAACGTACACCGAAAGAATATAAAGACAAGTTGATGGAAAAGTTGGAAGGAAAGTTCTTTTAATATTGAACCATGGTTGCTTATAGAAGTGACCATTTTTTACCCTTCTTTTAATACAAAATTTCAAAGTTTTCTAGACTGTCAAGCACCATCGCACTCAAAAAACAAACCTAATACCCATTGAAATTCAACAAAAAAAAAAAAAAAACTGTAGCATTCCAATCCATTTCCAATTTCCATGAAATTGCAACACAACAAAGAGTTCTGATTTGTCAATATATAACAACAATTATGGTAAAAATCACATTGAAGTTTGCAAGTAAAAAGGATTTATACATCATGAGAACTATGACTAAAAATCAAAACTAAAACTAAAATTTAATTAAGAGTTAAATGTACTATCTACATGTAAGTTTTGAAAATTTTAACAAGTTACATGTCATTTTTCTATTTTAAATAAAAATATTAGAGTTTCCTTCGAATTTAATTGCTATATTTTTCATTTTAATATTTGAATTTTTTATATATATTGTTTATGATTAAAATACAAAATATCATATTTCACATATGTTTTGGTAACTTTTGATAAAATAATATTATATTATATGTTAAATAAAGACTTGTAAGTTCTAAATTTTATTTTTACGTGGTATCCTCTAATTTGAAATTTTGGATTTGTCGTAATTGTGTAACGATGACTTTTTAGAAGAATTGCCTAATGATGCCTCATAGAACATTCCTTACTGTGGTCGTTAGAAAATTTAATGTTAAAGCAAAGGCAAGTTCACAAATTCACACACAACAAATACTGCAATTCTTGACTTTTTTCTTCCATCTTTTAATCACGACACTTTATTTATTACTTCCATCACGACACTTTTATTTTTCTCAAACATTACTGTTTCTTCCATCTTGACAATTCATATTTATTACTTCAACCTTTTTTCCTGTAGGTTAACGTCGTCGTAGGTGGCAGATCAACCTCTATTTGGACCCAATACAACATAGCAAACCCTAAGAAGAAGATGACAGCTCTTTAATTACATGACATGAATTGAGGTTGGTGCTTGCGGGAATGATAATAGATAGGATCATATTGATTTAATTTAATTATTTTAATTAATATATAATATTATAAATTTTAAAAATAATATAAATTTAAAATCAATCTTCTTTTGAAATTGAATTAATTTGAATTAAATTCTTTTAATTAGATTAATCAATTTTAAAAATTATTTTTTATTTTTTACTATTATATGTTTAAATAAATTTATACATAAAATAATTATTTTTTTATTTTACAAAAAATTTTAAATTCATATAAAATTAATAAAAATATAATTTGATTTGATTAGGATATTTTCAAAATTTTTAACTTCATGATCCAAAAATCAATTTAAACCGAATTGAAATATTTAATATTCATCCAAATTAAAAAATTCGGATATTCCATATTAAATGTATGGAATTGACAAACATTTACAATAAAATTAATAAAAAGCAACAATGTTTTGAGAGAAAATAAAAGTGATCTCATGTTCACAATTTTTTGGATTTTGGAGTGATTAAGTCAAAAGCAAAAACATTATCCTTATAAAAAGATATTGTTACATGCACTAAAATATTGCATCTAAATGATGCTTATATTCAAATATTTATTTTTTATTTTAGAGATTTAATTGAAAAATATTAAAATTTTTATGGATTATATTAGAATTTTTAAAATACATGTATTAAATAAATATATAAAATATGTGTGTTAAACAAGTATATATTATGGATGACACATGCACGTGCATTTGGGTCCCAAGTCTTAATTCTTTTTGGAAGTTTATCTTCAAAAGCGTTCATAATTACTCAGCTTTTTTTGCATAACCCCTTTTTCCTCTAGGCTAACGTTGTCTCATGTCCTCTAACAATCAACCGAATCATTTGGCGTGTTTTGTGGTAGATCAACCTCGACTTGAACCCAACCCAATATAGCAAATACTAAGAAGAAGATGACTACTCTGTAATCACATTACATGCTTTGGGATTGGTGCCTACGTTAGTGCAGGAGTGATCATGGATGGATCATATCTGATTTAATTTAATTAATATATAATATATAATTTTTAAAAATAATATAAATTCAAAATTGATTTTTTAAAAATTGAATTATTCAAATTATTGTATAACCATTTCATTTTTTATTGAAATCCAAAAGCAAATCTAAAAACCTAAACGCCTTCAACTCAAAAGGCAAATCATAACAAAAGAAAAACCTAAAAAAAAAAAAAGCAGCAAAATCAACATTCAATTTTGACAACCGAATGAACATAGAAGAAATGCGAACACAAAGCCATATCTATGGTACACATTTTTCACTGTAGAATCATTTTACTCGTCCATTAGCTTAATTTTGGATTTTATAGTGAAAATTCAAATAATGTTCTTTGAACAAAAAATCATGCATCAATCCCTTAAATAAATTATATTCGAAAAATAAGAAATGAAATTATTGATATATATTTGAACCTTACTCATTTACTCTTAAAGCTAGAATCATGCATTAAACATGGATCTTGATGTTTGATTTTGAAGAGGTCAATTAAAAATTAAAAATTATATATTTATTTGAGTTATACTATTATATAAATTTTATTAACATAAAACATATATGTAATACTATACTAAAAAATAGAAAATATATAAAATCTTAAATTTTATTAATTTAAAATAAAAGTATAAAAAAATAAAATATAGCAAATAAATAATTTTATTTAAAATTGTGAAGAATGTTCTTTTTTAAAAAGTAAAATCTTTAAGAATTAAATCTAAATTAAATCTTTCTTTCTATGTTGACAATCAAGTTATTTATAAAAAACTCATCATTCATCTTATTTCATAATCTTATTTTAATGATTTTTATAGCTAAAAATATTCACTCAGTTCACTAGTTATTGTAAATAAAAAAAATCAAAATAATTTGATCAATCTGTGGATGAGATAATTTATTTCTTAGTTTTTCAATTTCTATAAAAATAAGACACAATTGTGATAAAAGAAGATAAATTTTAACGTTTCACATCGCGCATTACACTCAAAAAATTTCAATTGAAATTTTCAATTCAATTTATCTTATTCAATACAAATTAGAATTAAAAAAGTTGAATTGATTTTTTTTTAATTCATATGAATTATGATGTATATATTTGTTACAAATTAATTTATTTTAAATGTTTGTCAATAGTGATTAGTAGGTAAAATAAATAGATAAATATTTATTTTATTTTATTCTTATTTTTAAAAAAATTTAAATTAAAAAATTATAATTTAAATTTATTTAATGCAAATATACATATCATTCGTGAATAAAAGAGAATTTTCAACAATCTTGGGATGGCCTTGGATATATATATATATAGATCTTTCATTTATATTTTTATTTATTTGTTTGTTTGAGCTTTGAAAATGGTGATCTAAAAAGAATCATGTATTGAAATCTATTAATTTACGTGTCGATTTGGCATTTGAAACAAATAATAAAATTAATGAGTTAGTATTAAATAGAAGAAAAATTAAAGAGGGGATAGCTTTTAATGCAATTCAACGACTAACTTTTCAGCAATGTCAAAACAGACGGACGTGTCATTCGGAAAGATACATCGGGAAAAAGCAGCATGCATCCAGTCCCAAAGCCTGAATTCTAATGGGAGAGGTTATAATTGGGCAAACGTGTTCATATTTATTATTTAAACCTTTTTCTAGTGGGTTAGCGTTGTCGTACGTCCTCTGACAATCACTGAACCACAGTACCTTTTGGGTGCAACTGCGGCTGGGTTTCTGGGGTTGACAAGGTTCGTGTTATGTGGCAGATCAACTTCTATTTGGACCCAACCTAACATAGCAAATGCTAAAAATGGTTCATGGTCTCATGAAGAAGATGATAAACTCTTTAATTACGGAACAGGATTTGGGGTTGGTTGCTGGAGTGTACACCTAAAATTATTTTAAGGGTAATAATGGATCAAATTAGATCTATTTAATTTAATTATTTTGATTAATATATAATATTATAAAATTTTTAAAAATAATATAAATTCAAATAATTTTTTTAAAATTAAATTAATCCAAACTAAATTCTATCAATTATATTAATCAAATTCTTTTTCTCACCCTTACTCGAATGCTATGGTTTCATGGTCATAATGCACATTTTTTACTACAAAATTCTACTCTAAAACTCTTGTCCGAAACGCACTTGCATGATTGCTTTGTCAGGGTAACTTCGCCTTTTTTTTCTATTAAAAGCAAAAGTAAAGCTCACTAAGTACATGTTTGGAGCGTTCGAGTCAATAGCAGAGCAAAGTCCTAAAAAAATCTTTACCCTCCTTTTGCCCATCTTTGAATTTTTCAAAGTTTTTTGCTTTAATATTTGTTAATTTTGTCGTAACATCTAAATCCTAAAACTATGTAGTCACTATTAATTTTTTTATCTACATGTTTGATTGGTCAGTAAATTTATATTCTTAAAAAAATTCTCAAGCTTAATTAAAGGTTCTTAAAATAATTAATTTTTTTTATTTTTTAAACAAAACTGGATTAAGAAATTCAGTCATACGTAAAAAAATTATAACACCCTATGATAATAACAAATTGATACCAACTAATCTTTAGATTATTTTAGCTATTATTAGTATGGTCCTAACTTATTTTTATTATTTATTATTTTTATTAATTAATTATTAATTTGATATTAAATATTTAGAGATTTTTAGATCTCCTAAAAATATTCTTTACCGCAACAGTATTCAAGTAACAAATTTATTGCTTTGAAAATGTTCCATAATCATATTTATTAAATATTTTATGAAAAAATTAATTATTAGTAAATAATAATTTAAATAAAATACACAATCAAATATAAGGTTAAATACAACACTTAATATATATAACTAATCATGCAAGGAAATTAAATCACCACAATTTATTCTCAATTTTAATTTTTTTTCAAATTAAAAATAAATAAAAATTATTATATTGAGACAAATTTTTAAATCCTTCAATATTTTGTTTGAATTTAAAAAAAGTTTTTTTTACCTAAAAATTTTTAAGAAATTACACATCATTGGACGAAATTTTATTTATTCTTAAATTATTATTATTAAAAATACATTATGATTTTCCCTTACCAAATCAACTTTCTTCCTCCAATAATTAAAATCATATATTAAAATTAAATATACATAAAACAACAAGCTAAATAAATAAATAAAACCCTGAAGCAAATATGCCAAGTCAATTACATGGGTATTTGTCACGTGGGCTTGGAGATTTTAACTTCAGTTCATGGGATGGGATGGCACACATTGTCTGCAAAGATGGTATTCACTGCATCAGTTGCATGAAACTGGTCCCACCAGATGTGATTGGAAGCATTAGGACAGACTATTTCTGGTAAAATGCACATGATCCAACCTTTATATTCCCTAACCCACATGCAGCAAGCATTAGCTGTGGCAATAAAACCTTGGATGCTGTTAGTAGGAGGTGCAGAGTCTAGATGTGGTAGCCCAAGGGAGCTGCTACTGGTGAAGGGGGAACATAAGAACCTCGCTGGCTAGACAAGAGAGAAGATTATGCGGGTGAAACTGCAAGCTGCTTGCTTTGATATCCAGAGGGCAGAGGACAAGCCAAAAGTGGAATCACTAACAATGGCAACAAAAACTGAGATGTGAAGGCATCACACATCAATATTTCATTAATTCCTTATCTTCTTATTGCTTCCTTTTTATAACTTTTTTAAAAATTCCTTTTTATAACATTTTGTCATTAATGATGACTTTGTAGATGGATTCTGTAATGATACCAAGTAGAATATTAATATTACTACTTTTTGTGTTTAAGGGTTTAGAAAAAGAAGGCAAAAGTAAACTGAAATGAGCGTTCTATGATACCTCATAGAATATCAGAATATTGCTTCTTGTTGCGTGAAAGGGTAACCAAATAAGGCAATAGTGCCCAAGGCAATAGTGCCCAAGGCAAAAGTGCTCGTCAAATGAACGCAATGATGCGTCTTAGAACATTGCTTACTTTGGTTGTCAAAAGGGTTTGCCATGAAGCAAAAGTAAACTCAAATGAACATTTAAAATCAAAGTAAAATTCTTGACTCTTTTACTTTTATTCATATTTGAGTTATGCCATTTGTTGTCCAAAGTTTTTTCTTTAATTTTTGTTAGTCCAAGTATAATTATCTCTGCACCTACATAGTTTTTTCTTTTGTATTATAAAATTTTTGATTTGATAAAGAAAGATTGAGAAAGGGGTAAGCAAATAAAAAAAGAGGTAATTGACAGATTTTTTTTATTTGAAAAATAAAATGAGAAATGAGTAAGTGATTTATCTTTTATTTATCTTTTATTTCCCCTCTAATTTTTCAGTTCTTTCTCTTCATTTCTCTTTTGTTTTCTTTGTTGTTTCAGTCTTCTCCAAATAACACCTTTTTTTTAAAATTTTTTTCAAACCTTTCCAGAGATCTGGGGCATTTGTTTAACTCTAATTTAATTTTTTTTTCAAAGCATTAAATGGAGGTTTGAATAATTTTTCATTATGCTATTAATCCAAAAAAATGGAGATTTTTTTCCTTTTATTAATATGTCATAATTACTTCAAATAATTAATTATTTTATTATTTTTGGATTAAACATTCATAATTGCAAATATGAAACATAAAAAAATAACTTTTTTTTTGCTACTAGTTATATACTTATATTTCGACAGTGATGAATAAATCAACGCAAGGGCTAAATTTTTTTTTTTATTGAAGTTTTGATTGTTTAAATATTGAATCGTAATTATTATAACTAAAAGCAATAATAAATATATATATTTACAAATGTTATCAATTTTGTAAAAAAGAAATAGATTCCATATTAATTTACACAAAACTATTGATGCATGGATTTGACAAACATTTACAGTAAAATTAATGAAAAAGCAACAATGTTTCGAGAAAAAATAAAAGTAAACTCAAAACACATGTTCACAATTTATTGGATTTTGAAGTGATTAAGTCAAAAGCAAAAATATTAACCTTATTAAAATATATTGTCACATGCACTAAAATATTGGATCCAAATGATGGATTCATATATTTATTTTTTATTTTAGAGATTTAATTGAAAATTATTAAAATTTTTATGGATTATATTAGAATTTTAAAATACATGCATTAAATAAACATATAAAATATGTGTATTATACAAGTAATATGATCCTTTCTTTATAAAAATCAGTGAAATCAACATGTATTATTGACAAATAATCAAGTTATCCCCTCTCTCCCCGCCCACTTCCCTCCCTCTTTTCCATTTTTTTCCTCTTTCTCTCTCTTTGCGTTCTAGTAGTTTCTGTCAATTTTGAATATACGGGTCTTTGTTACACTATTACACAGAAAAAATGAAAGTGGATTACCAACAGGAATAAAAACCAAATAGATTAGCAATGAAATGGTGACTTTGTAGACGACATGGTCCATCTACAGGAGTAGACTCAAATTCTTTGATTGTATAATGATGACTTTATTGTATAATGGTGACTTTGTCGACGACATGGTCCATCTACAGAAGAAAACTCAAATTGTCTGATTGTATAATGGTGACATTGTTGTATAAACGATGACATTGTCGACGACATGGTCCATCTACAGGAGCAAACTCAAATACTCTGATTGGATAATGATGACTTTGTCGACGACATGGTCCGGAACATTGCTTACTTTAGTTGATAAAAGGGTTTGCGATAAACCAAGAGTAAACTCATATGAACACGCTTTCGAGCGTTCAAGTCAAAATCAGAGTAAAATCCTATATGTATAAATATTATAAATGCTGGAATTTTTAACTCTTTTTTGTCCATATCTGATTTATTCCACTTGTTGTTCAAAGTTTTTTTAATTGAAATCCAAAAGCAAAGCAAAGCAAAGCAAATGCAAGCAGCAATATTAGTTGTTCATTGAAATCCAGAGGATAATCTTGTATCCAAAACCTAAGCAAACGAGTGAGAGCGAGAATAATATTAAGAATTGTATCCAAAAGCAAAGCGAATGCATCAGAGCGATAATAATATTGAGAATAGTGTTTGGTGTCCATTTCCAACATTGATATGTTAAACGTTGAATTTTTAATTTTTATAATTAAGATTTAATTTTTAATAATTTTAAGTATAAAATGAGTGAGCCCATGTCCGATAATATTCTGGGTTTCATAGCCAAAATGCAAACCAAACTTAAGCTCAAGTAGTCTCTCTAAGAATAATAATTAATACTAATAATAATAATAATAAATAGATAAATAAAAAATAGGGTAATTTGTTCATATTTTACTCATTTTAGAAATAATATAATCAATTTACAATTTAATAATTTAGCATTTAATTAAATCAAAATTCATATGTGAAGAAATCACACATCAATGTTTCATTAGTTCCTTATCTTCTTATTGCTTCCTTTTTATAACTTTTTTTTAAATTTATTTTTATAACATTTTGTTATTAATGAAGAGAACAAGTTAGAAATGGCAAATGATTGAGACCAAACAAGCATTGATTTTTTTTTTAATCTAATGATTGGCTTATATTCCATGAGAAACACATTTAAAATTTTTTATAAATATAATTGAATTAGTTGATTAAATAAATTAAATCTTTTTTTATCATGATGTATTAAATAAATTTATCATAAATAACTGTCAAAATTATAAGAGGAGAATAAAATAAAATAAAAAATATATAATATCAATGAATGATTGGATCAAGCGAAAAAAAAAAAAATCACCTCCGACGAAAGTGCATGGTGTTTTGATCGGCAAAAGTGCTTGATAAATGAGTGTCTTTTAGGTTAATAGTAAATTTGATAATTTAAAAATGATATAATAATATGATATGAAATAATATAAAAAATATAAAAGTGACACGATTTAATAATTTTATATAAATTTAATAAAATAAAATAAAATATTTTATATTTTAATATCAATATAAATTATTATAAATAATTTTTATATAAAATATGATAAAAATATATTGATTTTAGTATTTTATATAATACAAATACACTAAATTAAAAAAAAAAACTCGGTGGTCCCAATGCAACAGCCGGGTAACCACTTCACTTCTGATTGAACACTGACCCCCATGTAGAGCAACTGCAAAGCAGCGATAACGACACTTGCTCTTCAAGTTGGGTGAGCCCAATTGCTAAGCAAACTGAAGCCTGATAATGTTAGGTCTCTTTTGTTTTGGGTTTCATAGCCCAACTGCAAAGCAAACTTCAGATAGCCCAAATGAAAAGGTAAGAAAGAGAGTACAATGGATCACGATATTCAATGTTAAATATATATAAATTATAAAAATTATCGTATTATAATTTATACTCGTATATCAAATATAAAATATAATTTATTATTTTATTCAAAATCATATATGATTTTTATCCATTTTAAATGGTACTTTTTTAATATTTATTTCATATATTTTTATGTTGAGTTTGAAATTATCATTTCTAGATACTTACTTAATTAGGAGTATGAATAATATATCAATATTAATAAGTTATTTAGATTTAATTCAAATAAAACTCAAATTTAATTCAATTATTATCAAGTCAAATTGAGACAACTCGATTTATCGAATAAATCGAATTCAAGAATTTTAATACTCGATTCAAGTAATTTACAAGTTTAATCAAGTTTTTAAATTTTAATATATTTTTATTATTTTAATTACAAAAATAATATTTTACTTTAATATATCAATTTGAACTTATGTTCAAATACATAATTAAACTTAGAAATTGAATATGAGAATCAAACTTATGTTATATTACTACTAGTCATATACTTATACTTTAATAGTATTTTGTTTTTCTCAAAATCAAATGGAGTATGATTTTTATCAATTTTAAATAAATTAATATCATGAATAATCTTTAAATTATAATAAAATATTTAATATGATACTTGAATTTTAAAAATTTTTAATATGATATATCTAGACAAGTGATTCTTACAATTAAGCCAAACCCTTGTTAATATTTATAAACAGATTTACTAACAAAGGAATGAACGTTAAAGAAGCTGTGAGACAAAAAACCATATTTATGATACAAAAAAGACATTATAAACTCGAGCGTCTTAACACAAAATTCAATTCCAACTTATAAAACATATAAACGTGATCCCTAAAGAACCAACTATGGTAAAAAGTAAAAACCTCATGATATAGAAAACATATAATGGCTCGGAACAAAACACACTTAGAACACATTGAAATTCAACCTCCCAAAAAAAAAAAAACTTTAGCACAATATAAAGTTCCAATCCATGGAAATAGCAACACAACAAAGAGTTCTGATTACTTAAGAACAACAATTATGGTAAATATGTAATTCTGCATATGAAAATCTTTAACGACAACAAAATATAGAATACCTAATTTATAAGCTTCACAAGTAGCAAGTCTTTGTGTGTGTTGTTGCAGTGAAAAAGTTTCAAAGTTTATAAACTTGTGCCTCTTAACACAAAATTCAATTTAAACTTCAAGAACCAACCGCAGTAAAAGGTAAAACATATAATGGCTCGGAAGAAAACACACCCAATACACATTGAAATTCAACCCAAAATGAAAACTTAAGTATAATATAAAGTTTCAATCCATGGAAATTGCAACACAACAAAGAGTTCTGATTTCTATAACAACAATTATGGTAAAAGCCACATTGTTGTTATTATTATTTCATTATAATAAGAGTCTCATTGATAATTCAACAGCTCATTATTCAGCAGTAGACTTCGTGAAATCAGACCAATCTGAAATCCATGCTTGGTGTTAAAATAACCTGTTGAGTGAAAACAAACATCGTAGTGAGATAATACAGTATTCTCAGAAGAAAGTGGAATGCATGCTCATTCCGAATTCTTTTGGAAGTTAGCTGCTGCTTAACCTTTTCCAGTGGGTTAAAGTTGTCGTACGTCGCTCTCGAATAATATTCGATTAGCACGACAAAGCAGTCATGGAAATGCAGACGGAGAGAAGAGTTTCCAACAGGATTTTCATCTTGTTAGCCTGTGAGGTTAGATTAACATATAGCATATATATAGGAACATGAAGCTCCAAAGACTGGAGACAGGCAGGGGAAAGTTACCCTCACAAACACAGATACCTGATGGTATTTCTTTTGAGGGATTATCATGGTCATTCGTGACTCTGATTGTGTTTGGCACAAGGTTTCCATAATAAGATGCAAAGGTAGCATTCCCAATACATGGTTGTCCAAATGCCATAACTTGAACATTCTTAGTTTCATGATTAACCTGGTAATGGAAGATTTGTTTTTTCATTGCAGAACTGACACAGTAACCAGGCAATCTTCCTGACTTTAACCAAGGAAAATTAACTCGAAAGGTTTGGAGATATCATCAAAGGACATACCATCACTTTCTTGGA
The DNA here is from genome assembly GCF_002303985.1 of Durio zibethinus. Next base: position 14,732,687 of record NW_019167849.1, on the reverse strand, counting down.
GACGTAAGTCTCTGTTTGTGAGGGTAACTTCCCCTGTATGTGCCCTGTCTTCGGAACTTCATGTTAATCCTATATGCTATATGTTAATCTAACCTCACAGCCCCAAGATGATATGATTAATTTTTAAGTGATGCAATGGCAAAAACATCCACATATTCCAATTAAAGAAGAAAAAAAAAAGTTTAAAGGAAAGGTTACTGACGTGTTACAAAGAAGCAGAGGACTCGCAGAAAAAGTGTCATTCTGTAGCAGCTAGCTCCACTTCAGGCTGGGCACCGACTTCAGTATTAGTTGGACGGCCTCCGAGCCTGTAACAAATGTATGTGATTATTGCGGCAAAAGCAAAAATGAAAAACGCAAGCGAAGCCAGGGTTGCGCCTTTTCCCTTGAACGTTTCGGAGATGGTAGCACTCCATGTTGTTGATGTTGAAGAGGATGAGCTGTTGTTTGCCTCCATGTTTTGTTCAAACCAAGCTAGTGCAGCGTTTTCTATCTAAGAAAATGGAAGAGACTCTCAGACTGAGTTTGTTAAACTGAAATAGCATATACACAGTAACAATATAAAGGCAAGTGGATGGAAAAATAGAACGGTAAGAACATAACGAAAGGATTCATTAAAGAAAATAGAGAAGGGGTTACCAAGGACGAGAAGTTGAAGGAGGAAGGTATGGAAAAAGCGGCCTTTTTTGGTATTGTGATTTCTGCGGAGAAAGGAAGGTAAGTTTTCCCGCAAGTTTGCTAGCTTTTGTATTAAGATTTCATTTGTCTCGTAAAAAGTATTCGTGAAAAATAATTTTTAAATAATATTTATATTTTTTGAATTGAAAAATTTTTTTTTAAAATGAATTAATAAAAATATTTTATTGTTTGATTGTTTTCTGAAAAAAAAAATCAAATAATATTAAATAATTATTAAAATATTAAAAATTATTTATTATTAAAATATATTGAAATTATTTATTATTAACGTTATTAATATGAAAAAATAATATATTTTAATAATAATATTTAATATTAAAATATTATATTGATATAAAAATTACTTAAAATAAAACTATTTATTATTCCTTATATTATTTATTAATATATTGTAATATGATTTATTAATAATATTTATTAATATATTATATTAATAGTATATTATTTATTAATATATTATTATAATATTTATTAATTAAATTAATAATATTTGTTATTATATTATTTATTAATATAATATTATTTATTAATGTTATTTATTAATGTATTATATTAATAGTATATTATTTATTAACAATAAATTATTATTAAAATTAATATATTAGTATAATAATTATTTATTATTTATTTATATAATATTATTTATAAGTAAAATTATACTAAAAATTATTGATAAATAGTTTTACTCATAAATAGCTTTTTTTTTTCAAAAATATCTTTCATTTTTCTAATTCGTAAGATAAATTTTAAAAAAATAATCTCATTTTTCATTAATCAAAAAATTATTTTTCATTGACCAACTAATTTTTCGCAAAACTAACAACTAAAAATGTTAAAATCATTTTTTAGAAGTCATTTTTTTGAGAAACAAACGAAGCCTAAGATAAGAAGGTGTGATTGAAAAATTATTTGATGAGTTTTTAAAATTTATAAGGGAATTAACATCATTACACATATTTTTTAGATATATTAAAAATTAAATTGTGATCATGCAATACACAGAATAATTTTATTTATTTCATGTATATATTTAAATTAACATTTTTTAAATTTATAACATATATAAAATTTTATGTTTGACTAACTTGTCATAAAAAAAATATCTTTTTAAAAAAGCACAAAAAATTACATATTTTTACTTTACATCATATTAATTTATAATAATATTGATACACCTAAAATTTATATAGAATAAACATAAATTACATGTCTTTCTTAAAAGAAGAAAAATATATATGTTATGAAATGATGAATTAAATAATAAAAAATATAAGCATACTTTCACATTGTAATTTTGTTCAAATTACTATACATAATATGAGAAATGTTAAAGAGATGTATAAAAAAATAATTGGAAAAAATATTAATTTCATAAGAATAAACTTGCAATAATAATAGAATATACTTTGTAAAAGGAAAAATACAAATTGAAAAAATAAATTATAATAACAATAGAATTTCAAAAAGTTGCAAACCAAAAAATAAAAAAATGATACAACATATTACATTTATAATCTTTAATTTATAGAATAATTATTGGATGACATTTACAATTCTGTAGATAATTTTCAAATTGGTATTTAAAAAAAATTGATATTTACTTTCATATTGATATTTTAAAAAAATTTCGATATTTACTTTCAAATTGATATTTAAAAATATGTTTAAATACATATTTAACTCTTGAATCGTATAATTTTCATTACATTATTATCTAAAGAATTTTTCTGTCACATTAGTATTTGAATGTTCAAATTCCTTATAATGTTAATACCTGGGATTAATGCCATTAAACAACTTTGTTGACATAGCATGAACATCAATAAGATGTTAACACATGTAAAAAAGTTTAGTTAGCACAATATCATCAATGTTGTGTCATCTTTTAAAAAAAATTTTCATAAAAAATTTTAAAAATTCTTAAAATTTTTTGAAATATTTTAAAAAATTCTAAAATAATTTCAAAATTTTTTTAAAGAATTCAAAAAAAATTCTGAAACAATTTTTTAAAAATCTTTAAAATTTTAAAAAATTAAAATATTATAAATATTATAAAAATTCTAGAAAATTTTCAAAAAAATTCAAAAAGAATTAAGGAAACTTAAAAATTTTTCCAAAAATTTCCAAATTAAAAACAAACTAAAAGAATTAAAAAATTTTAATTTTCAGAAAATTTAAATTTTTGTTAAAATTGAAAAAAAAACAAAAACAAAAATAAAAAATGAAAACATTTTTAAATGATAGAATAATTTTTTAAAAAATTTATAAATTTTTTCATATTTTTTAATCTTACAATTTCAAATTTTATATGTTCTTTGAATTTTTAAGTTTTTTTTTTTTAGATTTTTTCAATTTTAAAGAATGTATCAAAAATTTGAAATTATGTAATTTTCAATTTTTTAATTTTTTATGATTTTTAAAACTTTAGGAAAAATTCAATTTTTATTAATTTTTATTTAAAAAAAACTTAAATTATAATAATTTTCATAATTTATAAAATATTTCATTTTTAATTATTTTTTAAAATTTTAAATTTTTTTATAAATTTTCAAAGAATTTTAGAATTTTTTAGAATTGTTTCAATTTTTCAAAAATTTTTTGAGAAATTTTAAAAATTTTTTTGAATATTATAAAATATTTTAAAATAATTTTATAAGTTTTAAAAAATTTAAAAATTTTTTGAGCTTTTTTATAATTTTATAGAAAATTTTTAGAATTTTTTGAAATTTTTAAATTTTTTTTTTAAATTTTTAAATTTTTTAAACATTTTAAAGAAAATTTTATGGATTTTTTAGAATTTTTTTAGAAAATTTATTTTAAAGATGATATGGCATTGGTGTTGTAGTATTGATTAAATTTTTTTTTTACATATATTAGCATCTTATTAGATGATTATGCAATGTTAGTAAAGTTGATTTACGATGTTAGTTGCAAATATTAACATGATAACATATTTGAATGTTTAGATACTAATGTGACAAAAAAAATTTTTAGATATCAATATGACAAAAATTATAAAATTGAGAAATCAAATATATATTTAACCCTTAAAAATAATAAATATTGACATAAAATAACCGATTCATGACATCTAATTAGCATTGAAACATGGTTGCTTGAAGGAGTAATCTTTTGATCATTTTAATTTTTTATGAAAATACCCTAATTCAAGAATATTTGGTGTTCATTTCCAGCACCATTTCATTTTTTGTTTTTATTGAAGTCCAAAAGGAAAGCAAAAGCATAGCATATAGCAGTGAGAATAACATTTTTCTATTCTCTTTCTTTCTCTGATTCCTTTTCTTTCTCAAACCCATTCTCTCTATCTTAATTGGTCGATTGCAGGATGTTGTGCTAGCTACCATCCGCCTTTCACCGACCATCATCCTAGCAGTCGAAAAATCTTAAAAAATTTCAAAAAAATTTTTTTAACCTCTTAAACACGTATTTGGGCATAGTTTTGTTCAAATCTCATTAAAATGTCCTAGATTGAACCTTAAGGTTCAGTTAAACCTCTATTTTCTTTTTTTTTAAAGTTAAGTTATTTTTTTTGCATGAAAGCTTTGGTACTAGGTTTCTTACCTGATAGGCGAGGACTATGATTTTATTTTTTATTTTTTTTATTTTTTTTGTGCTTACGATTTGATGGGTAGTTGGGTTTTTGCTGGGGTTGTGGATGCATGGTTGTTTCTAACGTGGGTCTGTGGGGCTTGGCCTCGTGGTCTTTTGTGTAAGTTGGGTTAAGGGGGTGTGGTGTTGAATGTTGGGACTAAGACTAAGGACTGTGGAAAAAGGTGAAAATGGGTGTTGAGGGACTAGGTATACAGCGCCTGGTCTCGGGCATGAGTCCATTTGTGTGCGCGAGTGGTGCTAGTGCTATATAAGCCTTTGGTGAACAAGGGCACATGGGATTTGGTCTGGGTGATATGGGGTTTAGTCTGGGTGATCAGGGGTGAATAAGGGGCGGCAATGATATCGTACATAACACTTATTGCCATCGATCCTTATTATTATTATTTTTGTTGTTTTCATTTTTTTGTTTTTTTTTTACTTTTTTTTTGTGTAAATTTAATAAATTAATATTAATGTAAAAAAGGCAGGCTTTGAGCCTAAACAAAGAAATCGGGCCATAGGCTCGTTTAGGTCTAGATTAGATCTCGGATAAAAAATCGAATTAAAAATTTCGAACAAATTTGATGTTTACAAGAATCAAATATATATTTAACCTTTAAAAATAATAAATATTGACATAACATAACTGATTCATATCATCTAATTAGTATTGAAACATGGTTGCTTAAAAGAGTAATCTTTTGATCATTTTACTTTTTTATGAAAATACCCTAATTCAAGAATATTTGATGTTCATTTCCAGCACCATTTCATTTTTTTTATTGCAGTCCAAAAGGAAAACAAAAGCGTAGCATATGCAGTGAGAATAACAATCAGCAAAAGCGTAGCATATGCGGTGAGAATAAGAATCGTTGTTCATTTTGAATCCCTGGAATTGTATTTGTGGAGAAAAGATGTTGCCCGCCGGAGAGGCAAAGTCATAGAGAAAGGATCATATAAAATTGATAGGTCACATTAAAATATATATTTTTATTTAAATTATGTCATATAATTATATTATTAAAAAATAATTATTTTTTTAATAAAATAATAAAATAATTTATTAAAATAAAATATTTATTATTTAATTATTAGATATAATGTATAATAAATTATTAATTTTTTATAATATAATTATGTGATATAATTTAAATAAAAATAATATACATTAACATAGCAAAACTGTTTCATACCATTTAAATAATATAGAACCATGGTTGCTTAGAGGAATAACCATTTGACCATTTCACTGTTTATTGAAAATGACTTAAAAGCAAAGCGAATGCATACACTATAGCATATAGCAGCGAGAGAATAACATTTGGGGTTCATTTCCGTTAGAACTTTTAATTTTAATAATTAAAATTCAATATTTAAGCAAAGTTAAGCTCAAGTAGCCTCTCTAATAATAATAATAATAATATAATGTAAATAAATAGATAAATAAAAAAGTAGGATAATTTGCTCATATTTTATTTATTTTAGAAAAGATATAATCAATTTATAATTTAATAACTTGGCATTTGATTAAATCCAAATTCAGATGTGAAGACATCACACGGGTGAGACCGAAGAGGTATTGATTTTTTTTTTAATCTAACGGTTGGCTTATATTCTATAAGGAACACATTTAAAAATTATTTATAAATATAATCGAATTAGTTGATTAAATAAATTAAATCTTTTATTTTTTTTATCATGATGTATTAAGTAAATTTATCATAAATAAATATCAAAATTATAAGAGGAGAAACAAAAAAGGTAAAAAAGTGAATATAATATTAGATCAAGTGACAACAAAAATTAAACCACCCCCCCCCCCTTCCCCCCCGGGTCCCCAAGGAAAGTGCATGGTGTTTTGATAGGCAAAAGTGCTCGATGAATGAGCGTCTTCAACTCAACAGCACACTGAGAAAAAAAAAGGCAAAATCAATATTAATTTTGACAAATGGATGAACATTGAAGAATTGCGAACACAAAGACATATCTATAGATAAAGGATTTATATAAATTTTTGAGATAAAGTTTATGAAAATTATTTATTAAAAATGATTTAATAAAATTTAATGGATTGATTAATTTTAATATAAAATCAATAATATATAAAAAAATTAAAAATATAATTTATAATTTAAATTTGATGAATACTTATTTAATAATAAAAATTATATTAAAATTTTTATTAAAAATATTTATCTAAAAATATATATTAAATTTTATTTTTTTAAAAAAATTACATATTTGATCATATTATTAAAACTTTTTAATTTATTTGTTTTAATTTTTAATTTTAGTTTTTATTAAATAATTTTTAATAAAAAACTTTAGAACTTCACTTTAGTTTTTCTTTATCTATAATACGCAAGTTTTCACTATAGAATCATTTTACTACTGTGAAAATTCAAATACTGTTCTTTGAATAAAAAATCATGTTGTGTAATCATTACAATGTGAGGGAATAAAAGATGATACAGGGAAGAATGCGAGGGAGTGGAAGGGAATAATGGAAGGGGACGTCGATTACTTTTGGAGCATGGTTGGTTAGAAGCAGCCTAGAGAAACAGCCATTTGACCATTTCATTTCTGATTGTAAGCGACCCAGGCGCAAAGCAATTGCAAAGGAGTAGTAAGAATACGGTGTTCAAGCTGGGTGAGCCCAATTGCAAAGCAAACTGAAACCTGATTATATTACGTCTCTTTCGTTTTGGGTTGCCTAGCCCAAGTGCAAAGCAAACTTCAAGTAGCCCAAACGGGAAGTTAAGAAAGACAGTAGGATGAATAATAATGATTCATATATTCGTATAAATATAAAATATATTTAAATTATAAAAATTATTATATTATAATTTGTGTTGATACAATAAACATAAAATATAATATGTTATTTTTTTCAAAATCATATTAAGTATGATTTTTATTAATTTTAAACGGAATAATATCACGAATGATTTTTAAATTATAATAAAATATTAAATATAATATTTAAATTTAAATAATTTTTAAAATAAAATATTTAATATAATATTTAAATTTAAAATTTTTTTAATATGATACAAATTAAGCCAACTTCTTGTTAATATTTATAAACAAATTTATTAATAAAGGCATGAACATTAAAGAAATTGTGAAACAAAAAGCCATATTTATGGTACATATTTGCAATTCTTCATATGAAAATGTTTAACAACAGCAAAATGTAGCATACCTAATTTATAAGCTCCACAAGTGGCAAGTCTTTGTGAGTATGTTGTTACAGTTAAAATTTTTCAAAGTTTTATAAACCCAAGCCTCTTAACACAAAATGCAATTCAAACTTGTAAAACATCTGAATATAGATAAATGTAATCTCTAAAAAACCAACCACAGTAAAAAGTAAAACATATAATGGCTCAGAACAAAACACACCCAAAATTCAACAACAAAAAAAAAAAAAGAACCTTTAGTACAATATAAAGTTCCAATCCATTTCAAATTTCCATGGAAATTGCAACACAATAAAGAGTTCTTACTCAATAACAACACTTATGATAAAAGCCAAAGCCAAAGCCAAATTATTGTATTATTATAAGAGTCTCATTGATATAAATCAACAGCTCATTAATTCTTCGGCAATAGACTTTGTGAAAACAGAACAATCAACCATGCCTGGGGTAACAATAACCTGTCATTGAGGAATGAAAACATCAACATCTTAGTGAGATAATACAGTGTTCTCAGAAGAAAGATGGCATAAATCTGCATTGGACCCTAATTCTGAATTCTTTTGGAAGTTAATATATTGGGCAAATGCATTCATATTAAAGTCTTCATCAGTGGCAAATGCATTCCTATACTTTCAATTTGTTTTAACTTCATATCCAAAAATAGAATTAAAATATTTAATATCCATCTAAATTAAAAAAAAATATGCGATTCAAAGGAATTAAACATTATAACTTTAAATTAATATTTTATTTCTCACTTCTTGAGACTACGGTTTCATTATCACTTGCACAAATTTTACTGCAAATTTGTACTGTAAAACTCCTCTCTGAAACTCTTCTCGCTCATATGACTACTTTGTGAGGGTAACTTCCCCTGTTTTTTCTCTGTCTTTGGAACTTCATGTTAATCCTATTATGCTACATGTTCATCGAACCTCACAGCCACAAGATGATATGATTGTTTTATAAGTGATGCAATGGCAAAAACATCCACATATTCCAACTGAAGAACAAAAAAAGGTTTAAAGAAAAGGTTACTGACTTGTTACAGAGAAGCAGAGGAGTCGGAGACGAAGTTTCCTTCTGTAGCAGCTAGCTGTAGACCAGCCTGGGTATCGGCTGCAATATGAATTGGACGGCCTCTGAGTCTGAAACAAATATACGTGGTTGTCGTTATGACAAGAGCAGAAATGGCAAGCAGAAGCAAAGCCAAAGTTGCCCCTTTCCCCTTAAACCTGAAGGTTTCTGAGGTTGTAACACTCAAAGTCGATGACGATGAGCTGCTGCTTGCCTCCATTTTTTTTTTTTTAGCTCAAGCACCTACGGTACAATCTCTGCAAACAAACGATCCAAGTGAAACCAAAGTGATTAGCAATGAAACGATGCAGACTGCTTAATATGATGTTGTGGAAGAAGGGTCTCAGGAATACGAGTCAAGAGGCTCGGAACTTGCTAAGGTCAGAGTAACTAATAAGTGTCAGACCGTTTACGAAACCCAAACCAAGAGGTTCGGAACTTGCTAACGTCTGAAGTGTCGTCACAACCATTACAGGGTATAAGTCAACTAACCAAGGTTATCGAAACTAACTAAGGTTGCGCAATAACTAGAAAATAGGCTTAAGTTCACGGCCGTCACACAAACACCCCGAAAGCAAATCTAAAACCTAACGGCGTTCACTTCAAAGCAAATCTAAAACCTAACGGCGTTCACCTCAAAGCAAATAAGCATTACAAAAGAAAAACCTAAAGGACAAAAAAAGATAAGGAGAAAGGAAGAATCAACTTTCAATTTTGACAAACAATGAACATATAAGAAATGTGAACACAAAGCCATATCCATCGTATACATTTTTCACTGTAGAATCATTTTAATCGTCCATTAGCTTAGTTTTGGATTTTATAGTGAAAATTCAAATACTGCTCTTTGAACAAAAAATCATGCATCAATCCCTTAAACAAATTATATTCGAAAAATAAGAACTGCAATTATTATATATATTTGAACCTTACTCTTTTACTGTTAAAGCAAGAATCATGTATCAAATATTATTACTTACGGATATTGAAATTTGATTTTAAAAAGGTCAATTAAAAGTTAAAAATTTTATATATTTTTATTTGAGTTATATATATAAATATATATATATATATATATTAGTAACATAAAACATATATATAATAATATGCTAAAAAAATAGTAAATATATAAAACTTTAAATTTTATTAATTTCAAATAAAAGTATAAGAAAATAAAATATTTTTATAATTTAAATTTGATTTATATTTATTTATCGATAAAAATTTTGTTAATTTTTTTATTAAAAATATTTATTTAATAAATATATCAAATTTTAAATATTTGATTTATATAATAAATTATTTAATTATTTAATCTTAATTTGTAATATTAATTTTTATTTATTTATTTTTAATAAAAAATTTCATAAATTTTGTATAAAATTTCAGATTGGTCTTTTTATCGTCGTCGTGCGGATCCATCATAAAAAAAAAAAAAAAAGAAGCAAAAGTATTCGTCATATAGGCGCTTTACGAGTCAAAGAATATTGAAAAAAACAAAGAACAAAAAGCCAAAAAAAATGGATGAAAATTGAAAGACACGTGAACATAAAGCCATGTCTGTACAGAAAAGATTTATTTACAGATTAGGGAGAGTTTATGAAATTTTTTATTAAAAATTATTTATTATTTAAATTTAATAAGTACTTATTAAACAGTTAAAATTATACAAAATTTTTTAATAAAACATTTTATCTAAAAAATATATTAAATCTTATTAATTTTTAAAAATTTGCACATTTAATAAATGTACTAATATTATTTAATTGATTAGTTTTGATTTTTTATTTTAATTTTTATAATTAAATGATTTTTAATAAAAAATTTTAGAACTCCACTTAAAATTTTCTGTGTCCATAATACACGTTTTTCACTATAGAATCAGTTCCACTTAAATTTTTCTCTATCCATATCAGTTTCCTCTTCCATTAGCTTAGTTTTTTATTTTACAGTGAAAATTCAAATATTTCTCTTTGAATAAAAAGTTACGTGTTAGAATAAATTATATTTGAATAATAAAAATACAGTTATTGATATATATATTTTTTATAAGAAAAATTTGAGATAAATAAATTGTTCAATCTCTTATATTAAAATAAGATATATCGTATCTAACAACTTAAAATAAGTAGTTATAGATCGTGCATTTGAGATGATTTTAATAAATGATTATCGACAAGATTCAAATATAAAATTTTTTCATCAAAAAATACGAGATTTAATTAATTAAACTAACCACTTATTGATATATATTTGAACTTTACTTAGAAAAAAAAAAAATCATGTATTAACTACGTTCGCACTACCTTTACTTTATATAAAGCTATAGCCTAAGGGCTCACCGAGGAGAACTAAGAAGACTTGCTTCCCTCCTAGTCAATTATCCAAACCATTATAAGGCTCTGTCGGAGGAATCCACTCAGTGCAGCAATGCGGAGAAATTTATATAAAGTTTTTTTTTGGATAAAATTTATGAAAATTTTTAAATAATTGATTTAATAAAAAGTTTAGTAAAAAATTTAAATTAATATATTGATAAAGTTTAATATAAAAATTAATAATATATAAAAAAATTAAAAAAATTATTTATAATTTAAATTTGATCGATATTTATCTAACAATAAAATTTTTATTAAAAATATTTATTTAAAAATATATATTAAAATTTATTAAATTTTTTTTAAATTTTACATAATTCTTGTAACGAAACTATTTAATTTTTAATTGAAAATTTTATAAATTATACTTAAAAAATTTTATCTAAATCTTTCTTCATAGATTAGAAATAAGAGCTTTGAGAAATATCTAACATATTCAAAGTTATAAGGAAAAAAAACGTCATTGGTTACCGCCAAGTTGTAGAAAGAAACATAGAGACACATGTTATGGTCAAGCAACTTAAAGAACCCTAACTGATACACGGAAGAATGTGAGGCATTATGGAACAGGAAGGGGGCGTCGATTTGGGAGCATGGTTGGTTAGAGGCAGCCCCTAGAGGAGTAGCCATTAGACCATTTCATTAAAAGTGACCCAAATGTAAAGCAATCGCAAAGCAATGATAAGAATACATGGTGCTCAAGCTGGGTGAGCCCAATTGCAAAGCAAACTAAAGCCAGATAATGTTAGGTCTCTTTTGTTTTGGGTTGCATAGCCCAAGTACAGAGCAAACTTAAGCTCAAATAGCCCAAATTAGAAGGTAAGAAAGACAGTACGATGGATCTTGATAATTCGTACGGAAGAAAATAGTTTTTAAATAACGTATCATATTATAAAATTTTAAAATTTAATTTAAATTCAAATCGATTTTGTTTTAAAATTTATTCCATCCATATAAAATTTTATTAATTCAATTTAATTTACCAATTTTTAAAAGATTAATTTTAAATTTTTTATATTTTATTTTAATATATTTAAATAAATTTATACGTAAAATAATTATTTTTAATTTATAAAATTTTAAAAAATTTATAAATTAATAAAAATATATAATTTGAATTCATTTTTTTATTTTTAATAATTTAAAATTTAATATGTAAAGTTAATATTTAAATTTAATAAAAAAATAAATTCAAACTGAATTAAATTAAATATTATAATTTAAAAATATTTTTTATTAATCCGTATATTCATATCAATATCAAACATATATATAAATTATAAAATTATTATATTATAATATTAATTTGTGTTAATATATTAGATATAAAATATAAAATATTTATTTTTTAAAAAATTATATATGATTTTTATCAATTTTAAATTGTTCCTCTTTACTATTTTTTCATTTATATTTTTTTGGGTTTGAAATTATCATTTCTACACGTGCACCTAAAGCAGCTAATCCAATCCTCTCTAAACTCTTAAAATTTCCGTACTGAGAAATTCCAACTTAACACCGGTGGCGGTTGCCATTGACAGTTTTCCAAATTACCATACTACCCTCGTCAGCTACTTAATATTTCAAAAACACTCAGCCAACAAAAGTTCAACAAGGGCAATTAGGGTAATTGAAAAACAGAAAACCGAAGAAGAGAGAAGAAAATCCGTGTTGGTCACTATTTTCCTCTCTCGTCTCTTCCATTAGAAAATGATTCCTTCTCCTTCGTTTCTCAATAATTGACCCCTTCAAAAGGACACAGCTCACTCCAACCGGAGCCGCACGGTGGCTGTGAAGAAACTAGGATCCAATCTCAATCGGAGCTCCAAAATCCTCCTTTTATCAGGTCCGTTTCTGATTAGTTTGATTTTCATTTTCTTTTTTTCGTTGCTTATTATCATTCCTAATAATTTTTTCTTTAATTGCAGATTATGGGGCATAAAACGTGGTTAATTTTGGCGTTTTTTACATGTTTAATTTCATCTTCTTGCGGTAGAGGTACTGATCAAATTCAATTCTTTTAATTTCTCATTTTTTAAACTAGGTTTTCGTATTATAACTATTATAGTGAGTTATTCCTAATTTATGTAATTACATGTTAAAATCAGCTCAAGAACTTCTAATTCTACTTTTTAATTGGTTTTATTAAAGTTTATGTTTGATTTTTGGAGCTTTTGAGGTTTTAAAATTTTGGTTTAATAAAAAATTTGCTTTTGTTTACTGTAGAATTGCAGGTCAAGCACAAGGATAACCTCACCGTCTACAATCATACTCTTGCCACTATTTTAGTAGAATATGCTTCTGCGGTAAAGTTGTAGTTATTGTTATTTTTAATGAATTTGAGCTTAAAATTTTGAATAATTTTCAAGGAAATTTTAATTTCATGCCGTGGTTGGTGATGTGTCAAGTTAATGTATTCTTCATATATGTATCCGTGAGCCATAGTGCCAATGAAGTGAGATAGAAGTCCTGGGATTGGTGTAAATGATCCTATCTTGTTTGTTCTAGAATAGACAAGTCAATGAATTCGATGCTGTTGCCTAAGAATTTGTATGAGAGTTGGTGTTTCCTTCATTATTCCCTTGTTGTTGGTGTGGTCACTCAGGCAAAATTTGTCCCTGTAGGTGTACATATCGGATTTGACGGAACTTTTTACTTGGACATGTGCAAGATGTGATGGTTTAACCAAGGTACCTGGTTTTCTATTGGTTTTTCTTTAATCTTCAATGTTCAAATTGATTTCCACTTGAATCAGTTGTCCTGATGCTCCTTTCTATGGAAACAGGGATTTGAAGTTATTGAGCTTATCGTTGATATCCAGAACTGTTTACAGGTGCATTTCTCATTGCGTCCTTGGATATTTATTGGAATAATGATCCATTTAGGTGTTATACTCTAGAATACTTTTGTTTGTAACTGACATGAAAATGATTATCAATTGATAGGCATTTGTTGGTGTGGCAAAGGATCTTAATGCCATTGTTATTGCCTTTAGAGGAACGCAAGAACACAGGTAGTGATATTATTTACCTCTGTAACTTCTTTTCAGCAATGTTTTCAAAAGCAGTTGTTCATGGCATGAAAACATAGAAATCATAAACAAGATTTCAAGTATGCAGAACTCAAAGATTTTTTTCCCAAATGTGATTAGTTTGGTTGTTTTCTGTTTGATTAAATTATCTGTTTGTTCTCAGCATACAGAATTGGGTTGAAGATTTATTCTGGAAACAACTTGATTTAAATTACCCTGGCATGCCTGATGCAATGGTATGCATAACAAATTTCTCCCAATTTGTAAATTTATGTTGGAGTAATATTTATTAATCTTTAGTCTTTTTTCACTGTTTCAGGTGCACCATGGATTTTATACTGCTTACCACAACACAACAATACAACCTGGAATTCTATATGCTGTTAAAAAGGCAAAAGAATTTTATGGAGATCTTGACATCATAGTGACAGGCCATTCAATGGGAGGGGCTATGGCTTCCTTTTGTGCACTTGATCTGACGGTAATCATGAGTCATTCTTGATACAGCTGGAAATGTGTTATTATTTCTGTTCTTTTCATAATATTGTACATGTGAAACCTTTTTGATTGGTACATGAGTTTGAATTTTGTGCCATGGTTTTTCCAAATCTTTCGAGTTAATTTTCTTTGGTTAAATTCTGGAAGATTGCCTGGTTGTTGTGTCAGAGTTGTAATGAGAAAATAAATCTTCTATTCCTAGGTTAATCATGAAGCCAAGAATGTTCAAGTTATGACTTTTGGACAACCACGTATTGGGAATGCTGCGTTTGCTTCTTATTATGGAAACCTTGTGCCAAACACAATCAGAGTTACGAAGGACCATGATATTGTGCCTCATCTGCCACCATACTATTCTTATTTCCCTCAAAAGACATACCATCACTTTCCTAGAGAGGTAAGTATCTGTGTTTGTTAAAATAAATTCTCTATGATTTATTTTTAAGCAAGCAACTTAAATTTAGCAAATTAAGCCTGAGAGTTAGCTAATTGGATTATTATCAGTACTTGAATATTGAGAAAGTTTATGTTATGTAACTTTTGATGGAAAAACTTTTTCTACTGTTAAGAAACCCTGGATTGTTGCCAATATACACCATCTGTTGTCTTGACTCTCAAGTAACACTAACAGTGAATGTCAATAAGTGAAATGTTGTTGCATGTTCCTAATGGTTCTTGAAAGAGACTTATTCTTTGTTTCTCCATTCCCATTACCAAACAGGATTACCTTTTTACTCATTTGTTCATTATTTAAATTTTATATTAATCTAATATTTGTCAATCCCCTTTCTTGAAGGTCCTAGTTTACCTTTTAGTGTCTCATGGTGCTATTGGTTATGGCATAATATGAATGTAAATATAAACAAGGTCTTTGTTTTTAAGCCTGTAAATAATTTAACATATTTAAACATGCTCCATTGTTTGACACTTTATAATGCATAGAGTTTCTGTATCAGTAGCAGGGTGGATGGAGGACTGATGTTTGTTGTATGTAAGACTGCAGCCTGATTAGACAAAGAATGGCATGGATAAGTTCGTTAATCTATATTTCTTATTTGTAGGTGTGGCTGTATAACCTCGGACTGGGAAGTCTGGTTTATATAGTTGAGAAGGCCTGTGATGGTTCCGGTGAAGATCCAACCTGTAGTAGGTAAGCCTATTTCTATGTGTAGATTTTCGTTGTGATGGAAATTTATCGGTAGTTTAAAATTCATCTATTACTTAAGCAAACTTTGCCAATTTATTAAATGGCTGAAATATTAAATTAATTGATTCATAACTGCAGTTTTATTAAAATTTATGAAAATGTAAGATGAATATATCTTTTATTACGTGTTGCTTTCCCTCATTTTCTTGGTGAAGAAAGGAAAATGATGGCATGAATATGTTACACTTTGCTATATGAGAAATGAGCATGACTACCTTAGAATTATTACTTTGGAGATCTGTTACAAACTCTTCTACTTTCGCATTTTATTGCAGGTCAGTGACAGGGAACAGCATTTTTGACCACTTGAATTATTATGGTGTTGATTTAAAGTGCGAACAATGGAGATCATGCAGAATCGTGATGGATCCTGGTGTTGCGAAGTATGGCAAAACGGATCTCAAAGGAAATTTCATTTTGTCCAGAGATCCAGCCAAACATGTTCTGAAAATGAATACTCGGTCAAATGAAGGGGAAGTTACATCTAATGCATAATTTATCAGTCTGTGATCTCTCCTGGAAGATGGCTGGTAGCACAGTTCGTTGATTTCCACTTCAGATAACTACGTTTCCATTCTTCCATTGAAACCATGTAAATAGCCATTGAAAATGAACGTTATCAATGTGGGTTTGGGTTAGGAATGTATTTGTGTAAATAACTATCAAAATGTGTACATTGCTTTTACGTTTATGATTATATTGAATTTAATGCCAGCTAAAAAAGTTGTTTCCTACATACAACTCTGTTTTAAATCTAGTTTTCTGAGGTTAAAAAATGGCTGAAATAATGATTAGTGCATCTTACAAACAGAATTTGTTAAGAGCCTATTTGCTAGCGCAGTGGGAAGCTCCCACCCTGTGGGTAGCACTTGACCTCACGGTCGGAGGGGGCTCCTACCGGGTAGGTAGCACAGGACCTTGTGGTCGGACTTCAGAGGGGGGCTACGACCAGCGCTACCAAACTTAGCACTGGACCTCGCGGTCGGAGGGCTCCGACTGGAGTTACCAAACTCTGTTACATTTCGCTTCTGTTAACCTCGTGGCCTTGAATAGGGTAAATTTTTGCATGAATAATATACATAAATAAAAAACTTAGCTAGCAATAATTCACCTCACAAATGACCATGACCTTTAAAACAATACCAATCACAAGCATGATTTATATATCCTTTTGACCTGAAATGGAAACCGATCAAATGAGTACAATTTTATTCCATCTTAGCATTAGTCGTGCAATAAACTTACCCCATACGACCAAAATTTGGAGATCATAGCTCAAAGGAATTTTAGTTTCAAATCCCGAATTTCTTCAAATTCTAAATAGTACTATTGGGAAGTTGTTGAAATTTATGTAACGGCAATGTCCACATTACAAGAAAAAGTCATCTGGAAGATCAATGATCATTATAATTTTCATAGATTAAAGCATATACATGTTCCCTGAACAGGTTTGAGGAGGAGTATGATATTACTACATGAAACTGAAGTGTAGAAACAGTCTGATGAACACAGATAAAACTGCTTAAAATGTTTCACTTTGTCTTCAAATCCTCGGCTGCTGCTGAAACAGCTTATTTTCTTTCCTGCACCACAGTAAAAACTGCTTCTAATTTTCTTTTCTGGAGATAAGGGAAGCGATTGCAGGAGCAGGGATTTGAATCCAGACTTGCTGGATGCCACCCTTGAAAGAGTTGTTATATGAACCAAGTCAAGTCTCGGTTCCAAAATTGTAATAATTTAATTGGGAACCAAAACTGGTTTTCATAATTCATACCTTATTCTTAACTGGGGTTGGGACTTTAGCTTCAGTAGTTTCTGCTGTTTCTGTTTCTTTTACCAAGTTCTCTTCCTTCACGGTTTCAGTTTCTCCTGAACATGTATCAAGGAATCAAATTCAATTTGTGAATGAACAAGAATATATTACTGTCATTGAAGCATGCATCATTGCCCTTTGCAGTTTCTTCTTTTTTGTCTTCAGCCAGTTTTTGATACTTCACAGTTTATTCTTTTGCATCTTCTGCCAGTTTCTTATCCTCTAGAGTATCTTCTTTAGTTTCTTCTTTTGTCTCTTCAATCAATGTTTTATTTTCATTTTTAGTTTCTATTTTTGTCTCTTGAGCAATTTCATTTTCCACCACTGTTTCTTCTTTTGTCTCTTGAGCCAGTTTTTTATTCTCCAAAGCATCTGCAACTTTCACATTCTCATTGGACAAGCTCTCTTTCTTCAATTCTGTACTTTCAGCTATGTCCTTCATAATCAGCCACAGCCCTGGAATTGTCTCCACCAGAGTCCTGATTGACATTTTTGCCTTCCTCTTTCACCAATATTGAGCTTGTCTTGCCATCATTTGTGCATGTTTCTTCAATGGTTTCTGAGGTTTTCCCCATCTTGGATCTTGCTCTTGAAGTCTTCCGGCTGATGGTGTTTCCCGTCGTGACGTGTTTGGATTCACCACAGCCCGTTTCTATAGACTCTAAGTGCAGAAATGAGGATTTCCCTGCCCCGCTTTTAATCTGGAGACAGACTTCGAAATGGGAAAAATCTTATTCTGGTTTCTGTTGGAGACTTAGCTTGCATGGGTGTCATTTGGTGCCTACAGCTTTTTTGCTCTAATAACAAACTTTTTTTCTTGTTGATCTTCTGAGGCTGAGCTTTAGCCTATTTGGCAAATCATCAATAGAATCAAAGTTCATTTTTAGAATTGCAAAATGGCTGTCCAGCAAGGTTATATGTTGGCATGAAATGGGGGATGTTAGATGGATTTAAACCATATGGAAACACGTATTCCCAGTATATGACCAGTTGAGGATATCAACAGCTTAACCAATTAACCAAATTCAATAAGTTTTTATTTTAGGAAGATTGTTTGATTATACTACTTGTTTTACATGTAAATTTCAAACGGTTAGGGATATCATAAAACAATATATTAAATGGTTTGAAATAAATCGGTAATTTTAAACACAATATAATGATATATTATGAAAATAATATGAAAAATTTTTTAACAAAAACCCTTATCATTTCTTTCAGCATCGTTTATCCTAGAATCTAAGCTAATTGTTGTCCTTCATCTTTGAAATCAGATATTGCTACCTTAGTTGCCAGTCTACTAAACATGGCCTTAACAAGGAGTGTAAATTTGGAAGATCTAAACAAGAAAGAAACTCTATTATAGGCAACGAAGATTGGACATGACGAATCGAAGCTCTGTTGGCACCTTGTATCAACAGAGCCACAAATATTTTTGACACTTCAGGAATTGTTGCCACAAAGTGAAGGCTTCATTCATGATCACTAGCTTCACACTCCACTGCTAGAAGGCTTGAAAAGCAGCATTTAGTTGTAACCAAAATTTGTCAATTACTCTTTCGAGATTCCATTCATTTGGCTTAATCAACTGATATTTGGGTATAAACATCAGACAAATCGGGGGTTGAACTTGGATTTTATCTTTTTATATTGAAAGATGAGGATTTGGCAACTCTTGGAATATGAAAAAGTATTGTGTTAATCATTAAATCAAATATTTGAGTGTTAATTCGTTTTATTATAATGTAACTTATTAAATTTCGATCTCATGAATACGACGAAAATAAGTTTAAAGAAAATTCATATAACACTAATGAATAAAATAACAAATCCTATTTTAATTTTTCTACATAAAGCATTAACTCATATATTCAATTTCTAGTTGCAAAACTCTTATGGAGGGTGAGAGCAGCGAGGGCTACCAAAGCCATGAAAACTAGGGAACCAACTAAAGAGAGCACAATGGAAATCGCAACTTGATGACAGAATCTTTCGAAAACATTGCAAACTTTGTTCCATTGAACGTGGGAGTTCCCTTTGTAGCCCATGAGACCAATGGCCATGGCAGCTCCATTGGCAGAAAATAACAACGCCACCATCAATAGGTCGAGGACAATGATGATTTGGCTCAATTCTCTCTTTCCATATCGGGTTCCCAACAAAATGAGTATAGAAATTGCAGCATACAAACTTGCTATTATATTTGACACCATGGAGTACCTAGCAAGAAATTAAACAAATTATTTTTTTGAGACCAAAAAATCGAACTTAACTCTTTAAACTGAAAAAAAAAATCATCAATTGTTAAATCAAATGCTTGTGAATGCAAATTAAAAACAACTTTTATTTAATATTAATCTTATAATTGTCTCTAGTAATCTTCTATAAAAAGATAATACATAAAGTAATGCCTAATTAAGCAGGTTTATAAACAAAAAGGCCATGCATGTTCCTAACTTCTTAATTAATAGGCATAAGGGTAAAAAAAATTACTCAAATAAAAATTTAATAATCATTTAAGTACATGATATTTTATTGCAATTAACTTAATCTTAAATCCTCTATTTCAAATTAGTTGAACTCTTAGACGTTTATTTTTATTAAATTAAACTTTTATATATCTATTTTTACTCAATTAAATCTTTAATTGGACAATGATAATCACTTAATTTTTGATATTTTATTTTGGGTTCTTAATTACAACATGAATATTTCCTGAGTTGCCTTCCTGGGCAGGGCAGATAGGGGGCTTTTCAGCACCAACCAACTAAAAATATTAATTTCGAACTGATCAGCTGCCATCTTTAGGGTTAAACCGACCATTTAGCTCCATATTCAGATTAATTCATAGAAATTGTGGAACCTTAATTACTTAAAAAGAGGGACAAAAACCACCAACAAAATTGCATAAACATTTTAATACACGAAGATAACATTTGATATCATTTTTAATATTATCATGGTGATTTAATTATTATGATGATAAAATCACTAAAGTGATTTGATCATTAATGATCTTAAATTATTATGTTTAGTACAATATGATAAATTATTAGTGTTTTTAAATACTGTATTTGATATTATATAAAAAAATCGTATAATACAAAATGTACAAAATAATTTTATAAAGTAAAATATTTGATACTTATTTAATCAATAATTTATGAAAAATTAAATGTTATTTTATAAAAAATTATAAAGTATAAATCAATTTTGATAAAAATAATTTTTAAAATAATTATTAAATAAATTTATTATATTTTTTCTAATCAATATAAATTTTTAAAAATAAGTGATTAAAAAATCAATTTTTTTAAAAATTTTTAGTGATTAGCTTCTTAAGGTAATGTTACTTATTTTTTTTTGTAAGACTAAATTAGATAAAAAATAATATTAAAAATTACTTTTTCATAATAACAAAAAATTTTCATCCATTAAATTCGAAATTAGAAAATTATATTACTGTCTTGAAAATGATTTGATTCCTAACCACTCTTATAATATTAAAAATTACTTTTTCATAATTATAAAACTTTTACTATTTCTGATTTCTATAAAAATATCATTAAAAGAACATAAGATAAGAGGTTGATTTTATTATATAAGTAAAATTTTGAAGGTGAAAGAAACTTTTTTTTTTCCTTATCGCAAGTGCGTCACGTAAACGATTTATGAGTCATTTAAATGGTCCGTAAAAATTGGATTCTGGTTACACTATCACAATTTGAACCTTAAATGATAGCAAGTTGTAACTTTGCTAGACTGCCGTTTTGCACCGGAATCATATGGTTTCAGTACCAAAACGGCACCCCAGGTAGCACTTCCAAACCATCTCTAAATTAAGCCTTGGAATGGAAAATGAATGAAACTTACACAAAGGCAGACAGGTAATGCCACTTAGCGTGGACTGCAACATTGATAAGAGGCGAGGTTGGAGTGATCTGAATTGGAACAACCTTAGTCTGCTTACCCAACCCTAGAACTATGGCAGCTGCAAGTGTTAGCAGCAGTGCCAAAACCCTCAGAATCAACTCACATATACTCACTGTTCTTGACCCCTTGCTCCCTCTTTCATCAACAGTACTGACCCTATTATCGCTTTGGCTCTCCATTTTTGCAAGAATTTTACCTGTTTTCTCTGGAAAGAAAGAAAGAAAAAGAGACTTTATGATACTTATGAGAAGAGAGAATTGGTTTAAATAAACAGAAAAAAAAAAGTAGGTGAGAAATGAGCCAACAATTTCTTTGCACTGTCCTAAAGGTAAGGGAAACTACAAACCTTGACATTTATTGCAAGGCGGTGGACAAATGTGGACGCAGCAGATGAGACCAAACTTGATCTTGGAAAGTAATTGTAGTGAATTTAGGTTCTGTTCCATTAATATTTGTTTTTGTTTTTGTATTTTTTTTGCTTGTCTAAGGTCTATTTAAAATTTGATTGGAAGATTTTTATTTTATCAAAAAATATGTTTCGTTGGTGCTAAGCTCAAATTAGAGGATAAGAATATGAAATTATGAATACCGATCAATAAGGAGTATAGGTTCGAATTGTTTTTTATATTTATATTTTGACGTTCAAATCAATAAAATAAATGAAAAAAAAAGTTTAAAAATAAAAATGAGAATTAAGAGAAGAATTGGTCTTTCTACCTAGAGGAAGTGAAACGGTATGCGAGATTCGTGACTTATCAAATTGGTATAGATAAGATATGTTCGAATCAATCTGTCATGTTCGTTTGAATCAAATGATCAAAATAATACCAATTTAATTTTGAGTTACTTATAATAAAAGATAATAATACATTTATAACCCAAAAATACCCTAACCCGTTTTATAATTGAATCATTACAAAATTAATCGCAAAATACACTTTTGAGAACTTGTAAATGAACTTTCAAATAAGCTAAATTGTAAGATGTGTGTGCCAGGTTTTGGATTCACAATTGGCTTGGTTCATTCTTTTTCGGTTTGTCAGCTTGTGGTGTAAATTGTAATGTTAAGTCAAAATTTTCTTCTAAAAGGTGTGAATGTGATAATATCATTGCAATTAATATTTGAGGCTCCAAAATCCAAAATTACTGCAAAATTTAATTCCTGTTTGTTGTTGTTGTTTAAACAATTGAAAGATGTTTATAAAAAAAAAATTCCAGAAATTCAATTTTTTAAGCTAATTACAAAATATATATGTTGTAATTATAAACTCAATAACATTTTTTTTTATTCTTCATCATTTTGATCGCTTACGAACCGCATGTAATGTTGTCTACACAATTGAAGATTCATAACTTTTTCTTTAATAGGTATAATATTGTTAAAATGTGTTTTAAAACTTAGGAAATTCAAAAACATGATTAATGTAGCTTTTTATTGACATTGATGATGATGATGAGAAGGTTTTGAAATCTTTACGTTAAAAAGTTTTTTTTTTTTTTTTAATTTTTCATTCGACATTCTTATTGTAAATATAACAGTGGATTTAATTTAATTTACGTTAAATAAAAATTTTCATTTTATGTTGTCCATTTAGTTTCATTATTGATTTTATTAAATATAGAATTATACCATATAAATGTTAAGATTTTTTGACCAAGATATGTTAAGAGTTGTTTGATAATTAAAATTAAAATTTTATTTATACATAGATATAATCTTACATTAAAGAAGTTATCAACAGCAAAAAATATACATTTGTGTGCCTAAAATTGGATTTTTAAAGCATTAAATGTAAGAAAATATAGTTAGGGAATCATTAAATTTTAGCACTATTATTACCTAACATGCATAAGCTATATATTTTTGTTTCATTCTTTTTGTTGGGGGTTACATAAATTTTCTAGGTTTTGATATTTGAGGGAGATAGAGTGAGGATAAAGCCTCAAATGAGAGGACAAGCCTCTCAACCATCCTCTTTTTGTTTAATTTGTTTTGGCATCATTCAAAAATGGAGTTTCTCTTTTTGAACAAAAAAAAAAAAAAAGGATTTCCCCATGCTATTGCTTTTCTAGCTAGGCTCATGGCCTTTGATTAGTAACCTCTATTTTAACATAAAATGTTTAAGAATTAGGTAAAAAAAGAAATGATAAAACAAAAAAACTTAAATGCTAAGAGCTTCTAGAAAGAAAGTAGAGCCATTTCTTTGTCAGTTTCTAATTGGGTTTAATTAGTTTAATAGTTATTCACATATGGCTACCCTTTATAGAGGAGGAAGTAATTAGGTTTTGACTATGAACAATGAAAATTAAGAAAGGATAAGGTTTTTGTCATAGCACTTTCAAAGAAGATAATTTGATTGCAATTTTCAAGCTTTTTCTTGCTCCACAGTCATCCAAATTTTAACACCTATATTTTTAAAAAATAACAAAATTAATCTCTTGATTATTATCAATAAAAAACCAATGACTTTTAAATTTTAATTAACAATGGGACTTGGCCAGTTGGTCTTGTCAGACTACCTCCAGTGGTTTAGATGCAATTGCTTGAGAAAATTATATGATTTTTATTCAACTGATTAAGACCAATTAATAAGGTTTGACATAAAGAAAGATAATTAATAAGCTCTCTCTTTCGTTTTAATGTGAAAATTTTATATAACAATTTTCTTGATTAATATCCAATGTGCTTGAAAAATTACAGGGTTTGATGAATTAGTCGATTCATGAATAGTTCTATATTTATTGTCTCTTTCGTATTTAAGAGTTAGAGATTTCAAGTTCAAGTTTTACCGTATGTGAATTTAATCAAAATTTATATTAGATTTGTTTAATTATGTGCTGGTTCACTGATTGATTTGTTTGTATGATTTAATTCAATGATTTTTTTATATAAAAATAATACTTTGATTATAATTATAATTTCTTTTATATGGTTATCTCGTAAAAAAAAAATAAATGGAACTTTGATCAGGAAACATTAAGACTAATGAAACAAACCGTAATTTAACATGTATGTATAAGAGCTGTATATTATTTTCATATTTGATCTCATTTAATTAGCTCTTCAAAGAATCATAATTTAATATCAGTGGGGAAAAGATTCTGCACAAAATTTCCAACATTGTCTTACGAAAATTCTAAGCATATGTTTGCAACAGCAATGTTGTAGGATTCTAAAGACTATGCATCCCAGTTGCCAAAATGAACGGGAAAATTTCATTCAGAACTTCAATCAACAACAATGTTTATCTTCCCGTCCTCCAATGGCTTCAATGTTTTGGTGACAGTATATTTCCTGAAATGACATAAATTGAATTCCATCCCCTGGGAAAGAAACCAGATGAAGAATTTGACGGAAAAACAGACCACCCATGAAAGGATCTCAGATAAGTATAGGCAAGTCAAATTGGGGTATGGACAGAATAAAAAACAAAATTATGTTTGTCTTTTTTGCCTACAGTTATGTTGTCAGTTGGCAGAATGCTGGACTTTAGTTCCAATGATCTGGGATCAAATCTTGACATTCTCAAATACAAAAAATCCATATATTTAGTGATTTATTTTTTTGCATTTTTGCTGGGGACAATCATACTCATATTGTAAATGTAAAGTCTTCAGAATTCATAAGGAATTTAGAAACTATAAAACATTGTCAGTATAAGCCAGAAAGTCTATGATAGTATGGATAGAACTAAAGGATCAAGCTGCACACTGCCAGGCACAATTCAGAGAACAGAAACAAGTCTTTGTATTCATAACATTGGTAGTTGTCAAGCTAAAATCTTTACAGGAGAATGTGGGTTGCAACTCATACAGCAGTCTTGATCACTTTCGAGTTAGGAAATTTCATACCTGAAATCCGACCGTATGATAAAACTGGTTTACTCAATGGAATGGCTCGCAAAAATTTATAAACTAATGTAAAACAATAGCCTTCAGAAGATGGATTGTTCTCCTAATTCCTGACCAGCCATCCCCTCCCTTATCACTTTTGCATAGAATTCTTCCAATGTGTCCTTACCATAACTTGGTGTTTTCTCAGCACTATACTCTCCGGTCTCCGGATCCAAAATCAACATACTCTCAGCAGCATAATACCTTCCGATTTTCCCAAACTCGGCTGCATCTTCCATCCAAGGGAATATCTTAACTAGGAAATCAAGAATCCCAATGGCAAAATCCATTATCCCAATTGGCACTTTCAAGAACTTTGGTTCCTTCCCCAAAAGTTTAAACAAAATCTCTCCTTGCTCCAATGGTGTCAAAGCCTTCCCCGGACCACCAACAGGCAGTACCTGGTTGATCTTATCCTGACTCAAAACACAATCTGCAATAAACGAAGCCAAATCCTGTTCACTAATCGGCTTACAAGCACATAACTTGCCATCACCAAACATCACATAAGGCTTTCCATCTTTCACTAACTCAACTTGACCCCCCAAGCTCTTGAAAAATGCAGTTGGCCTCACAATACTATATGTAAATCCATCATCCTCTTCGGCTTCTTTCATCAACTCAGCCTCAAATTTCAGCTTTGCTTGCTGAAATTCAAGCAGGGGTTTTTGCACACAAATAGCAGAAAGCAATACAAAATGTGAAGCCCCAAATTTCTTACCAGCAACAAGACTGTTCTTTGTTGCCTCGTAATCAATTTTCCATGAATCCTTAACACCACCAGTTCGGCTAGCAAGACAAGAGACAACTACATCAACAGGAAATCCTAAATTTTGCAGAGATTTCTCCATAGTATGTAAATTTGTCACATCAGAGAAACATACATTAGCTCCATTTAAATCATTCAAAGTATCTTCCTTGCTATTTTTACCTCTAATCCCACTCCTCCCTCTAGCAACAGCTATAACATTAAACCCTCTATTAACCAACTCTTTTACCACAAATTTCCCAATATACCCGGTTGAACCCACAACCAGAACATTAATGTCTTTTGAGTTTTTGCTTCTAAATGAAGCAGAAACAGCTGTATCAACAGGCTTTGTTGCTAAAGCTCTAACCAGTTCACATCTTTCTCTATTAAAATTAAAGGGTCTTGATGGTGAAGTAAAAGGAGTTGACTTTACCTGGATTTGTTTGATGAACTGAGAAGTGAATTGTGTTTTGTAGCTTTTAGACTCTGGTGACTGAAGAGTGAAGGCGTTCAAAGAAAAACAAAGTGACATTGTTTCTCCTTTCTTCTTCTATGGTTCAAAAGAAGTGAAATTTGGGAAACTTGTCTTTGTCCAACAAAAGTGCAGGATGAGCAAGACTGAGCTTTTTAGTTGCTCCATCACAAGAGAAAGCTAAAAATCTAATGAAGATAGGTGGTGGATGACACAGTTGATGATAGCACAGCCAAAAAAATGAATTGTCCATTTTGCCCCATATTGAAAAATATCAATTTCGTCCCCTAAACTTTTCAATCTTTCATTGATCTACTTGGATTTCATGCAAAGTATAAAACCATAAAAAGTTGACATATTTGTGACAATCTTCACAATTATTTCATATGAATACACAATCTTCTATATGCCTTTAGTTATTTCTCCCAATCTCATATAAGAAATACCAATAAATTAGAGTTATAAATATATTTTCTTCACAAATTTTATAAATTTCACTCATATTAATCTACTTTATGATAATTTAGGATTCTTGGTTTTCATTTTCTTTAAGTCTTGGATTTTAGCAAAATTAAAATGTAGATTCTATATATGCAAATCTAAGTCATTGGCAAACAATAATTAATTTCCATTAATTTTATTAATGATTGTTATAATATATAGATTCAAAAATCTATAGCTAGACTTAACACAAGGAGTCACTACTAATATTTTTTTTAATTAAGTGTCATTGGTCACTTAATGAATTTATCTTTTTAAGGAACTTCTAAGTTTGACTAAGGATCTTTATAAGAATAAGTTCTGGTTTACCAATCAGAATAAAATTCAGGAGTTTGGTTACATATGAAAAAAGTTATAACATCCCCACATATCCATCCAAAGGATGGTACTATTTTATTTTAAATTATTTTAAGGTCTTGATTCTAATAGTTTTAAAATTTAATATTTAAATATTGAAAATAATTCTTAATATTTTCTATCAATCTGGTGAAATTCTCATAAATATTTTTTCATCTCAAGAAAATTTAAGAATCTTATTTGTTTTCTTGAAGATGCTCTATCGTAATAGTTTTATTTTGTCGTAATAGTTTTGGGATCATCAGACGTAAAGACTTTTAAAAATAGAGAAAAAATAAGGGAGTCATCACCAATCTTTTTTTTAGGGTGTGATTAATCATCCAAAAGTTTATCTTTTTAATAAAACTATAAAATGGGTTTAAAGTTTATCAAAAAGATAAATTTCAGTCTACAAAAAATCAGGTTAAGCTCAGAAGTTGGTTATGAGTGTAGAAGGATTAGCACCCCTACAACGCCCATAAATTGGTACCATTTAATCATGCACTATTTTCGGTATTGGATGAAATGGTTTTGATTTGAAATTTAATAATAATCCCCTTTATTTAAAAACAATTTTTGTTAAAACTCTTTATTTAAGAATATTGAGAAAATCTTTAAGTTAAAAAATTATCTTAAAATCCTCCAACATTTAGGCAAAACTTTAATGATAACTCTTTGACTGATATTTACCATGACATCCTTTAAAAATGAAAACAACATTCTTTGAGAAAGATAATTGCTGATAACTCTCCAATACCTAGGTAGAGTACCAATAATTGTTCCTCTTGGAATGTTATTTTTATTTTATAAGTTCACATTTTTAAAATAAATAATTTTAAAAAATATTTTTTGCAAAAAAGTAAACAATGGTATTATCAAATAGCAAGTAAAAATTAAAAAAAATGAAATGAGTGCAAACAATAACAAATGCATGCAAGCCACAAGATGCTGCGTATGATGATGGAATGTAAATTTGAAATTGGATTCTTAAATATAATGAGACCACCTTGACTCCCCAATATCTAGGCGGAGCTTAGGTGCGACTATTCATATTCAAGATTTCATTTTATTATACTTTCAGTTTCATTATTAAAGCGAGTTAAGGACTCATGTGAAAAATTTAATGAAATAAAGTTTCCTAAATACCCCATTGTCTAAGTGACATTCGAGAATAAATTATTTTGAATAAAATTTTCACATGTATCCTTAAGATTTTGGAATGGTCTTGGTTAAAAGTTTGGGTCGAGGTTTTGAAGTTTAAATGATTTTTTTTTAGTGATTTGGGGTTACGCCAAATTTGGGGTTTTTAGAATTTAGGATTTTTAGGTTTTGAAATTTAAGGTTTGGGAATTTTTATTTTAGGATTTGAATTTTTGGGTTTAGAGGGTTTAGGGTTTAATTTTAGGGTTTAAACAAAGTACAAATATATCTAAAAATCTCTAACATCTAGGCAGATTTTCAGAGCAAGTTTAATTTTCATAATTTTTAAAAATTAATTAAAATTTTTTCACATTTCTTTTTTTTTTTATGAACATTTATTATTATTAATATTATTATTAATTTTATTATTGTTTTTTATTTATTATCCTTATATATATATATATATTTCTTTATATATATTTTTTATAATTCTCTAACATTTAGGTGAAATTATTTTTAAAAAAATGTCTCAGTTCCCTCCAAACTATTATCAATCATTTTTTATTTTATTTTATTATTTTATTATTTTAAATATTTTTATCATTTATTATTATCATTCTCTTTTATTTATTTATTTAATATTATAAAACAATAACAAAATCTATTCTAGCAAATTTACACATTTTAATATACATAAATATTAATAATAAAATTTAAATAACAAAAATAATATATAAAAAATTTTAAAAAAGATTCAACAAAAATACTTGAACCGGATCGGTCAATGATCTAGTCAATGTCGATCTGATTGGTTCAATAGTTTAGCAGTTCAAACCGACTTTTTGGTGGTTCAATATCGGTTCAATTGGATCGATATTAAGCTGAGGCAGAAATGGGTTACGAGTTGGGTGCGCGGACTTCAAGTAGGATCCGGGTGCACGTACGGATCCCCTTGGTCCAAAAAGACGTCATTTTGGACTTTGCTCTTCTATATAAAACCCATTTTTTTAGCTCATTTTATCCCTTCTGTTTGAAAAAAAACTTTGTTGTTTTTTTCTCTCTCACCAAAAAATCCCCGAAGATCGATCGACAATTAGCAGTCGATTTTTGGCGATCATGCTGACTATTGTGTTTCATTGTTGACCATCGATGAACGGCATCGAAAAACCTTTAAAACACCTCGAAGCTTTTTTTCTTCGTCTTTTTTCTAGATCCGATGTTTCTTTTACTGAAACAGCCACAATCGACGTAGATCGAGGCTCAAAGTTTCGATCTTCTTTTTTTTCTTTTTTTAAAATTGAAACCCTTTTTTTTTCAAGTAACTTAACGCTAACTTATCTAACGAGGATTATGATTTTTTGTTTGCAGGTTATTATTGTTTGTTTTTTATTTATTTTTGGGCTTCTGTGGACTATGATGGAGGTCTTGTGGTGATAGAGAGGTGAGACTAGATTGGAAGGCTTTGGGCGTAGGGTTAAGACAGCACTAGGGTGCTAGTGTTAGGGTGATAGTGGGCAAGGTGAGGGCACCTGGAACTGATGGGCTTATGATTCAGTACTATGTGGTATTGTGGTGGTTTCGGGTGCAGGTCTGTGGGTGTTTAGTTTGTGAAATGAAGGTACAAGATAAATGCTAAGGTTCTCCAACTGAAGGCTCTCTCAAAAGGGTTAGTGCTTTATAATGAGGTTCTGAGTACACAAGGAGGTGGATTTTAACAGGGCATGGTGGAAGGGAGTGGCTATGGGTTTATGGAGAGGGAATTGACAGGGTATGGGTGACCAGAGGGGTGGGTGGCGACCTCATTGGCACCTCAGTCTTTGGTTTTTTCTCTGTTTTTATTTTTTTATTAATTATTATATTTTTATAATAATATTAAAAATATTAATAAAACAAAACTTGAAAACAAAAATTAATCTGTAGACTCAGACAAAATTTGATTTCTACAACTATCCCTCTTTGCACATTACTGAGAATAAGTAATAGAATAAAGATAAAGATATCAATTTTATCTGGAATAACGATTCAAATTTTTTCAAAAGTTTTTTTTTGTTTTTTTTTATTGAATCACGAGTCAAGTGATAAAGAAAAAGGTCAGGACAACATCGCGAATCGAAAAATAAAGAATGACCGCGACAACACTACAAGTTAAAAAAAAACGATCAGGACAACATCGCAAATCAAGAAATAAAAAAATGACTAGGATAACATTGCGAGTTGAGAATAATAAAGAAAATGACTAGGACAACATCGTAAGTCAAGAAATAAAAAATGACTGAGATAACACTGTGAGTCGAGAAGTAAAGAATCGACCAAGACAACACCGCGAGTCAAAAAATAAGAAAATGATCGGGACAATACTGCGAGTCGAGAAGTAAGAAAACAACTAGGACAACACCATGAGTTGAGAAGTAAAGAATCGACTAGGACAATACCGCGAGTCAAAAAGTAAGAAAACAACTAAGACGACACAGTGAGTGGATAAGTAAGAAAACGATCAAGACAACATCATGAGTCAAGAAGTAAAGAATTGACTGGGACAACATTGTGAGTCTAAAAGTAAGAAAATGACTGAGACAACACAGCGAGTCGAGAAGTAAAAAATCGATCGGAACAATACCGTGAGTCGAAAAGTAAGAAAACGATTGGGATAACATTGCGAGTCTAGAAGTAAGAAAATGAATGGGACAACTTCGTAAATCGAGAAGTAAAAAATTGACTAAGATAACACGACGAGTTAAAAAGTAAAAAAGTGACTGAGACAACACCTTGAGTTGAGAAGTAAAAAATTAACTGGGATAACACTGTGAATTAAAAAAAAAGAAAATGACTAGGACAACATCGTGAGTCGTGAGTCAAAAAGTAAAGAATCGATCGAGATAACACCACAAGTCGAAAAGTAAAAAAATGACCAGAACAATACCGCGAGTTGAGAAGTAAAGAATCGACTAGGACAACATCATGAGTCAAAAAGTAAGAAAATGACCGGGATAGCACCGCGAGTAAAGAAGTAAAAAATGACCAAGCCAACATCGTGAGTCGAGAAGTTAAAAATCGATCGAGACAATACCACAAGTCAAAAAGTAAGAAAACAACTGAGATAACACTGCAAGTCGAGAAGTAAAAAATCGATTAGGACAACACAGCAAGTCAAAAAGTAAAAAAATAATCGAGACAATATCACGAGTCGAAAAGTAAAGAATTAATCAACATAACACTGTAAGTCAAAAAGTTAAGAAGCAACTGGAACAACACCGCAAGTCGAATAATAAAGAAAATGATTGGGACAACACCGCAAGTCGAGAAATAAAGAATCGATCGTGATAACATCGCAAGTCGAAATTATGCTTAGAGGTCTTAAAAATTATACTCAGAGGTATTAGAAATTATGCCCAAAAATCTTAAAAATTATGTTCGAAAGTCTTAAAAAATCGATCAAGGTAACATCATAAGTCAAAAAATAAGAAAACGATCAAGATAATATCGCAAGTCAAAAAGTAAAGAATCAACTAAGACAATATCGCGAGTTAAAATTAAGGAATCATTAATTTGGATTTACGTGCCAGTTAAATTGACTTAAAAATTTACTGAAGGTCAAATAAACTAGGCTTAAATATTTCTTTAAGTGCCAGATAAATTAGGCTTGAATTTTTTTTGAAGGTCAGATAAACTGGGCTTAAAATTTTATTAGGGGCCAAATAAACTGAACTTAAATTTTCTTTGAAGGCCAGATAAACTGGGCTTAAGATTTTCTTGGGGCCAAATAAACTAGGCTTAAAAATGGAGGTAAGATAAATTGGGTTTAAAATTTTCTTAGATGTAAGATAAACTCGGCTTAAGATTTGCTTGACGGCCAGATAAATTGGGCTTAAGATTGGAGGTTTAAATCTTTCTTCAAGGGACAGATAAACTGGGCTTTAAAATTGAGGGGTAACTATACTGGGCTTAAATCTTCTTATGTAGATTTGAATTTTTCTGAGAAACTAACAATTCCTATTAGAAATGAAAAAAATGATAAATTTTTCTCAATGGATTGGTTGATTTAGCACCCAAAGATTTTCGTTGATTTAAAAATATTTCACCACTTAAAAGTGATAAAATGGGTATATACTATTTCAGCTAATCCAAGCTTATGTGCCAGCTAATCTGGGCTTATTATGCCAGTTGAACTGGGCTTATATGCCATCTAATCTGGGCTTACGTGCCACCTATACTGGGCTTAACTTTTCATTGGTGTCAATTAAACTGAGCTTAAAACTTCATTGGTACCAAATAATACAGGTTTACGTGCCAACTAAACTAGGTTTAAAACTTCATTGGTGCCAAATAATCTGAGCTTATGTGCTAGCTAAACTGGACTTAAAACTTCATTGATGCCAGATCATCTAGGCTTAAAACTTTATCGATGCCAATTAAACTGGGTTTGAATTTTTTTTTTTTAGAATTTGGCAATCCCTATCAAAAATGAAAGAGGTGGGGTTTTTTTTTTCAAATAGATGTAATGGTTTTGTAGATAGAGATTTTATTTATTCAAAAGATTTCAACACTTGAAAGGAGTGAAAGAGGCATATAATTTTTCATGCAAACTCACAGATGAAACATAAACTTTTCTAAAAACATGAATTCTTTAAAAATCAAACATTTCAATATTTTTCTTAGTTTCCAAATGTGACATTTTGATATATGTCAAAGTCAGCTATAAGGGCTTGAGATTTTAAAAGCTTATTTGGGAATGAACAACAGTTGAGATTTTCGAAATCAACCATCTCAGACTTTTATGCCTTTGATATTTCAGATTTTTCAAAAAGGTTTAGCTTTACCTTTGTTCAGCATCCACCATATTTAGCATCAGGAGTGGCCTTTCAGGGTTTGCTTTAGACTTCTCTTTTGAGGGTTTTCACCCTAGAACCACTTTTATTTCTATTTTTATTTGATTTTTTTAATACACTATGCACTTAAAAAAATTTAGACCTAATCCGAAAAAGGAAAAAAATTTTTTGAAAGGGTTTAATGGTTCAAATAGGAAATTAGGTAATAGAGGGGAACTCAAAAGATTCATATTCATTCTTTCAAAAGAAACTCTTTAATTTTCAGCCTTCATACTTGATCCAATATGAACTTTTCAAAAGTTATATCATAGGTCAAGGTTCAGGGTTGCCAAAAAAAATGATAGAAAGGCCCAAAATAAGTATTTAAGGGTATTTGAAACTAAGGATCATTTTTCATTTGAAGGATACACTTTAAGTATATTCTTTTGTATTTTCTTATGCTTTTCACCTATTCATTTCTTTTTTTTTTTTTCTTTTCTTCTTTCTTTTTTTTATTTTTCTTTTTTTTCTTTTACATTATTTCATTGAGTGGATTCAATACATTTGTAAACTTTTATATTCAACTTTTATCCTCATCACATGAGATTCCATTAAACATCCTCATTCTTAACCCCTAAACGCATTCTTTTTGTCCCTCAATGTAGAGAGTGATCCTTAATCAGGGATTATTTTGAAAAAAATTAATCAATCTCAAAAGGGTAATAAAGGATAAATTTTTATGTTTGTGAAGGAATAATGAAATATGGCTATTTGTCATTTCAAGCATAAACACTTAAATTAAAGAGTAGTTCTCTTTAGGAAAATGAATTTGAAGAAATGTTTTCATTTTAAAATTTTTTTAGTTTTTTTTTTAATTATTGCCTTTTTTTATTTTGGGCTTTTTCTCATCTTTTTTCCAAAACTTGGACTTTGTCAGGACTTTATTTAGATTTGCTCAAATTTTTTAAGTGCATGATGTTATAACCATTTTTTTCTCTTTTTTACTTTTTTTAATTTGTTAACATGCCCCCATAACTCATACCTAAATTTATTTTGCCAGTAATGCATTTCATAGAAGATGTCTTATTTTAATAGACCACCTTTAATGAAAGAAAATGGTCATATATAATAAACAAGAAAAGGATCATATGAAATAAATTAGAAAAGGATTATGTGGGCTGAAATTATTTAAAGTATCAGATAATCTAAGTTACTCCATAAAAAAAAAGGTTGATCATAACTTAAGTTGTCTTAGAGACAATGATGTCTTTCTTTTCTAACAAACATGCCCCCAGGATAAAAGACCAGGCCAATTTTGAGGTAAAGAATTGAAAGGTCAATATGTTTGAGCTCATTTTACAAAATTTGGGTTTGAAAATTTGGGAATTGCAGCATAATCTTGACACATCAAATTATCGCATTTGAATTCTTAAAAATATCATATATACTTGATTTTATAGGAACTACACATTTTTTTCAATAGATATTTCATTGTTCATTGCCTTGGAAAAGAATATCGTATTTTGATATAATAATAATATCAAGTGAAAGCAATATTCACAAATTCAAATTCAAGGCTGTCAAGGGGTTGTGGCTGAAGAATAGGGTCAATTGAATTATTTAAGAAAATTGGCATTTAGGTATTTAGGAAATTCCTAATAGTGATCACCAACTCATCTTAGACTCAAAACTTTTTTTTTATTTTTTCTTTTTATTTTTTATTTTTTTTTACTTTTTTTATTTTTTAAAGCATTTATATAGCCTCGGTACTTAACCACATAGGGCTTTATTCATATCTAACATCTTCCCTTTTCACTAAATTTTTTTTAAAGAAAACCAACCATATATCAAAAACTTATATGAAATAAAAAATCTCAAATGATAATATAACCATTAAACACTATGATGCATAATGCAATGCAAACTTTAAAACCTAACCAAAAAAATTTATCATCTTGATGGTACTCTTGAGATAACATTCAAAGTTACATAAATAAAAGTTTCTCCTTTGATGTTTCAACTTTAGCATCACTAACTTGCAACTCTACTACTCTCAATCATCAAGACTACCAACCAGCTCTTTAAACTTTGCAACATCTGTATCGATGAAAGCTTGAACTATATCCTTAAAGATAGTACAATCTTTTATGGAATACCTTTTAACTCCATCATGAAATTCACATTTAGCATTAGAATCATACCACTTCGGGTATGGAGGCTTTTTGGGTTTTACGGGAATAATAGAGATCATATGATTCTTGATAAATAAAGTAAAGAGCTCAGCATAAGGTATAGGAAGTGAATGGTACACTTTGACTTTCTTTCTCTTATAGCTTCGTGAATGGCTTGAGTTGATCATTGATTCTGTAATTATTTGTGATTAAGAAATTGGAGCATACAAATGAAGTGATCGAGGAAAATCACCAATTTGAAATATCGGTTGGGGACAATATGGTGGCTATTGTGAATAGTCATCCTTTTAGATCTTCCTGTATTATGGTGAGATTTTTTTCATTTCACCATTTAACAATTGTTTCTTGGGCTTGTTTTGCAAAAATATATCCTATCATTTCATCACCAGCATCTATAATTCTTTCTTTTTTTATCCTATCCTCAATTCTGCCTATAGCAAATAATAAATCTGTAAACTCTGATGAAATATTGCTTATCACTTATCGTAATAGAAAGAAAGAAGTGTATCCATAAATAGGGAATTCAGTTCTCTATTAGTAAGAAGTGATCGTACTTACGATGCCACATTCTTCCATCTAATAGCATATTTTTTGTAGCTATCATTGGGGCTCTTTTTGATATTTTGAAGGGTTTGGAACCAACTCCAACATATGTTGGTAGTGCTTCAAAAATGCCTATGATAAATCCCTCCAAGTATGGATTTGATTGCTGCCCCAATCAAACTTTTCTTGAAAAATATGAATAAGTAGCTTTTCATCACCAGTATACCTAACCATTTTGTGATAGTATTCAACCAAATGTGTCTTAGGACATCTAGTTCCATTATACTTTTCAAATGTTAAAACCTTAAACTTGAGTGAAATAATCACATCTGAAACTAGTTAAGATTCTTTTACATCATAAGATTCTTTCTTACCCTTAATAGCTCAAACTTTTTCTTCCAAGAGATTATACCTTATTTGCTTATTTAAATTCCCTAACTTTTCCTTTATAAGTCCTAAGCTAGGTCTTTAGGATGATTATTTCTTTAAGCACACTGTCCATCGATGATCTTCTCTATCTCTCTTATCTAATCAATATTCTTCATATCCTTAAAAAAAATCATAAAGATTATTCTAAAAAAAAATTCTTTCTTTTAGAGCACATAAGAATTGCATTATATTGAATAAATACATAAATGGATAAATGAATGAATGAATGCATAAATGACAAAACTCTTTAGTGAAAAGTATGAAAATTGATAGAAGAGCGAGAATAAAATAAGAATCTTAATTCATATATCTAAGTTTAACACACAATGTCATGTCAACATAAAAATTTTCAAACAGAAGAAATTAACAAGGCATTTTATTTTTCAAACAATTATCACTTAAAGACCCTCTTTAAACAAAAATTCGATCCATGTTTATCATATTGACATCTTTTTCTCATTATTTCTAGATCTTTTAATCCTCTATTGTAGTTGGATTGAACCATTTTGCATCTATGAATAACTACACCTTTTGTTTGAAACCTTTCACAATTCTTAATGAAATACTTATATTCTTACTATAATATTTGTATCTTGCATTTGAGTCAAAATATTTTGGGTGTGGAGGCTTTAAAGGCTTTGAAGCCACAAGGACAATAATGTGTCTCTCAAACAGATAAAAAAAATATTTTTCATATGAAATAGAGAGAAGATCTAACTATTTCTTTTTCTTAGGTAATTTTTGGGTAACAAGTCAACTAAGAGTCCTAGGATTCGACAATGGTGTAAAGGTTTGGACTTAAGCAATCGGTTGAACAGGTGGTTGGGGAATGAAAGGTCGAAGATTTTGGTTCAAATATGGACTTCTTGGAGATTGTATGAAATGTAAGGGCCTGATCGTAGATGTTTGGAAAAGAGGCCGAAAACAATCATAGAAAAGATTTGAATACAAGTTTGAGCTTGAAACAATTAATGAAGGCTGCACAGAACCTAGTAATCTCGTCCTGAAAATCAAATTCTGGAGCTCAGACACTTGAATAGTTAGATCACTCATCCATTTCATGATCTTACCAAGACCTTCATTATTGCTCAAACCATGGAATGGTTCAGCATGCTTTGAAAGTTTACCATGCCTAGTAGGAATTGATTAATCGTGACTCTATGAATTCATAAGACTCACTTGGGCTAAAGTTGGTAAAGATTTTTGAGAATATGTCAAAGTAAATTTCTTGAGTCTATTTACAGTCTTTGTAAACTCAGTGAATTGTTTTATTACCTCTCAAATGTCATGACCAAACTCCTATTGATTTCGTTCTAATACACTAATTCGAGCTTTCAATTGATCTTCCATATTTTTGGCTTCTTATACTCACTAACAAAAATATTATTTCAAAAGTTTAACACCAACAATGCTTATGCTATTATTTTTGCTAAATGAATGACACAATTCCTAATGTCCATGTGATATATCTATGAATGCTTGACTATGATAATGATGCAAAGATATATACAAAAATGGAATAACCCAAAAATATACAAACCAACCTAATGATGAATGGAATGATTAAATTCTAAAAAAAAAAAAAAAAACAAACTTCTAACTTATCCTAAATCTTTTGTTTTTGCTTTTTTTTCCATGTCTTTTTGTTTATCCTAACTTTATTTACACTACACTCTATTACCCTTAAACACAAACTGTATCAAAGTGTCCTAATTTGGATAATTTTTATGAAAGAGGAAAAAAATGGCATGGCTTTAGACTTCTAAATGACTTTTACAAAAGGTCGACACCATTAATGGCTCCATGAGAGCTCTTTTTTTTTTTTTAATGACTGACCTAAAATAAATACCACATCTTAAAATATAATGCACACAATCAAAGAATATACAAAAAAATAAAATGACTCAAGAATTCAAAACAAACAAGTAAGAGAAATAATATAACAACCATACAACAAAATAATATAATGTATATAATGTCCTAACTTTTGGTAATTTTCTAAAATGGTGGCATGGCTCTATCCTAGGCAGGCTACTTATAGCTCTCAATATGTCGGGTTGAGAATTATTTATCTAAGGTTTTCAAACTATTCCTTACATTATCATCTATTATAGACTAGTAAGGTTTCTCAATCCTCACCCATTGTAAGTTACCAATGAAAAATGTTCAATTTAAGTGAAAGTGTTTCACTAGCAAATGCGGAGGTTATCACCTCACGAAAGCGTAACTACTTCACTTTCTCCTAAAAAGGATAAAGCCAGGGTCTAGAGCTCATATATGTAAGTGCATATGCAAAAGTGTACAATGTGACATATTAATCAAAATATCATAAATAAATCATAAACATAAAATCAAAACAAAATAATAATTAACATACAATTTATTTTATTTATTAACTTGTATATATATTTTTGAAAAATTAAAATAAAAAGGAATTAAATTAAATATCAAATAAAACTAATTAAATCTAATAATTATTAACAGTGAAAAATTAAAATTTTGGCCTGACTCTCAAACATTCCCCAGTGGAGTCACTAAGCTGTCGTAACGGTTTTGGGACGGTCAAATGTAAAAAATTTTAAAAATCAAGAAAAAATGAAGGAGTCGCCACCATTTTTTTTAGGGTGTGATTGACCACCCAAAAGTTTATATTTTTAATAAAACTATAAAAATGGGTTTAAAGTTTATCAAAAAGATAAATTTCGGTCTATGAAAAATTAAGTTGGGCTTGGGAGTCGATTACGAGTGGAAAAAGGTTAGCACCCCTACAACACCTATAAATTGATACATTTAATCATGCGATATTTTTTATATTGGATGAAATGGTTTCGATTTGAAATTTAATAATAATCCCTTTTATTTAAAAATAAATTTTTATTAAAACTCTTTATTTAGGAATATTGAAAAAATCTTTAATTTAAAAAATTATCTTAAAATTCTTCAACATTTAGGCAGAATTTTAAAGATAACTCTTTTGATTGATATTTACCATGATATCCCTTGAAAATGAAAACAACATTCTTTAGGAAAGATAATTATTGATAACTCTCTAACACTTAGGCAGAGTACCAAGAATTATTCCTCTTAAGATGTTATTTTTATTTTATAACTTCACATTTTTAAAGTAAATAATTTTTAAAAACATTTTATGCAAAAAAGTAAATGATGATATTATCATATAGCAAGTAAAAATTAAAGAAAAAGAAATGCAAACGAGTGCAAACAATAACAAATGCATGCAAGCCACGAGATGCTGTGTATGATGATGAAATGTAAATTTGAAATTGGATTCTTAAATATAATGAGGCCACATTGACTCCTCAACATTTAGGTGGAGCTTAGGTGTGACTATTCTTATTCAAGATCCCATTTTATTATACTTTCAATTTCATTATTAAAGTGAATTAAGGACTTATGTGAAAAACTTAATGAAATAAAGTTTCCTAAATACCCCATCATCTAGGCGGCATTCAAGAACAAATTATTTTGAATAAGATTTTCACATGTATCTTTAAAATTTTGGAATGGTCTTGGCTAAAAGTTTGGGTCGAGGTTTTGAAGTTTGAATGATTTTTTTTTAGTGATTTGGGGTTACGCTAAATTTGAGGTTTTTAGAATTTAGGATTTTAAGGTTTTGAATTTTAAGGTTTGAGATTTTTTATTTTAGGATTTGAATTTTAGGGTTTAGAAGGTTTATGGTTTAATTTTAGGGTTTAAACAAAATGCAAACATCTCTAAAAATCTCTAACATCTAAACCGATTTTTGGAACAAGTTCGATTTTCATAATTGTTGAAAATTAATTAAAAATTTTTCATATTTCCTTTTTTTATGAATATTTATTATCAATTTTATTATTATTTTTATTTATTATCCTTTTTATATATATTTATTTATAATTCTCCAACTTTTAAGCGAAATTATTTTTAAAAAAATGTTTTGATTCCTTCCAACATCTGGGTAGGGAAAAGAAAAAAATTTATTACTATTATCAATCATTTTTTTATTTTATTTTTTTAAAATATTTTTAGCATTTTTCATTATTATTTTCTTTTATTTATTTATTTATTTAATATTATAAAACAACAACAAAATCTATTCTAGCAAATTTACAAATTTTAATATGCATAAATATTAATAATAAAATTTAAATCAACGGTCTAGTCAACGTCAATCTGATTGGTTTGACGATTCAGACTGATTTTCTGATAGTTCAATATCGGTTCAACTAGATCAATCCTAATTTGAGACAGATTGCGAGTTGGGTGCGCGGACGTTGAGTCGAATCCAGGTGTACGCGCAAATCCCTTTGGTCCAAAACGACATCGTTTTGGACTTTGCTCTTTTATATAAAACCAATTTTTTTAGCTCATTTTATCCTTTCTGCTAAAAAAAAAAACTTTATTATTTTTCTCTCTCACCCAAAAATCTCCTAAGGTCGACTGACAGCCAGTAGTCAATCATCGACAATCACACCGACAGCTGTGCTTCACCATCGACTGCCAGTCACCGATGCTAAAAAACCTTTAAAACACCCTGAAGCTTCTTTTCTTCATCCTCTTTTCAGATCTAGTGTTTCTTTGGCTGAAAATAACCCCGATTGGTGTAGATCAAGGCTCAAAGTTTTGGTCTTCTTTTTTTTTCTTTTTTTTTATAAATTAAAACCTTTTTTTTGCAGGTAACTCGATGCTAGGTTCCTCGCTTATATGGTGATGACTGTGATTTTTTGTTTATAGGTTATTGTTTTTTTTTTGGGCTTCTATGGACTATGATGGAAGTTTTGTGATGATGGAGAGGAGAGACTAGATTGAAAGGCTTTGGGTGCAAGGTTAAGACAGTGCTAAGGTGTTAGTGTTAGGGTGATAGTGGGTAAGGTGAAGGGGCTTGGAACTGGTGGGCTTGGGATTCAATACTGGGTGGTGTTGTGGAGGTTTCGGGCACGGGTTTATAGGTACTAAGTTTGTGAAATAAAGGTACAAAACGGGTGTTAGGGCTCCTCAACTAGGGACTCTCTAGAAAGGGCCAATGCTTTATAAGGAGGTTCTGAGTGCATAAGGAAGTGGATTTTGGCAGGGCATGGTGGAGGGGAGTGGGTATGGGTTTGTGGAGTTGGAATTAACAAGGTATGGGTGACCAGAGGAATGAGTGGCCAGTGGTGTCGTGCAAGGCACCACTGGCACCCCAGTCTTCTATTTTTTTTTATTAATTATTTTATTTTTATAATAATATTAAAAATATTAATAAACAAAACTTGAAAACAAAAATTAATCTAGTAGACCCAGACAAAATTCGGTATCTATATGTTTTTGTTGAAAATATATCTAATTCATCCACCATTTAGATCAAAATTAAAAATATTCTCTCACTTAAAAATTTATTAGATAATCAACTATTTGTGATTACTAAGAATTTCATCATCTAAATTTATTTATATTTTTATTTTTATTTTATTTCTAAATTTTTCACAATTTGGGTCTATTTAAAATTTTTCTTTTTTTTTTTGGATTTCTAAATTTTCCTCCATTTGGAACAATTTAGAAAATTTTTTTAATTAAAAACATAATTATTTTTATTAAAATTTCATCTAAATTATTCTACAATTTGGGATAAATTTTGAGAAATTTCTCACTTAGAGTTTTCTTAGAGAATTTATCTTTTAAAACTTCTAATAATCTCATCATTGGGTAACTAGTATTTGATTCCAAAAATTTTTATTAATTTTTTTTATTTTTTTATTTTTCTTTATTATATTTTATTATTTTTTTAACAATAAAAATAAATATTAATCATTGTTATTGAAACTTTATCTAAATTATTTCATTATTTGGGATAAATTTAGATAAAATTTTTCACCTATAAATTTTATAAAAAATTATCATTTGAAGTTTTTAAAAAAATTTCATCATTGGATAACTAATATTTAATATAACAAATGTTTTATTTCATTTTTGTTTTTATACTTTTTTTATTTTTTCTAAAGTTTAATCTTGCAAAAAAAAAAAAACACTTATAAAATAAAATATAACGACTAAATAAATAAATAAAATACAAAAATACAAAAAAAGGCTCGGCTTGGCGATAGAAACAGCTCACTTAGAATTTTTTAGATAATCAACCATTTGTGATTAGTAAGAATTTTATCATCTAAATTTATTTTTAGTTTTATTTTATTTCTAAATTTTTCACCATTTTGGTCAATTTAAAATTTTCTTTTTTTATTTTTAAATTTTTTTTTCATTTGGGACAATTTAAAATTTTTTTAATTAAGTAAAAATAATTATTTTTATTAAAATTTCATCTAAATTATTCTACCATTTAGGATAAATTTTGAGAAATTTCTCACTTAAAGTTTTCTTGGAGGACTTACCATTTAAAACTTCTAATGATCTCATCATTGGGTAATTAGTATTTAATTTCAAAATTTTTATTAATTTTTTTATTTTTTCTCTTTTATATTTTATTTTTATTTTTTTAAATTGAAAATAAATATTAATCATTGTTATTGAATTTTTATCTAAATTATTTTACTATTTGGGATAAATTTGAATAAAATTTCTCACCTAAAAATTTTATAAAAAATTACCATTTAAAGTTTTAAAATAAAATTTCATCATTGGATAATTAATATTTAATCTAACAAATATTTTATCTCATTTTTGTTTTTATACTTTTTTTATTTTTTTTAAAGTTTAACCATGCAAAAAAACACTTATAAAATAAATATAATAACTAAACAAATAAATAAATAAAATAAAATAAAAAGCTCGACTTGGCAGCTGAAATGGCTTGATTGGAGTCATAGACAACGGTTCGGGGACATGGCTCGAAGACTCAGCGCGGCTCGACTCGACTAAGAGAGTCAACTGAAACACGGATCGACAGAAGTGGGTTGGTGTTCGGGTCGATCACCCACTGCCAAAACAAGCAGATTTTGGGGTTTATTAAGGTGAAAACGACATCGTTTTAAGACCAATATGAAAGACCAAATCCAGTCTTTCTTATTGAAATTTCTCTTTTTTCTTCTTTTTTTTTCCATTTTTCTCTCCCTCCCTCTCTCTAAATTCTCTAAAAACACCGGATAAACATTCACCGAATTCTAAAAAATTTTAGAAATTTGAGTTTATTCATCGAAAGTTTGTCGAAATTTGGTCAGTTTCTGAAAATATGATGTCAAAAACTAGAAACCTCGTCGAAATCTGGGAATTTGATTGGAATCTCATTGGAATATTCAATCGTCACCGAAAAATTGATCGAAATTTGAATATTTTTCAAAAAAAATTACCAATTTTTTTTTTGTTTTTCAAACCAAAAAAATCCTTACAAATTTCTGACTATTTTTACAGGTGTTTTCCTTTTTGCTTTTTTGTATCTATGTTTCTGTGATTTTTGTAATTTTTTTTGTTTTTTACATCTAATCAATGTGTATTTATAGTGAATAATTAAAAAAAATTTTAGTTAATCACGAATCCACTTTTGATACGATTATCACAAAATATAACATTTATCTATTGCAAATTAAATCCAAACACCAATTCACAATAGAAATCCTCATTATTGTTTTATTTTTAACTTTTTTTTATTGTTATCATCTAACCAAAACCTAAAGATAAATCAACCAAAACAAATAAATAATCAAAAAAATAAAGCCCAAAAAATAAATAAAAAGTACATAAAACATAAGATAATGGATAATTGAGCTTTACTATTTAGACTTTATTAAGTGAGGTTCAATTGATTTGGACCTGATCAAATAGAGTCTCTATAATAATTACTAATATTTTAATTATAAATGACTGTCAAATAATCAAGGTTGTAATGATAAAAAAAAAGGCTGTCTAATAATATCAAAAATAATTGTGTATGTATTTAACTTTTTTCAAGGAAATATTGCCGTAAATTTTCCTACAAAAGTTGCAAACTTTTCTATTGATATGACAAAAAATCCAATTTTTCAAGTTGCTGATGTGAGAAAAGAAGAACTTAAAAAATGGTTAGGCTATAAAGATGATGGGAAATATCAACATTCCAAGAAAATAAACAAATGCATTTATGTTTGATATACTATAT
The DNA here is from genome assembly GCF_002303985.1 of Durio zibethinus. The sequence continues at coordinate 14,688,108 of NW_019167849.1, read as the reverse complement.
TTAGTGTGGTAGGTGCAATTAGCCAAACTAACGCATAAAATTTCATAGCAACATTAAATGGCTCATGTTAAAGCCGTCACCATTTCTATTCCTTTCTCTCTCTTTCTTTTATCATATCCTAGGGAGGCACTTTCTAAGTTGTACTTTGTTTTGCAGCAGTAAACTATAAAAAACTTGAAAAAGTGGTTTTCAAAAGGTTATCATTTTGTGGAAACATAACAGGGTCAGCACTCTCTTTCTGTGTTTTCAGCAACAGCAGTGAAATAAACAGGCATATAATCAATCATAAAACAAAAAATCCAGACAAAGGATTTGAGTTTCCATTTGTTAGTTTGGTTTCGAATCCTCCAAGGTTTCTGGTAACTGTGGTGTTACTTTCCAGTTATCCACCTTTCAAGTAGGTCATCAAAGTTGCAAACTAGACACCCTTTTGAGGTAAAAGGTTAGAATTTTCTTTTCTTCTGATGTTTTGGTTTGATGGGGTTTTTGTTTGATCCGAGTTTTTGAGTTTTCTGTATTGGGGGTGGTCTGATCGAGGTGGGATTGATTATTTTTTTCAATATTTTAAATGTGGGGTTCTTTAATTAGCATTTAAAATTGAATTGAATTCAAAGTACAGTAAATACTCTGTCGGTTCAGTTCATTGGATGGTTGGCTAGCTTGATAAAACGGGTTGATTTAAAGACTTTCATAAGATTCACACCTTCATTTACTTTCTCAAGTTTTTCCTTTTTATCAGGATTATGAGCTAGTTTTGAATTGACACCTTTATTGTTTATGGAGAAATTTTGTGTAGCCATGTAAGGATATATCTCTTTTTTGTTGTCCAATCTATCTGCAGCTCAGATGCTTGATTTAGTTTGGGGATAGTTCAAGAAGTCCACAGGACTGAAGTTTTTACCTTTGCTCGATACTGGTTTTGCTTTCCTACTTCATGTACAGTTTCTTCAATTTTAAGGCCAAGTTAGCTTCTCAATTTTTTGCGGTCACCTGAGTTTCTTCACTTGGTTTCTGGCTCCTTGTCCGATTGGGTCTTTGAAGTATAAAATTTTAAGTGAGTTACTATCTTAGTATATGCCTTTTGAAGCTTCTTCTCTTTTGAAGATGATCTCTTTGAGAAAAAGGAAAAAAGAAAGCAATGGGGAGGGGGTGGTTAAGGTCTCCAGGGGCTATTTTATATAATTTTTGTTCTTGAAATTATTGAAGTGGGCCTGTATGACTGACTTCTTTCTTATTTTTTATAGAGCACCTTGCGGTTGTCCGAATCACAGTGATGTATAAGAACCAGCTGCAAGAGCTAGCTCAGAGAAGCTGCTTCAACTTACCGGCTTATGCTTGTATACGGGAGGGACCAGACCATGCTCCTCGCTTTAAAGCCACTGTCAACTTCAATGGGGAAATCTTTGAGAGCCCAACTTTTTGCAGTACCCTCAGACAAGCAGAACATGCTGCAGCTGAAGTTGCACTTGGTGTGCTCTCAAAGAAAGGTCCTTCAAAAGCATTGGCTGCAAGAGTATTGGTATGTACTTAACTTATTTCTTCCTTTTCTTTAATTAGTTTCTTACCTACTAGCCCTGAAACTTTGAATTATTTCATATTTGACAATCCTTTTGATATTTATGTCTACTAAATTAAAGTAGGTTTGTAAGCGTTTACACATGTAACCTATCATAATTTTCTTCATACTCAATGATTTAAGAATTGTGTGCAAACTCCTTATTTAAGACTTTCCAAGGTCATACTCATAAATTAGGTTGGAAATGTTTTGTTTTCTGAGGTCTATGCCTCTTGCCTTCCGTTGAATTATTGATTATAATATATATATATATGCAACGTTACACTTGCTATAATTTTTTTACCACCTCCGTTTTAGTTCAGGTGGGTAGAAAAGGTGGCAAAAAAGGTGGTGGTGAGACACATTCTGTTGGAGAAAAATTAATGACATTCCACTATTATGGTTTTTAAATGTGGATATAGTCATGGGTGTTGGTACTCAATATAGACATAAAACACATAAAGCGGTAACATTATGGAAGATCTCAAACATGAGAAAGTAGATAACAAAAATGTTTATGCAATGGAATGTTAACTACCCAAACTTTCATGCACATGAGCTTGTATTGATTGTGATCTAGATGCTGTGCTGGAGAGTAGCAGAAGTGCAGAGTACAAATAACAGGAGAATTAGGAAAATAGTACTTATAAATAATCACAAATAATACTTGACTAAGGTGTTTTTTTTTTTTTTAATTTCAAAACCAATTATTTCATGTCCATGATGACTGCTTTGCTGTGTAAGAAATAAAGCAGGAGGCTTCCAATAGTGTTTGACCCCAGCACCAGTAACTATTTGTTTCCTTTGTTTTGTTTTGCTTTTCTGCATGGGGTGTAATTATTACCATGCTGTTTTGCTTTTAGATATTTTTTTGAGAACATTACTTCAAGTTTTAAAATTTACACATGTTTACTTATTTCAATGATGCAGGATGAAACTGGAGTTTACAAGAATCTGCTTCAAGAAACAGCTCATAGAGCTGGATTGAAACTTCCAGTTTATACAACTGTTCGATCTGGACCACGCCATATCCCTGTTTTCTCTTGTACGGTGGAGCTTGCTGGAATGAGCTTTAGGGGAGAGACTGCTAAAACCAAGAAGCAAGCTCAGAAAAATGCAGCAATGACTGCTTGGAGTGCTTTGAAAAAGTGTATGTATTTTTTTGTCCTGGTTCTTTTGGCTGTTTTTCACAAGTAGAAGGAATTGTTGTAGGTAGCTAGCCAGAATGAAAAGAAATTAAAATAGAAACAGTTACAGAACATACTAGGCTTACTGAAGAAGTAAATCTATATGTGTGTAGATATATATATAAATATTTGTATGCCTTTCTCATTTATCATTTGGTTCCTCATGCTGCTGATACAGTGTCAAAGTCAGGCGCTTCAACTGCTTCCTCTCTTTCTCCTTTATCGGAATCTGGGAGTAATGATGAGCAGGAACAGGTAACTGTTGCCCGTTATCTTGCCTCCCTCCAACCACGAGAGACAAACAAGTCATCACTGAGATTCCAGCATCATGGACATAATTCAGCCCCCATCCAGAAGCATGTAAGCCGATATAATAGATCATTGTTTCCCTTACAGCATAGAAGTTGGGCGCATTCTCAAATCTCCCCAGAAGTATCTATGTACCAAGCATGGCTCGAAGAAGCAGCATACCATAATCAAAAACACCTCTTTTCGCTTTCTTCACAACCTACCTCTCCACATAGACCTCAGATTGTTCCATTTATCCATTTTGTGTTCCAACCAGATCATAGACAGTATTTCCTAGCTAAGGAGCCAGACTCCACCTCAGTTGTTCCAGGAATCAGCCCAGTTCTATATTTTTCAACAAATCCAGTACCTGACCCAGGTAAGAGTGTTTCCCAAGTCACCATACAAGAGATAGAGGAAAAACCGCAAGTGGAACAAGAGTGGCTTAGAAGTGATAGAGATTCCAACCACTGGGAAAAGAATTTTATGTCAGTTGCATCAACGCCTTCTCCAAGTTCTGCAATAAATATTTCGGGTTGTCTCAACGGTTACCCTGAGCAGAAACCTCAGAAGAGGCTGGAGGGGGAGAATGAAGAGAGGAGTTTCAGGTCAATGCCATATACTAGTTTCTCAAATGAACTAGAAAGCAACCAAATTGCACAACCTTGTGTTTCATCATCGTTCACAGATGCCAGGCTTAGACCACAAGCAATAAGCATAGATAAGACCAACTTGTCATTGCAGAATCCACATGCCTCAGACTACTTGCACTCAAATTCTAGGCCCCAAAATTTCCCTGCTGTGAGTTCTGCAACATCTGTAACAGGTTTACCAGCTTCATTTGCAGCCCCTCTGATGGTCAGAACAGCTGGTACTTCATGTCCTGTTTCTCTGAGACCCGAAAATTTGAACCTTCAAACGCCTACTCCACCAAGAAGAATCAGTGCTTCTACATGTTCCAGAAGGCCTCGGCTAGAAGGAATGAAGAATGCTGGAGTGAGGCAATCAGCTAGATTCGTTGCACCAGCAGTTCATATTAGATCAGTTGTGCCAGTCTGTTCAGCTCCTCCGGCTAAAAAGCCTCCCGGTCCCAACCAAGAAAGACTGTTTTCCAGCGATGAGGAGAACCAAAGTTGAATCAATAGGAGAAGTTTCAGCTCAAAGCTTGGACTTTGGTAAACTTCATATGTAAGCAACTTCAGAGTTTTTCTTTTTTGCCCGATCTTGTTGCATATTTTCTTTACAGGCAATTGCTGAAAGAATTTTACATGTCAAATGGTATAATGTATAAAGAAACGAAATAAAGAAACATACAAATAAAAGCATCTATTTTTTGTTATCTTTTACCATCTTCTCTCTTGGCTGTCAAATGAAGGTTCTGCTTGCAGAATCTTAACAGATGCTTTAACTATCATGGCTTCCCTGGTTGGGAACGTAGTATGACCATTTGAAGACATGAACATGTGAACTCGGATTGATCATGCCTTCGGGCAGCTTTCTTGATTTCTAAGACAGCTCAGTGCTTTTGTCACGGGCTTCGACCTTAGACTCAGAAACCGTGCGGCCTTAAGTTTGGAATCTCCTCCTTTATGCCTAAGTCAGCCTAAAACACAAACGTGCGAGCATTAGAACAATGGGAAGGGCTGATTACGCAAGTTAAAGAGAAACAGGATAACAAGGTAGAATGCTAGAAATGCTCTTGTATTCACTGAAACAGAAGTGTTTGATGGTGTACAAATAAGGGTGGAGCAGCCCTCTATTTATAGTTGAGGCTCCGGCTACACTTAATGGCAATATCCCTAGAATAAAGGCTAAAATCAAGAGCCGGAAAGGTAAATGTCCGGGGCTCTGAGCCACGTGGGTTCGGAGCTTAAGTCTCGACCCGTGACAAGTGGTATCAGAGCCAGTCCTAAACCGTTCGATCCACGCCAAGCACCTCGAGGGAGGTAGGCAAGGTGGTCAGCCTCCGTGATGAGGGCGTCACGAGGTTGGGTGCGAGAGAATGTCACGGACCTAAGGAAGAGTCATGAATCCCACATCGAACATAATAAGAGGGTCACTGGGGTATAAAAGGGTTCACACTACCTCTGTCTTGTGAGGTGCCTTTTATAGGACAAAACCGTGAGGCCAAAGGGGCCAGAGCGGACAATACCTCACAAGGGTGTGAACCGTGACGGAAGGCTGATTTAAGACGTCGGAGAGATGAATGCCCGGGTCTCGGAGTCGCGCGAGTTCGGAGTTTAAATTTCGACCCGTGACACTTTGGCTTACCAATGCCTAAAATTATTAAGCTTAAAGAAGCTGTCTCTCAAGCCTTACTCATGTGATAAATAAATAAATAAATAAGTAGATTAATTACCTTTTTTAAAGGTGTAAATAAATCAAATATGAAAGAATTTTATTATATTTGTGATCTATTCGTTTAATTAATGAATCATAAAATTTGTTAAACTTAATAAATAAAAACATAACCTTTTGACAAATTGTTTGTCAAGGATGTCAATGAGTAAGGTATAAGACAGTTAGAGCATTTCTTATCTCTTTTTCAGATTTTTATATTATATGCATTCTCATACTTATACCTAACGATTATTTTAAATTTATTTTCATCTTCATTCGCACCCACACTTATACCTAACGATTATTTTAAATCTATCATCATTTTCATCCGCATCTCCATAATGAATACGGTAATTCCCATACTTATAATATTTTTATTTTTTTTAACTTGTATATTTAAATATTTTTTATAAAAATATATTAATTCTAATTAATTTAAAATAACAATTTATATTATTTAATAAAAAATTTATTTACTAATTATATAGAAATATATGTATAGAATACGGATATGAGGTAAGTTTTATATTATATTACTCGTCTCCATATCTACACCAAATAAAATTTTAAAATAATATTTTTTATTTTTATTTTTATACTTATAATATAATATCCATTATTATGTTTATTTAAATAAAAAATAAATTTTTCATTAAATATGAGTAAATTTGATAACGATATTATTTGTGCAACATTATTTTCATTTACACTTGTATCATTTTCGGCCTTTTTCTTTCAAAAGAAAAACGCATTTCTCTTTTCCCTTTAAAAAAAAAAATTGGAAAAGAGGCCTTCAAGAATACGAAATTCTTGTCCCAAGATAGCCGTAGTCGAACGACGCTGTTTCCAACTTCAAATCACAACCTTCCACGTGGACACCACTGATTCCAAGAACTGGAAACCGACAGCAAATTGCCCACGTTGTAATAACAATACTAAACTTGTTGCAAGGTCGACCTATTCATTTTAAGTTCAAAAATTCGTCTAAATTTAAATAAAAAATTAAAATTTATTAAACAAATTTTGATAAAATTTTTAAATTCATTTAAATTTTAGATTAAATTTTAAATTTGAATTCAATCCGTATATACACATATATATACATAAATTATATATAAAATATTTCACGTATATATAAAAATTATATATAAAATTATATATTTTTTATTAAATTTAATTTTTATTTTATATACTTTTTTTAATTTTTACACATATATTTTTTATTTTAATTTTTATATATGTAAATTAAATATAATCTAATTTAATTTAATTTAATCACATTTTTTAATATTTTTTATTATATAAATTAAGTTTAATAGATGAATTTGAAATTTATTTTTTAATTTAAGTTAAATTTTAAAAAAATTTGAGATCTAAATTTTGAATTGAATCAAATTTAAATAAATATATAAATTATTAATATCAAATATGAATCATACCTAATTTAATTCAATCTAACCTATCAACACCTCTAGTCATGACAACAAACTTGCGTGTCATTTAACTTAATGATATCCAACATTAACAAGTATCTCCAGCATTAGAAGCCTTATGAATACTTCACAAAATTTTTTTTATATACCACCAATTTTTTTTCTAAAATTACCTCATGTAGTAAATAACAAATTTAACATTTAAAAAATTATAAAATATTCTCAATAGTTTATACACTTCAAAACCACTTTCATAAATCTTATAAATAAATTTTCAAAAGTTATATTATGTTCTCGGTAATTTATTTTTGAAAAAAAATGATTACTAAAAATTAATTTTCAAAGAAATAATATAATTTTTAAAAATTAATTTTCAAAATTTATATTATATTCTCATAAATGGATTTTTGAGAGTCATCTTGTATTTTTAAAAATTTATTTTGAAAAATACATAAATTTTTGTTTAAATATATATTTAATTATAAACTTTTGATAATGTTTAATTTTAATATAAATAAAATAAATACATTTAATATTAAAATAAAGAATACTAAAATAAATAAATTTGATAAGTTAAGATTTTCAAATATCTCTAATAATTTCTTTGATGTATAGCTTAATTCCACGGGTAAAAATCTCTAATATTTATTGGTGGCAAAAAATTTAAAAATTTTTGCTATCGAATTTATTAGTTAGTAAATGAGATTGTCAAAGTCAATGTTTCATAAGATTTTCGAGTTCAAACTAATATACATGTACACACATGAGTCATCGATATTATTTATTTTTATTTTATCGTATGTACGAATAGAACAAACATGTTAGTTTTCAAGCATATATAAAGATAAAAATGTTTTTGTTTTGAGACCAAAAAAATAAAAATATCATTTTGCCCATGCAAAACAAAAAGAAAATTAAAAAATTAGAAAACAGTATTTTTTATTTTTTTGAAAACTCAAGTGAAAACAAATTTATATCATATATGTTGAGAACATTAATTTCAATTTCAATTATATATATGATCAAGTAAATAGATTTAAAAGTCCATGATTAAAATATTTAGTGATCAAAAATAAAATTGAGTTTCTCTAAAATAAATATCCAAGAAGATTAAAAAATTTTCAAATATTTATTTATGAGAATACTCAAAAATTTTAAAAAATGGATATTCGAAAATTTTTTATGATTTTCGAAAATGAGTATGTGAAAATTTTTAAAATTTGTTTGATATTTATTTTTTAAAAATTCGATTCTAAAAAGTGAAGGGAGATAAAAAAGAAAGAAAGCGTGGGAACGAAAAATCGAAAATAAAGGGTAAGAGTGTATTTAGAAAAAATAAAAAAATTAAGTTTTAAATTTGAGATATATTTCTGATCTCGTGAGAAACCAAAATTGCAGGGATCTGATATTCTGAATTCCCAGCTGGCAAAACCCAAAAAAATAAAGCAATTTTTTTAATCTTCAGGAGGAAAAGATATTAATGATCTTATCTTTCAAAAATTCAGTAGCCAACCTAAAAAAACATGAAGCAATCAGATTACACAATCACCTCACTCCCAAAGGATGTAGCTGTCAAAATTGCATCTTGCCTCGAGGTTTGTTTGCTCTCATTTCATTGTTTCTTTTCTCCCATAAATTTTCAGTTTTTATTTTTTCTTCTTTCTGGGTATTGTTGGAATGCAAATGAGATTTTGGTTTGTTGGTCTTCGGGTTTTAGGAGCCGGACCTTTACTCCTTGGCCTGTTGCTCTCGGGATTGCCGCGAGTTATTTGGGTCGGATTATTTATGGGAGCCGCTTTTCAAAGAAAGATGGCCTCATTTGTATGAAGCTGCCTTGGAAGACCCCGACTTCAAGGTAGTACCATGGTGATTTAAGTTTGGAATTGTTGGTTAAAACTAGACTTTTTTGCTGCTCATATCAGATGATTTGCCTAACTGCTTTTGTTTCATAGCTTTGAAATGGGAGTTTCTTTTTCTTTTTGTAATGTCATTCAAGTGAAGTTATGAGTTAGTAGACCTAGCCATTCATTTATTTGTGTCCTGTAAACTATGACAATTCATGTATTCATATCTGGTTTTACACAAAAATTGCGTGTCATAATTGGTATTGACACTGAAAACACTAAATATATTTCTTGGTTTTTGTTAAAATTTAAGAGGTGTTAGGTTTAGTTTTAGGGGTGCTGGTTAGGTAATGCAATTCTTTGTATTGGTTTGAAAATTTTGAAAAAATGATGACAGGGCTGGAGGAGATTTTACATGAAGCAGCATGAGAAGATGAGAGATCAGGCTGCATCTGTTGTTAAATTTTTGAAACAATGTTCACAATTTGAGTCACTCGAGGTTACTGACTATCTGAGAGCAATTGAATGCCTGAAATCAATGCAGTTTGGATTTAAAGATGTTCAAATGTTGCTGTTCAAACCAAAGATGAATGTTTTGCTTAACCTGGTTGGACTACACTTCTGCCTTGACTGCCTTCAAGTGCCGGTAAAATTCCTTTTTGCATTCCTCTTCTGTTTGTTCTCTTTAGATTGTTGAAATAGTGTTTGTGCTGCTTCTGTTAATGTTAAAACTCAGAAAATAATGTTCTAGGGAAAATGATCTACTTGAACGAAAGAGAAAGAGGAGTTGGAATAGACAGGAATTTCATTATTAGTCAGGTAATCTAATGTCGGTTGTTCCATCTGTTACAGAATTTATGTTTACAGTGGAGACTGGCTGTAATAAGCTCTGAATAATTCAATTCTCATGTAATTAGTGGATAGGAAACTTGTTTTATCTGCTGATGACAACACAAGATTAAATGATTATATGTAGTTAGGCATGCATCCAAAAGCTAAACTGGTCTGCCACTTTTTAGATAATGATCTTCTCTATAGATTTTAAGTTTTAAAACCATATTTTTCTATATGTTTTGCAATCAATGGCTTCAGCCTTGCACATCACACTCCAGCTGTTGGAATAATGTGCCTTCTGTCTGCCTTGGGTGGTAGGAGACGTAAAATTAGTACCTTGATTGGGAATTTCACCATCGTACCGAGAAGTACCTTTTAGAACTGGGTTGGAATGCCAAGTGGCTTTAGATTCAGGGGTTCCCGCTATAGCTGATCACGACGGAAAGATCATTTCTACTAATACTAACAATTATTTCATCGGGTAATGGGATACTTTAAGCAATCCATCAGTTATGTATCTTCGGTCTTACAAAAATACTTGTATCTAGCAAACTCCCTGGGTTGGTGGCGAACTCGCTTAGCTTATATGCTATGGGAATGTTGAACAACTGTATGATGTCCTGATAAATTATGCATCATAATTTTGTGCTTAATGATGTTTTAACATCATAATGGGCAGGCTTTGCAGGTCGTGGAAGCACTTCAGAGTAGCAAGATTTCTAATCGTCAAGTTTGTGTCAAATGGTACCGTGGCAGATTGTTCCATCGCATGCAAGATGAATATCGTTCTCGTTGTGTCTCTCTAGAAGATCTTGTGACAGCGAAAGAAAAGGAGGTGCTGTGGGTACTAGGTCGAGAGCTTTTACGAGCTAAGATATTCATCCTTTCCTAGTTCCACAAGCTATCTCTGGTCTGGTCAAAGCTCAAACTGACAGTGTTAGATAATCGGACAATGACGAGCAGATATGCAACGTTTAATATGTTTGTGATTATGTGATCTTTGTTAGTTGCAACAATTGAGGAATTCAGCAGTCTAAACTGAATGAAAAACTTGAGATTCTAATCTCTAAAGAATACACTTTACTTCCTAGCTGCTTATCTTTTCTGTTTCTTCTGTTATATATAATAGTTTGTGTATTTGTATTTTGTTTAAATATAAAAATTGCTTGTATGTATAACAATTCATATTAATATGTCAAATGAGACATAATTTTTGGATTTTGCTAAATAAAATTGTTGTTAAAATTTTAAATCGTGTCATTTTCTTAACGATTTTCATAGTGTTTTCGTATTGTATCCTAGCCTAGTGAAAGGGGACATGAGGGATTGGTTTTGAGTCGCTCTTCCCCCACCCCTGTATTGAAAAAAAAAAGGAAAAAAAGTTGCTGGATGTCATCCTTCAAAATTTGGTTTCAAAGGAGCAAAGGATCAAATAATTCGAGTTAATATAATTTCGCCTCAATTTACAAATAAAGATGAATTATATTCCACCAAGATTGAGGGAAGAAACTTACTTGAAGAATCGTGGAAAAAGCTAATGGAAACAAAGAAACCTGTAACAATCCATTCTAGTTGCTTAACACTGTTAAAATTGATGGCTTCCTTAAAGTTAACATTATACAAACGTTTCGATGCTGTAATTTTTAGTAATTTTTTATATTTTACATATGTTTAATACGAAATTAATAGTCACAAATACTCAAATTGCTAGATCTGTTAAGTAGATGAGAATGAAACCACTAATCTATAGCTTCCTAACTTGTTTCTCGGCACCTGATAATTACCTGAGTTCATCTATATTTAAAGGAGAAATTGTTGAAATTTGCAGTTGAAGCTGGAAATAAGTTCCATATTTGGACAGAAGAATTCACAAGGCAAGAAAAAGAAACAAGAATCAATCAGATCACTAACATGCTTTTAAGTCTATGCTGCAAATACAAACATTATTGAACCCAACAGCAGTTTTCCATGAAATATAATAAAGAGCTTCCAGATTCTTACAAGTTACAAATGCTGTCATCATAATCTTATTTCCTGCACCGAAGAGACCCTTGATAGATGTGAAAGAAAATTGAATAAACCATCTTGAATCAAAGCTTTTCAACAGCAACGGTAACGGCGTACAGCATAAAAAGCAGGTCGAGGTTGAGGGATGCAAACAGCCAAGAGAGCCAGAGCTATGATCAGAACCATGACAATTTGAGTGAGATCTGGGCCCCCATTATCTGATTCTTGTTCCATGCAACATAGTTTCCCCATTGTAAGATGCTGCTGCCCCAAAAAGCTTCTTGTTTTCTTTTTCTCTTTGTCAACATATGATGAAATGAAACATAAAAGGAACTAAAAAGTAGAATCCTGTGGCTGTCACCAAGTCAACTTGACTTGGAATAGTTTATTTTTAGACTTGGGTTCTTTGAACATAGGTAACAGATTTCTTAGATCTAATCGTTAAATGTGACATAGCACTAATGACAAAACCAAATTTGTCCTTTTGAATTTAATATTCATTACTCTTGGGAATTTAAATCTTATTTTGCTTCACTAGAACGTAAAGTATTTAATTGTACACGATATGTAAATTTAATATAAGTTTTCGTTGAAGCTTTAAATATGGCAGACCTGTAATGGGGTAGCCTTCCCTTCCCAAAACTTTTTTCGACCAGTTTTTTACCCTAACTACTGCACTTAAACCAGAGGTGAGTAGCTGCCATCATCCATCAACATTGATTATTGCTGTAGCTTTCTTTACAGCTGGCCTTAGACATGATTAAGTAGATGATTCAACACTATAATTAACTTAGTCTGATAAACCAATTACCTAACTTTAATATGATAATAATTCTGTCAAGTCTGGTGCTGAAGGTTCTGCTCTCGAGCTTAATGTCAGTTAAGAGTAAAGCCGATTGGCTTTTCAAGTGTATTATATTGGATCATTCACAGATCGAATTCAACAGGCAAACTGCAATTGAAACTTATTGGCAAGTCACATGTTGAGTCAATTTTTAATTTGCCATTATGATTTCATCTAGGTATAATTTATTGTTACGAATACGTGGGGTCTGCTCCATTGGTTTTGGTCAATTAAAAAATTTTATTTTTTTTTCTTTGATCTAAAAAAGCTTTACTTAAATAAAGTCTTAACAAAAAAAAAGTATAATTGAGAAACAAAAAGCGGTGGCGCTGAAACCAAGAGAAAAAAAAAAGTTTAAGAAAATTATTTTGGTTGAATGAAAGTTTATCTTTAATTTAATTGAGTTAAAATTTTATCAACAGATTTATAATTCAAAATTTTACATTTTGAATAATAAAAATTAAGTTTGAAACTTATTAGAAATAAACTAATGGTGTATTTGTTAAATTATCTATTTGATGAGATTTTTTTAATTGTTTCTGTAATTGTTAATTAGCTCTAATTTTAGTTAAAGAAAAATTTTGTATATCATTATTCGATAGTGAATTTTTTTTTGTAGCCCGTGATTTTTTTTCTACAATAAAGGATTTTTCATATAAATGTTGGTATACTTTATTTTTCTTATGTCGTTGATTGTTGATTGTTGTCTATTATTATAAGTTTATTGCAATATATTACTTTTACATTATTGTGTTTATTACTTCAGGTCCAACATTTATGTCACAGTATGGTATAAAATATTGTATTCATATCATATTTTACACGAAAATAACGTATCACAGTTTGTATTAACACAATAACATAAAATATAATTTTTTAATTTTATTAAATATATTTATAGTTTTTACAAAATTTTAAGTTATATTATTTTCGTATATTTTATTTGTATTTTTTTATATCATATCACGGTATCGTATTTTAAATTAACAAATCTAAATTCATCCATAGTTAAAATGTTTTTGATCAAGGCAACAAAAAAAGGAAATGAACCTTCAAAGGAATCTTTGAAATTCATATCAAATCACAGGTCTTAAAATGTGGCTTGACAGATCCAGAGACAAGAATTACATTCTAAATGAAATGTGCAAAGGTATGATTACTGTTGTCATTCTGTTATGCAAGTTCAGACACTTAAAATGAGCATTTGAGACATTGATGAAAAAAGACATGATGGTTGTCGGCAGCTCCATGAGGATTAAGGCAACAGTTACTCTGAAACTCCAAAGAAAATTGAGCTACAAATTTCTTCTTCAGAATTGTAACCGAGAGGGAAGCTGCATGTCATTACCAAGTGGACAACTAATTTCAAACCCCACCTTAAAAGTCATTTAAATTGTGCTGTAACTTTGATTAATCAAATTGTGTTTGTCGTTTGAACAAAAAACAGCTTGCCAATACATGTGATCCTATGATAGAGTGATGGACTCTTAGTTTTAATAATCAGATTCAATCTTGGATAATTTCAAATAAAAAAAAAAACAGCTTCTTAAATCAAGAAAGAAACAGAATTGAATAGTAAGTAATTTCAATGCTTGAGGGTATTGTAGTAAACAGATGGAAGATAACTTGAAATTCAAGATTGGGATGAGCAGCCGCTGCAATGGATTTTGTAACAGCCAATGAAGAGGTTAATTTGGTCTTACTTTCTCAGCCATTGGTTGGACTTTGGTGGTTATATTTAGGTATAACTCAACAACCTTAACAAACTTGTTCCTACATGTTTGTCCTTGTTATCCAAATTCCAATTTACCTTCAAATAATTTGATGGTAATTAGGTATAACTCTTAACCTACTATACCTTTCCTTTCTCAAAGCGCTTGTCAAAATTATATTATTATTATATTTTAACATATTTGATTTAATTAATCTCATTAAATATTAAAAAAACAAAGAAACCATAAATTTACATATATTAATAATTCTCTTGACTTTAGACATACAAAATTAATTTCTTTATATCAGGTTGGGAAGATTAAAATCTTACTATTCGAACAAAAAAAATATGTATTAATTATTAAATCAAATATTAGATACATACAACTATTTCGAGTCACGACATGAACAAGTTGTCCATAATTTTTAGAACTTAATTTTTAATGGATGATAGAGATAGCATAATGTTGTTGGCAAATTTGGGTGCATTTTTATATTGACCTATAGTGAAGATTTGTCTAAATCTTTGCTCTTCTATGTATTAAAATATGCAAGTAACATGGATTGAGATTTCTTCTCATTTACATAGTTTTAGCTAGGATTTTAGGAAAGCACATCTTTAGTGAAACTTCTTAATTAAATAAAAATTATAGTCCAAATCTCAAAATCTAACTATTCCACCTTTATCCTCAAACCAAAAAAATTTACATGAGTTAAAAACATTAATATACATACTAATTAAATATGATAGATCCACATTAGTATATAGGCGTTTATCATATGATTTTTTATTATTATTTATATATTTTTCTTGGTTAGAAATATCAATGGATAAAGAAAGATAATATCTTGGTTTAATAAATAAGTAAATTCGTCTACGGGTCGAGTTATTAATTTAGTTTATACATTTGATCTTATTTGAATTGGACTTTAGATAAAAATTTTTTAGTTTGAGTTTGGTTGATCCAAGTTATTAAATTATTAGTTTTTAATCAAAAAATATATTTAAAATATTAATTTTTAATATTTTAAGATATGTTTAAAAAGTTTTTGAGTTTCTTAAATTCAAAATGCCAATCCTTATATAAAACATTTAAAAAACTCAATTCATGGACAGATTTATAAATAAATATTTTTTTTCTTATTTATGGTCCCATACTCTTATTTGTTTTCCTTTTCACATGTAATGTCTAAGTTAGATTGTTAAAAACACAAACAAACACGATAAAACATAGATAAAAAAAATCAAATTTCCATAATTCTTTTGCTACTTTATTATATTAGTAGTTGCTACTTTATAATTGCTTCAGCAACTTTATTTTTTTGTCCATGACATTTAATTACTCAAAATATATGAATTTTTAATTTTAATCTTCAATTAATCTTTTTAAAAAATTTATTTTAATACACCTTAAAATTAACATATACTTATAGAGTCAAATCTACTGCTATGATTTGAGAAATATGTTACAACTTGTAAACACTCCTATTTGTTGTTTGAAATTTTAATATAATGTATTTTCATATTAATTTTATTAGGTGGAACTATTATTTCCAGATGAGATCTCAATTAATCATATACATTATGGATGATGTGAGGTAATAAATAGTTGGAATTGAAAATTTAATTTAATTAATTAATATATTCATATTTAAAAATATTATTTAATAAATTTAAATTCAAATATCAATACGTAAAATTATAATTTTTTTTATATTTCAAGTTATCTCTTTTATATAAAAATTTTTTAAAAATGAGATATAATTTTTTTAGACAAAGATTTTCGTTAGAATTATTTTTGGATTTACAAAACTAATTGGTTTTTGTTGTATTAGCAATTATCAGTAAATAATTAAAAATATATTTAATTTTTAAGCTACTTAATATATATAATATCATATCAACTCGATATATCATCATTTTATTTTATAAATTTTTTATTTTTTATTTATAAATAAAATTATTCATGATTATGTCATTATTATATTTTATAGATCCATTACTTTTTACTTATAAACATAATATATAAATATAATAATTAAGATACTATCAATTTAATTTAATTTTCCCTACATTTTTAATTTTTTCTCATTCTAATTTCTCTTGTCCCGACCTCCGACTTCACTATCCAATTGTAAACGCAAAAAACCCCTGCTTTTCTCCCAACCCTTTTCTTTTTTTTTTTGGCGATTTCGAGACTATGACCCTCGGTCTGGAATTCACTATGGACAATTTTCTTTCTAATCCAAGTGTCAGGATTTAATTGGCCCATGGTTTTGCTCCCAAGTTAAGCACGGAGCCGACGACGCCTGAATCAGGAACAAAATTAAGAGACGCAACCGTCGCGTGGAACCCACTACATCTTCGCTACCCTCTCACCTAATCATCTTATTCCACGTCATAACCCAAAACTCCGCATGATAAATTTCGCAATCATTTTCTCCCAAGGCGTATTGGCATTGGTTTCACTTAAATAATAATATACATATTTATATTTTATTTTAAATTAAATACATATAAAATATAAAAAAATTTTAAATTTTCTTAAAATTTTTTTTTCATTTAATAATTTAAAATATAACGTAAACACGATATAAATAAAAAATATAAAAATAATATAATTTAAAATTTAAATATAATTTAATATGTTTTTAATAAAATTAAAAAATATATTTTATATTTTTATATTAATATAAATTTTAATACGTAATTTTTATATAAAATATAAAATATATAAATTTTAATATTTTATTTAACATAAATATATAAATTACCATATCTATATATTACTTATTTGATTGAAAAAAATATTTTATACGTAAATTTTTTCGTATTTTTAATTTTCAAACAGCAACTCCAATAACATACTCATTAATATAAAAGATAATAGCAAAAAATTCTTCTATCATTAATATGAAAATAAAAAAATATTATTTATTTTATCAAATACATATACTATTTTTTTCAAAATTTTAAATCATATTTTTTTCATATATTTTCGTAAATTATTATTATCTTAGCTCTAATATTACCAAAGACCCCAAAAGACTATTCTCTTCTTTCTAAAAGAGAGTCAAAGACACAAAGACCAGAGCAAGAAAATAAATTAAAAAAAAAAACAAAGAAAAGACTAAAGAGACTGAAAGCAGAAACAAATCAAAAATTTTTTTAAACAAAAAAATCTTAAATTTCTTGAAATTCTTCAAATCAAAAAGAGAAAAAAAGGTTGGTTGAATTTCACTGTTTACAGCTTTTTGTAGCTGAAATTTTTTGACTGTGCCACAATTTGTGGGACTCTTTAACATTCTTTCAAGATCATTGCACTCTTTCTTCTTTTTTTTTTTTGTCTTAAAAAAAAGTTAGGTCACATACATTTCATTACAACATTCTCTTAATTAATCTTTCTCAAATTTTTCTTTGGGGATTTGTGTTTGGATGGAGAGATATGTGAGAATATGTGGGAATCTGAGGGAAGTTAGAAGGAGCTATGAGTAAGCTATGGGGTGTGTGTTTGGGAGAGAGAGATCCGGGAGAGCGGTAGGGAGGGAAGAATGGAAGAAAGAGGAAGTTGTTAGGGTTGCGAAAAAAGCGGAGAAGGAAGAAGTGGTTATTAGAAATGGAAGTAACAACCAGAGGGTGGAGGAGGAGAAGGCGGAGGAAGATGCAGCAGCTAAAGCAAGAGCGAAAAGGCGGTCTTCACGACCAAATCCACGGCTGAGCAACCTTCCCAAACACGTCCATGGCGAACAAGTCGCCGCCGGTTGGCCATCTTGGCTTTCAAATGTCGCCGGTGAAGCCATCAGCGGCTGGACTCCACGCCGTGCCGATACTTTCGAGAAGCTTGATAAGGTGTCCAAGCCTCTCATAACCTCACTCATTTACATATTTGTTAGTATTTTTTATATATTTACTTATGCATGTAGCTTCAATCAATTTGATTGTTTAGATTGGTCAAGGGACATACAGTAATGTGTACAAAGCTAGGGATTCTTTGACTGGGAAAATTGTTGCATTAAAGAAAGTTCGTTTCGATAATTTGGAGCCGGAAAGTGTTAAGTTCATGGCTAGGGAGATTATGATTTTACGCCGTTTGGATCATCCTAATGTTGTAAAATTAGAAGGGTTGGTGACTTCGAGGATGTCATGTAGTTTGTATCTTGTATTCGAGTATATGGAGCATGATTTGGCTGGACTTGCTGCTAGTCCGGCCATAAAGTTCACTGAGTCCCAGGTATATAATATTTTGCTTTGCTGTTGTTCAGGCTAGTTTTGGATAGTTATGAATAGAGTTTGACTTCTGTTGATATGGACAGGTGAAGTGTTATATGCATCAGTTATTATCAGGACTTGAACATTGTCATAACCGTCATGTATTGCATCGTGATATTAAGGGGTCAAATCTTCTTATTGACAATGGTGGTGTTCTTAAGATAGCTGATTTTGGTCTGGCTTCATTTTTTGATCCTAATCTCAAGCAGCCAATGACCAGTAGGGTGGTTACACTATGGTATCGACCTCCAGAGCTCCTTCTTGGTGCCACTGATTATGGCATGGGTGTGGATCTCTGGAGTGCTGGCTGCATTCTAGCTGAGTTATTGGCTGGAAGGCCCATCATGCCTGGTCGCACAGAGGTAGCTTAACTTCTTGAATTTAAAAATTTTTTAGCATGTATTCTCATTGTGCAATTCTTTTCAAATCTAGAAAGCTCGTTATGATGGAACGTACATGGTAATTTTGGAGCTTTAGTTTATAGACACATACACTATTAACTATTAGCAAATTGATTTTGCTCCAGATGTTGGCTTATTAGCAATAAAATGTACTTTGCACCAACCCACTTGCCTTTAACCTATATTTTGCAAGATAATCCATTCTGCAATTGCCATTATATGAGATAAACATCATGGTCCTGAAGTCCTCAGTTAGCATTTGACTAGCTTAATCAAAGGTTCATTGAAATTTGAATTGCTCTTTCTTAGTTTTCTATGATATTTGATTGATTGATTCTCCTATCACTATGGACTTTTGGTTTGTTCTCCCAGCTGTCTGTATTACCTCTATAGGAGTTGGTTGTTAAGCAATAACTAACTTCATTTTTGCCCTGTCCTAATTCGATCAAAATTAAGCCTCCTGTTTGGATACTTATGAGTTGTCCAGGCAATTCAACTTTATAATTTGATAGTCCATTCATTATAGGTATGACTCTGTTAGCACCATAATGATTGTTTTGTCATTACAGATCTCATGGAATTACCACTGGCTTTCACAATGACAGTGAAATGGCTTGGGGAAGCAATACTAGTATGATTCAATTTCCTTTGTTTGAAATTGAAAGCCATTAGCAAGCATTTAGAGCTTTTTCCAGTTGCACTTGCCATATAAGAATCTTTGTTTATGATCTTGTATATGTGATGTGAAATGTTATTGGTGTTTACAAATCACTTTATGCTTATACAGTAGATTTTCTGCTCAGAAAAAGATGATGGAATCAATGCACTTGCAGCTTTTCTTACTGTTTATTTACGGACTAGAGTATACTTGCTTGGCATTGTACCAATTGTATCTGCTAACATTTGTCTATAATGTTACTTAGGTGGAGCAATTACACAAGATATTTAAACTATGTGGCTCTCCTTCCGAAGAATATTGGAAAAAGTCAAAGTTGCCACATGCAACCATATTCAAGCCCCAACAATCATATAAACGATGTATAGCAGAGACTTTTAAAGACTTTCCACCATCATCATTGCCTTTGATTGGGACTCTTCTTGCAATTGACCCAGTTGAGCGTCTGACAGCTACTACTGCATTAAACAGTGAAGTGAGCTTTTACTTTCTCACCTATCTCCTTTCTTATCTATTTAGTTCATGACTCTTTATAAGTTTTTATGTGGCCGGTTTGTTCATTTTCTTGTAGTTCTAGACAGCAGCATTTAAAACATTTCTCATGATTCATTATATTAGATAAATTTGAAAGTATGATGTTATTTCTAATCTGTCAATGTACATTCCATGGCTAAAGCTTGTTTATAATGGTTTTCATCTTTCACCCTTTTTTAAAAGAATGTTTTTGTTGTCGTCTAGCTTTCTAGGGGATTAATTGCTTGTTTGTTTTACCTTTTAAAGTTTGTTGTTTCCAAGCTGTTTCATAGGTATAGCTGGTTTTATCTCCTGATTTTAGGAGATAGATTAGGGATATCCAGCGAGGCATCTTTGACCTATGCTATTTATGTGCCTAGTCTGTATCAATGGAAATTGATAGAGAATGGTTTTGCTTCTCTAATTTCAGCTTGAGTTTTAGTCAGTCTGGCTTCTCAACTATTGATTGGCCCAAACCTTTTCTGTCTTCTGAGACTGAACTTTTAGGGTTTGAATTTTGATTTCATGGAGCCTATTTTTTTTGGTGTTCGGTTGATTATGTAATCATGACTGTTCTTGTGTTTTGCAGTTCTTCGTGACCAAGCCATATGCTTGTGATCCTTCCAGCCTTCCAAAATACCCTCCCAGCAAGGAGATGGATGCCAAACTACGAGATGAAGAAGCTAGAAGGTACGTGATATTTAAGTTCTGTTTGTTTCACGGAAAATGACTTCTGAAAAATGATTTTCACATTTTCAAGTGTTTGTTTGGCAGAAAATTGGTTGGTCAACAAAAAATTACTTATTGGTCAATGAAAAATTAGATTATTTTTCTGAAAATTATCTTACCAATTTGAAAAGGGAAAAATATTTTTCAAAAAAAAGTTGTCTATAAGTAAAATTATTTATCAATACTTTTGAGCATAATTTTACTTATAAATAATATTATATTAATAAATAATATAATAATAAATATTATTAATTTAATTAATAAATATTATAATAATATATAATAATATATATATATTAATAATATGATTAATAATAAGATTATAATATATTAATAAATAATATAAAATAATAAATAATTTTATTTTAAGAATTTTTATATTAACATAATATTTTAATATTAAATATTATTATTAAAATATAATTATTTTTAATATTAATAACTTTAATAATAAATAATTTCAATATATTTTAATAATAAATAATTTTTAATATTTTAATAGTTATATTAATATTTCTAGCTTTTTTACCCCGTACAATGTACGAGATTTTTTATTAAATTTTTCATAATTTTAAATTTATTTTTTAATTATTTACTTAATATATAATCATATATTTATAAATGTTAAGTTACAATTAAATGATAATTTATACATAATATATTATAAATGATATTATTCATCTAAAAGAAGTTTAAACTTTTGTAAATTTTCAATAATTATAAAAATCCTTTTTTTCATTAAAATTTTTTTTTCAATTTATTTACTAAATACTAAAAATTTGTTACCTATTTTTTCATGTTTGATAAAAAATCAAGAATCAATATTTAAATAGTTAAAATTAATAATTATTTTTATCATAATGTTGATTAGGTGGTGTGTATATATATATATATAAATTTGATTGAACAGTAAATCACAATTATTAATTTGTTATAATTATTTGCTTTTTATTAGTTCTTATTTTTTACATAATTCAAGTAATTATTATACAAATATATTGGATTAACAATTATTTCTATATATGTCAACAAAATAAAGTTATTTTTTTTATATAAAAGGGAAACAATAATTCTTTATGTTATGCTTAAAAACTTTTTTTGAAATATTTTTTTTATTTTTAATTATTTTTAACATAATTGATAGTATTTTTTATGAGTTAGATATGATAGTGATCATCATTCTTCTCATATCAATCATTATAGACAAAGAAATTCAATAATAAAAATTATAGTAAAAGGAAATAAAGAATATAAATTTACATATTAATTTGTTAAGATTAAATATATACAATAATAAAAACAAATATGTTAATAAATTAATAGAGAATAAAAACATTGAAGAAATGAATAAAAAATATATATAATACAAAAGTTAATTATAATCAATCTAAACAAAATTAAAAAAAATTATGGACTAAAGAGAAACAAATAAATTAACCAAATGTATAATATAAAAATATTTGAATTAGAACATAAATAAAACATTATATTTGTTTTCAAAATAAAAACATATTTTTATCTAACTTTTTTATCAACATTCAAATGTCTCATATTTTCATATAAGGATATAAACTTTTATTACCTTAAAAATACATGCTTTCTAGTCAATAATTCATTAACATATCTAAAAGTATTAAATTTAAATAATCTATTAAATAATTTTTAATTTTTTATAGATTTTGATTTGAATTTAAATAATTATCTAAAAATATTAAATTTAAATAATTTATTAAATAGAATTATTTGATAGAAAATAAAATTTTATTAAGTATATATATTTGGAACTGCCATTAAATTTAAAAGAAAAAAAGATAAATTATGATTTAATATATTTGAATTCAAATCTTATGTAAAAATTTCAATAGATAGATATTGATTTCAATTTAAACAATTATCCAAAATATTCAATTTAAATAATTTATTAAAGAATTTTATTTGATGAATAAATAATATAAATATTATCTTATGTATCATTAAAAGAGATTATCTACCTAGGTATTCACTTAAGTAATTTTGATCATGTAATCTTGTATGTTGAATATAATATAATATATATATATATATATATATTAGAATTAGAAAAAAAAAACAGATTTTCCAAAAAAAAAACCAAACAACGGAAAACATTTTTCATTTACTCATCCAAATAATAGAAAATCTCTTTCAATTCAAAAAATATAAGCATTTTCTAGAAATCATTTTTCAAAAGTCATTTTCTGCGAGCCTTAATGTTGTTAAGTTCTGATTGACAGTTTGGCCAATTTGAATAAAGGTTTTGTTCTAAATTGCATTCCTCATAAATCTTTTTATGCTGCATATGTTCATGAAGTAATGAC
Organism: Durio zibethinus; assembly: GCF_002303985.1. The sequence continues at coordinate 14,665,138 of NW_019167849.1, read as the reverse complement.
TATTATCATTAAACTAAAAAGAAGTATGACTATTACTTATCATTAAACTAAAAAAAAGAAGTCATGACTATTACCATATCAGGAAAATAAAGTAGAAGATGAAAACCACATCAGACGTTGACAAAAAGACATTTGTCTAAATGTTTCGTTTACAATAGAACATGAATCTGATGCGGTTTCTCTTCTTTCTCTTCTTGATTGACTTGAGATGAGCTTCATGATTGTAGGTTGCGAGCTGCTGGAAGGGTGAATGCTAATGGAGTGAAGAAAGCACGTCCACGGATCGAGCTATGCGGGCAATTCCTGCTCCAGAAGCAAATGCTGAGCTTCAAGCCACTCTTGATGTATGTCATAGATGCACTCTTTTCCATCTAAACATCATACTTTTCATTTAATCTGTCAAGATAAATTGGCTGAGCTAACTTTTGTCCTTCAGCTGAAAAAAATGTTCAGTCCTTTTTTTTATCAGTTAACTTACTTTCAAAGCTAAATATTTATCATATATAGGACATCTCTGTGAGTCAGCTTATTTGTGGTCTGTCTCTCACTCACACACGCACGCATGCACACACATGCACAAATGCAATATCTAAGTTGGTAAGGTCTTTTTCTATAGAATCAAGGCCAAAACAGTGTTGTGCCTTGTGCTTGATTCTAGTATCACTTTCGGAGCTCCTTGGTTTTTTGATTTTACAACTTGGGCTAGTATTGCAACTATGGACTGATTACGAGAACTTTTTTGCTAAAACAGAGACGGCGTTTAATAACACATGCAAATGCAAAGAGCAAGAGTGAGAAATTTCCACCTCCGCACCAAGACGGAGCTCTTGGTTATCCTCTGGCTTCTGCACATCCATTAGATACTGGCTTTGATCCACCTGATGTTCCATTTAGTACCAATTTTTCATACTCAAAAGCACCAATCCAGACATGGTCTGGCCCGTTGGTGGACCCTGCTGCTGTGGGTGTTCCTAGGAGAAAGAAGCACATGTCAGGTAATGGGCATGCTCATTCAAAGTCATCTAAGAAAGATAAGAATTCTCCTCGAATATAAGAGAAGGCATAAAATAACTGCTGGATTTTGTGAGACTATTCATGAGGAAAAAGACCCTGTATTCAATTTTCCTATACCTCGTTCTTTTTTTTTTTTTTTTTGTATTGTGAAAAGTTTCTCTAATGTTGTATATCTGTCATTATTTCTTCCCTTTTGTATGGAAAACTACAATTAGGTTTTAGTAAAAATTTTAATAAATTTGTTCTGCAATTCTTGTTCTCGTGTTTTTAATCTTTCTAAGTATTTTTCCAGGCATTCCTAGGTAAAACTTTCAATCCCCTTCTCTTTCTCTTCGGAATTTGGACCATTGAGTACCCAAAACACACCAAATCAAAGTGTATTTAGGGTTTTGAAGCCTCATCAAAATTTTCTCATCCATTTAGGAGTTAAATTGGAATTAATGTTAGCAGCTGCGTGGTCTGTTGGATTCTTGGTCGGATTCAAATCATTTTTAAGATTTCATGTTGTCAGGTTCAAGAGACTCTGGATTCTGGAGAAATAGGCTGATCCACTCTGAAAATTGAAAGTTTTTAGTGTAAAAAAATGGGTATGTGCATTGTACACTTGACAATTTAAAATATAATATGATGGTATCATATAAATATGATATAAAAATAAGACAAAGATGATACAATTTAAAATTTTAATAATATTTATATATGGGATTAACAAAATTAAAAAAATATATTTTATATTTTTATGTTAACACGAATTATAACACATAATTTTTATATAAAATAGTATATAAATATATAAATTATCAGTGCATAATCAAAATCACATGCAATCACGTCAACAGCATCAATGATTCTTTCATTCATTCAACTCTTGCCAGGTCTATTAGAATGGAGGCATTTCTATGATTGCTTGGCTTAATGATCAAACTATGCCATACAACACATGACATGAATTCTTCAATTGAAGATAAATATGAATTCATTGAACTACATATTTAAAGTAGCTCTCTCATTTTGAAAGATAAAAGTTAGTTCTTTATCAATCTGTCTAACTAAACAATTCTTTTTCTAACAATATGAAAGCAAAAAAGCCAGTGGAATAATGTTTTCCTACTCTATTAGTTGATAATGGCAAATTTTGTTTTATTCATAGAGGAAAACTAAATTTGAAATTCTAATTTTAATATCGATAATCTCTTCTCTTTATTAATTTTCAATGATCCAAACAAACATATTAAAATTAATTTATATTGTTTGGACTTTTTTTTTTAAATACTTGTGTCCTATCCTTCAAATACAAAAAAAAAAAATTGAATATATTTATATCAATACATATCCTAATCCAACATTCATTTTGAGTTTGAGTAAAGGATTGAAAAATGAAGATTGAAATTGGCTGCACAAAAATTCAGAGATTTATATCACCCAATTGCCTCTTCAACAAACGAAAAGAAAATACACTAGCAAAAACGATAAAAATTTAAAAATTTTTATGACTTCTTTTCAATAAATCTTAACATTTATAATTTTTTCTTTTATTTTTAAATTACGGCTTAAAATGTAGGTACAGAAAATGAGAATTGATTAGGCAACTTTCCTTAATCTTTGATTGAGTTACCTACTATTAAATTTTCTAACACATGGATCAAACTTTATTTGTTGGCAAAATTGCTGAGCCATCATTTTAAAAGTGCTATTGCCAATGAAAGTCTATCTTCTTAAATCTCTATTGTTTTGGTCTGAAATTACTTGAAAGGCATCAAGAAAGTGGGATGAATGGTGACGAAATATGCTTCAAAACCAGAGCCTTATCAAACCTCTCGAATATGATAAGCAAAAGGAGGAGTGGTCCATTGATAGTTCAATTTTTTGGAGATAATCAAAGCCAAAGGAAACATGTGGTTGGTTGAATCATGAAAACTACTAAAAAAAACTTGTGGAGGCAAAATCTTGCACATTCACATGACATATATACAAACAAGTCTAGATTTTTTTTTTCTGTAATTTGAAATATGAGGACAACATGGACAACCCAACAACCTCAGCTGTCTTTACCATCATTATCATATGATGTGAACTTTCTTATACATTGGTTCCTTTCTTTCTTTTTTTTTTTTTTTTTTTTTTTTCATGAGGAATCTTAGGGTTATAATTCATTTTAATTAGTTATCAAAGAAAAATTATCTCATTCATTGTCGATTGATAAATTTTAAAATTTTCATCAATAAAATTAAAAAATAATCATATATTTTATTACGAATAGATTTAATAATTTATGTTATCGTATTGTGTAAAATATTATATTTGTTTCATGTATTACATGAAAATCGTGTGTCATAATTTATATCAACATAAAAATATAAAATATAATATTTTGATTTTATTAAATCTATTTATGATTTTTTAAAAATTTTAAGTCATGTTATCTTCATATCTTTTATTCGTATTATTTTCATAATATATCATCATATCGTATTTTAAATTATCAAATCTAATTACGAATAAAACATCTAATAATATTCTAACATTGTCTATACAATATATATCAAATGTTTGAATCTTTTCTATCCTTACTAAACTTTAATAACTTAAGTGGAAGAAAGTACAATTTCAAGCCATTGACTTGGTAGGTCAAATGTGGTCCTTTTTATGAATGATAAATTCATAAATCCTTGAATTTAATCACTAATGATATTTTTTATTGATATTTTTTATTTAAAGAAGGATTCAAACCTAACTCTATGGCTAAAAAGATCCATGCACTGATCATCGAGTCAATTGTTCGAGTGTAAATTTTCTTTTTTATGCTTTTTAAGCAAAGGAAAAAAGTTAATTAAAGATTAAATTTCACATATTTAGTAACGGCAAAAGGACAGTAGAGGTCAAGAACTACACGAGATTTATCCAGAGGCGAGTCCAAAGGAGGGAAGCACGGCCATGGCTCCCTCTGTTAAAGTGGGTTATTTAAAATCATACCCTTCCACCTAATTTAGTTTAATATAATATCAAAATCATAATTTTTTTATATTATTTTTTAAAAATTTATTACATAATAAATTTATTTTTTTCGTCTATACATAATGAAAATACGTGAGAATAATTATTTTATATTTAATAAATATTAATTTTTTATAATTTTATATTTAGGTTAAATTTTTTTATTTATTATCAATTAATTTTAAGTTAAATGTTTAATATAATATTAACATCAAAATTTTTTAGTTATTTTTTTTAATTTATCACATAAAAAATTTCTTTTATTTTCATTTACTTATAATAAAAATCTGTTAAAATAGATTTTTTAAATTATATTCCTTCTTTTATAATTAATTAATTTTAAATTGATTGTTTAACATCCTTAAAAAAAAATTTTACACTATTATTATATAATAACTTAATCCATCTAACATCGGCATCGACTCTCTCTTATCCATTAACTTCACTGTTTGACTCTTTCTTTGTCTCATGTCTGGTTTCCTGCTTGGATTTACCCACTGTTATATCCTAAAATCCTATCCAACTTCTAATTGAGTGTCAAAATGGTTTTTATTTCTATTTATGTCAATTACTTTTAATTTTCTATGTTAGACTTATGGTAAAAATGACAACGAATAGCGTATTTAATTATCTATAATTGAGTTTGAATAAAGGGTATTATAAAACTAGTACTATGCTTTACCTTAACCCAATTATAAAATATTTTAATCTTACTTAATCTCTAATTTTTTGAAATTAAAAAAAAAATGAAAGTGGAGAATTTCCCCAAAGAAAATTGATGTCTCAATTTTGTCCTCTATCACTGTTTGAGTGAGTGAAATGGTCGGCAACCGAAAGGCATGTAATTTGAGGGAGGGAGCAATCTGGCATGTAAATGAGTCAGCAGCGCAATCCAAAACTCTATCACTGATTTTTTGGTAATAAACAATACAGTATGACGTGTCACTCAGTCTTTCCACGTCAGTCATGTTGCACACACCAGAAAATTACTTCCTGTTTCAGCGTTGACTCGACCCACCCCAAAAAATTTCCTATTTTTTCCCTCCATTCAAAAATAAATAAAAAATAATGTATTATATTATTTGAAAATATATTTTCAGTTATTTAGCAAAAAATAATTTCCATAATCCTCAATTTTTCTTTACTTTAATTAAATTGATGATTTAAAAATATTATATTTGATATACACCAATAATATTTAAAATGATTGAAAATATTATAAAAAATTATTCGATTGGTAATTTAATTTATTTTAACTTAAATGATTTTAAATTTAAATTTTATCGATAATATTTTCTTGATTCCTCGAATTTAAATTTAAAATATATCTGTATTATCCATTCCACAATTGGCTACAAATCCAACGTTCCCTGACAAGACCAGATCAGGCTTTCCCATTTCAAAAAAAAAAAAAATTTTAAAGCTTATGGATAAGATTCTATCCACATCACCATTTTTTATTTTTTTTTAGAAAACAAACAACGGATTATGATTAATTTTTTTAATCCTTAATCAAAAAAAATGGATGCTGTTAAAGAATTTTTAAATAAATTATAAATATAAAATAATTAATTTTTTAATCTATTAAAATTTATAACATTAATTATTTACTATTATATATAATAAAATATATAATATTATAAATAATATATTAATTAATGTTAAAAAATCTTTAAAACAGTTGTTAATATAATTCAAAATAATATGATAAATTATATTTTTTTAAATATAAAATTTTGTGAACAAGTGTTTATTTAACATTTTTCTTAAGTAAAATATTATTTTTAATTTTTATTTTAAATATGATAATTTTATCAAAAAAAGAATTTTCTAAATATAGTAATAATATTTGATAATGGCATTAAGCCATTGGTTGAAAAAACTCAAAAAATAATTAAAAAATTAGTTAAATAAATATTATCCAATTTTAAAAAGAATAAAAAAGGGAAAAAAGAATTATTATGTGGCCGAAAATTGGCAAATTATGAGGTTACACGTGGCAGAAACGCATCGTTTTTTGTTGCTTTACGCAAAACGTTTATATAAGGGACCCAAGCCATGAACAAAGATCCCCAAATTTCTTGGCATCTCAAAACATTACCCAAAAAAAAAGAGAAAAATTGAAAGTCCCTCTTTTCAATTCAGACCAAAATTATAAAATCCCTCCTTTATTCTTTTCCTTCAACACATTTCATATTAAATTTTTATACAGCTTTAGATCTGAGAGCAAAGAACTTTTTTTGGGTTTTTTGTTTGAAGTTCTTTTGGTGTAAAATTTTGATCTGAATTCGAAAAAGGCTTTCATTTTAATTTTGGGTTTTCTTTTGTTGGGTTTTTTTTTTTTTTTAATCTTTTGATCTGCAAAAGAGAAAGCTTTTTCTTTTGAAGAATTTGGGGTAAATTTTTCTTTTTAAAAAAAAATTGAAATTTTGGGTGAAATGGAGGTTTCGGTAATTAGGAGTTCTTGTCAGGCAAAGATCTGTAAAACGGAGTTAGGATACAGAGATTTGAGGTTTTGTTTTGGGAAAAATCATGATAAAAATAAAATATTTTCTCGAAAACCAAACAGTGTTTGTTATGAGAGTCAAATTACGAGGTTAAGAAAAGCTGGGCTCAGATTTACGGTGAAAGCTGTCCACTGTGAACCCATTCTTGAATCTAAGTCTGCAACAAGATTCAAATCTGTGAGTTTCATCCATTTTTTTCTTTTTTTTTTTTGGGGGGGGGGGGTTTGCTGTTGAGCTTTTACCTTTTGTTTTTTTTTTTTTTAATTTGAGTATTTAATGTTTGTAAATAAATTGCTATTTCCATATGATGCAAAGAGCTAATTTAATTATCAATGTTATTTGGTAGTTGATTGGAACTTTTATTTATGCTGATTATAGCAAATTTTGGTTTTTGCAGCTTGATCGTGTAAGATTATTTGTTGGCCTGCCATTAGATGCAGTTTCTGAGTGCAATACGGTAAACCATACCCGGGCGATTGCAGCAGGACTAAAAGCTTTGAAGCTTTTGGGCGTGGAAGGTGTTGAATTGCCTGTGTGGTGGGGAGTGGTTGAGAACCAGGCAATGGGAAAGTATGAGTGGTCAGGCTATCTTACTGTTGCAGAGATGGTTCAGAAAGCAGGTCTCAAGCTTCATGTATCACTCTGTTTCCATGCATCTAGACAACCTAAAATCCCACTTCCCAATTGGGTGCTGGAGATTGGGAAATCCCAATCTAGGATATTCTTTACGGATCGGTCAGGAAGGTGTTATCAGGAATGTCTATCACTGGCTGTTGATGATCTTTCTGTTCTTAATGGAAAGACTCCAATTCAAGTTTACCAGGATTTCTGTGAGAGCTTTAAGTCTGCATTCTCACCTTTTATTGGTCGTACAATCACTGTAAGAAGTTGTCTGTAGAGTGACTTGATTAAATAAGCCAATGTTTTAGACCCTAATTTGGTGTGCTGATGCTAATGGCTTCTGTGTTGTGGTTTTTCAGGGAATCTCAATGGGTCTGGGACCAGATGGTGAGCTTCGGTATCCCTCTCACCACAAGCCTGCCAAAAGTGGCACGATTACTGGAGTTGGGGAGTTTCAATGTTATGACATAAACATGCTTAACCTTCTTAAGCAGCATGCTGAAGCAAATGGAAACCCATTATGGGGACTAGGTGGTCCACATGATGCCCCCACTTATAACGAGTCACCTAACTCTAATAACTTCTTCACGGATCACGGTGGATCATGGGAAAGTCCTTATGGTGACTTCTTCCTTTCCTGGTACTCCAGCCAGCTCATATCTCATGGAGATCGTCTCCTGTCTCTTGCCTCTTCAATTTTCAGGGATACTGCAGTGAATGTTTATGGGAAAGTCCCACTGATGCACTCGTGGTACAAAACCCGGGCACGCCCATCTGATCTCACAGCTGGCTTCTATAACACTGCCTCAAGAGATGGCTATGAAGCAGTAGCAGAGATATTTGCAAGGAACTCATGCAAAATGATCTTGCCTGGGATGGACCTGTCAGATGAGCACCAGCCGCATGAATCTCTCTCGAGCCCTGAATCATTACTTGTACAGATTAGAACAGCTTGCAGAAAGCACGGGGTTGATGTTGCAGGCCAGAACTTGGCTTATGGAGCTCCTGGTGGTTTTGCGCAGATCAAGAAAAACATGTTGGGTGAGGATGTGTTAGACTTGTTCACTTTTCAGAGGATGGGAGCTCATTTCTTCTCACCGGAGCATTTTCCTTCATTCACCGAGTTTGTCAGGAGCTTGAGTCAACCTGAGTTGCATTTAGACGATTTGCCCATCAAAGAGGAAGAAGCCACCGCATCTGTAAATACGAGTTCAGATCCCAACATCCACATGCAAGCAGCTTAGAGGGAATTAAAAAGAGACATATTTATGTGTGCATAGTATTCTTGTAAGTACTAAATGTTTTTCTGTTCTGAAAGGAGAGCTCAAGAATATGTTGTTAGTCATCGTTCTGACTTGTTTTCCCAGGGAGCGAAGCAGTGGAACATTTCTTAACGCATGCACCAATTCTCTTTAATTTTCCCTTTGGGAACAAGGAATCCAATCTCTCTAGCCATCCTAGTTTCATATTGTAATGATTTTAATTCTCAAGAAACCATGGTTTTTGACCCCAACAATCAGGTCTCGTTTATGGAGGAATGTGGTCTGGCTATCATGGGCTGTGTCGCAATATAATCAACACATCCTGAAACCTAATAGCCAAATATTATACTTCCTTGGCGGCTTCTTCGGAGTTCATACATATAGCTGCAAAATAATACGAGATAATCAGATCTTATTAATCTTGAACTCAAATCCTGATTTAAGTCCCTTCTTTTACGTGTGTCGGTCTTGTTCAAGTGGGAGAATTAGACTCGGCCCCGGATCTGGGAATCTGGGTTGAAATCCAGAAATAATAATGGATCTACTACCACGATACGAAAGGATGGTATTAAAAGGGAAAAAAATAAAAGCATGATGCAGAGCACGAATGGCCCTACTAGCAATAGCAATTAAAAGATAATTACTTCATTTCCATCAAAATATAAACAGGGGGCAGGTGTCATAAGTGTAATTCGGTAGGCTGGAATGAACAATTGAAGGATATGCTTTTCTGGGTTTTCAAAAATGGATCCTAACTCTCATGTATGGCTAGCTAAATACACCTTTGCTTAGAAAAAATCCAACCCTCGACTTTCTATACAACAGGAACACTTCCATTTGGAGGCTGCATGGGCCCCAGCAATTTGCCTGCAGAAAAAAAAAACCTCTCAAGCTAAGAGCTGGCAGATGATTCATAAAGAAGATTATCACAATTTGAACAATAACGTAACGAAGCTAATAGACTACCTGAGTTGCCTGTAAAAGAATAAGGCTTGGAAATGTATTTGCTTCTCATCAATCCAACAGAAGCAGCCAGAGGCTTTGGAATATCATCAATTAGATGCTGACTCGAAAAGTCATTGGATGGTGGGCAGCCTGGCATACTCAGACATACTTCTGAACATTGACCAAGAACTTGATCAGGTTTCTGCATAGAAGCGTCTTGCTGTATTTCAAGGAACAATATCTGAATTTCTGTCCTCATCAAATCATTCAGGAGATTGCAGTGCATTAAAAGAGTTACGATAACCGATCATGTAAACACAAATTTATTGACCTAATGCAGCTTTTTACAGATATACAAGCCACTTAATCCTTGCAGCATCGGTTCATCTAGATGCACAAAACATATGAATCACATAGGGCATGTCACAAGGCACTTCATTAGTCTTGAAAACCAGTGCTGTGTTTCTTTGTGTTCAACACTAATAGCTTCAAATAATGAGCATTGATCTGTTGTGTGCTTGGTGAACATTCTTCTATTGGAATGAAAGCATTCCACTGATCATTACAGCCAAGGATGAGATCTTGAAGATCTGAGTGAAATAACGACTAAATTGTCCAGGAAAAGTTACACCAATGACCTTTTTTCTGTTATTTTCTTTTTTCCTCTACTAAAACTAAAATGATGATTTGAGAGGGAAAGTGTCACATTCCAACTCACTCAAAACCAACCCAGATGGAAGAGGAAAGCGTGAAGTAGAATAGTTAGCAGGGGCAAACCTTCTTGATAAGCAGATTATCCACCTGTTCGAGAGGACAGTCCCCCTGGGATGAAGCCTGTGACAATATCGTGTTTTGCTGTGATTCTTGCCTACTAATAAAGTCACTGCAAAGTTCTTTGGCTGATGTGACAAAGTACTGATGACTAAGCGCTGTACGAAGACGGCTGCTTCTTTGAGAGTAATAGATTTTGCTACTAAGAGGAATTGGAATATCTGATCTAATTGCAACTCAAGGTCAAGAATGAAACGAGGATGGTTCTGATACAACATTCAGAAGGTATTACAGACAAGTACAAGCAGCAAGGTTTACCTTTTGTCAGCAGGCAGTGTTCATGGACTTGCCTATCATTAGCTGTTTCAGTGTCAGAAACTGTTTCTACTGGAGAGTCCCTAGCTGCAAACATGCATGATAAACATTAATGCATGAGTAACAAAAGAGCAATAATTTGGTAATAGAATAGTCTTTTTGTGAGGCATATATCTGTACTCGAGAATCTTGATTCAAAGCCAAACCTCAGGTTCTCATCTAAAACATCCAAAACTCTTAAATATGAACCAAACCCTTCTGCATTAGCTTAAGGCAAGAGAGAATGTCCTGCTGAGAAAATTCAGGAAATAGAAAGACTACTACAAACTGAATCTGGCCTTACAGGAATATAGGCCATGAGTATCTAGAATTTCTGTCACACCAGAAGCTGTATTTGGGTCATCCGGCAGAGGTAGGCAACCAACTATCCTACAAAAATGGGGAAAAAAAAAAGAAACTGCATCATCCACTAGAAGCCAATAAAATCTTCTGTAAGAAAGGCAAAAGCTCTAACAATGAGAGATATCTAACTTTATAAGAAGCCTGGCACAATAAAAGCCTCAAAAAAATCACAAATAGAGCATTTTATAAAAGCAATCATCCCCAGGCTCAAAGACCAGAGAGCAAAAGAAATGTATCAACCTAAAAGTCATATGCTCAGCTACTTAAAAAATCTTTCTCCACCATTTGCATTCATACACTCCATGTTTAAGATAAAGCAAAAAGAATACACATACTCTCTCATCCCTAAAAAAAAGGAAATGTAAAGAGAAAAGAGAAAAACAGGTTTCTAGAAACAGCAAAATGGGTATAAGATCAACAGTAATGAAGAGAGGAAATTACAAGCACACTAAGTTGCCTTACACATCTTTGAAAAAACACTTCCATCATGTTAAACTATAAGTAGATATAAAAAAAATTAGATAAATGTACTATTATGAAAATAAAAAAACAAATACGAAAAAAAAAAATACAATTTAAAGCGTTTTGTTGAAGGTGGCACTACAGAGGTCGAGTGATCCGCATTCTGGAGATTAGCTCCTGATCCATCCATAACATATGTTGTATCGACACAACTTGAATTTCCTAAAAGAAAAAGGGAAATGATGCATCAAGCTAAAATAATGAAGCTGAACTTGCTGCAATCAGAGAACTGGCACGTAATAAGTAAATATAAACTGCGTTTAACGTTAGATATATTATCTCATAAAATAACAATATTAGAAGGGGGAAATTAAAAAGAAGAGAAATCAACAACATTATCCACTTACTTTTTGCATCAATGGTTAAGGAAGAAGTCATTCTAATTTGCCCATCCATGTGGGATTCTGATGCTATAGGATCATCAGCATCAATAACTTCAGATCTTTCCTGCTCCCCAACTGGTGTAGGTTGGTCTAAGACAGGTTAAGAACTATGAAAATATGAATCAACAACGAAATATAAGTTTCTTGTAATCAAACAAAAAATGTAAGACATTTCTTTAACATAAAGCACACGACAACCAAAATATGAATTTTCAGTAATGAAAAAACATTTAAAACTCTTTTCAGTACTTCTGACACTTCTTTTCTAAGAAAACAATACTAACATTAAAAATGAAGACAAAAATGTAACAAATTGAGCAAAAAATGTTTGAACTTAACAGTGAAGCCAACATAATACTGAAACAAATTTCACAAAAAGGGGTGAAAAGAAGGATACTAGCATAAGCAGCGAGTGACTTCTTCCTTTCCTTCCTTGGAGGTTTCCTATGCCCTGTACTAACATCAAGCTCCAAAATAGTATCTTCTGTGGTTTTTAATGACCTACAGAGTTCTGGAAAAATCCGACAGGAAAAAAAAAACAATTTCAGTGAAGTACCACCAACAAACCCTTTAAAAATTGTCCCAACTAGAAAACAATGCCGAATGTAGAAAATAATATTACAAATCCCTTGCTCATACAGCTTGTAGAAAGATTATTGAGAACAATAATTATTGATTGACAACAGAAACTAGATTAAACATGGATAAATGCCTACCACAATCATAGATGCTAAAAGAATCATGTATGTGCAAAATTATTTTAAGTGCCTAATTATGTTTGAGTTAGTCATGAATGATAAAAATTGGGAAAGATTGGTCAAAAAATTAAAATGCCTCCAAACCTGCATGAGCAGCATATTGACTGGCCTTGACTGGCTTCTTACATGCATTACAACATACCTTCACAATTATATTAAACAATCAGGTAACAGTAAAAAAATTGTGTCCACATCAACAACTGATAAATAAAGCAACATGTTGACTATATAAATGGTAAATTTCTACCTTGGTGAAGAGACAACCTTAAAAGTAAAAATAAAAATAAAGAAAACACACTTTGGGATGTTACAAAGACAGTTCGGTAACCAAGAAAGTAGAAGGCAAGAAACATGGTGAGCATTCTCGTGTGACAAGGTTGCAACTCTTGCTGGCATTTTTAACCATACATTTGCGAAGCCTATGTAGGACTCATTGTTTAGGGAATTTCTTTATTGATTTAAGATAATCAGCAATCTGAAACAAATGGAGGGAACCTTAATTGCCAAAGGCATCAAAGCTACAGCTGAGAGAGAGGGCATAAACAGGAAAGACATTTTACAAGAGTTTTATAACATGATATCAAAGCGAACTGAAATGCTAAAATGGAAAATTGATAGCTCAGATAAACTTACCAAATTCAAAGGGTCAGCCATGGGCTTCAAACCAAAGACATGCATATCTATGGGAGAAAAATCAACAGACCATCACAAACAATGAACACAACATTTATATTGATCACTGCTATAAGACCACATAATTTGGTGTAAGAGAAATATTATTAAATTGAAAGACCAATAAATTAAACATGAGTCTGCACAAAGGCATCACCTTCTTCATCAAGTAAATTTGCCTCATCTGCTCCACGTAATTCTCTGTAAATGTATTGAGCAGCTAATTTTTTATTGCCAACTTCTTCTGCCAAAGGTTGAGGACAATGAAAATACAATGTCGTTTGACAAATTAAACCAACATCTCCAATTCATTTGAAACTGTCAGACCTAAATTAATCTAAAACATCCTCATGGTGAAAGCAGCAATTGGTCAAGTTTAACATGCAATTACTTAAAAATGATAACGTACTTATTTTCTTTTATATTTTTTTAAAAAGTGAATCAGGAGTTTTACATATCATATATATATATATATATATATAAAGTGAGACAGAGAACAAGAATAAATAGAACATCAAATACTTGGATCAAAAGTGTAATATATCAGAGCTATTAATAATGTACCACTGACTTCCCTGTAATAATTACTGAGAACTTCAGAAAAAGAAAGAAGAGACAAACTTCATGGCGCAAACACAAGTATAATTATCCATTATCTGCCCTTGAAGTATCCATATAGCATGACAATCATGTAATGAGTGTTGCAAAATTTTCTTATATTATTTCTCTTGTATTACTCCATTCTACAACGCCGTACTTCACTACCTACTAATTACTCTGCAAACTTAGACCACGTCATTTCAACTTGACCATGCAAACAAGGAGTACAAATTTTTAATATTGTATAACAAATTGAATATTGAGACCCATAACATACATATTCCAATATTTCGTACTGAGATGTCATAATATACCTGCTACATTCGGCGAGATGCTTCCAGCTTCAAGAAGCCTAGCCATAACGGCCATTCTACCACTTCCAATAGAGCATACCATTGAGACAACAAGTTAGCTCCGAATCTATACACTGCCAAAAGCAATGCCAGCTAAAATCACCACAATACTATTATAGCAATACATAGCACATTAAATTACAGAACCAAAATTTTCAATAATAATAATTAATTCCACGCACATAAAATTTATAAAGTTAGTGTTTAATATACTATCAGTATAAAATTTTGATTAGACAGACAAAGAAAAAAGAGTGACGCATGTCCTTTAAAGTATATTTAAAAAAATAAAAATCTAGAAATGAGACATACGTCACCCTCTTAACCCCTTTAACCTGTTTGTGTAATTAAAATTTTATACCAACAATATATGTTTACAGAGTTGTACATTATTGGCCTTTTCTTTTTCGTATTAAGTTTTTAAGAGAATGAAAATCAAATGTCAGAAAATTTTGTTTAAAATTTTTGAAAACAAAACACGTGAAAATCATATATGTTGCACATCTAAAACAAAATTTACGCAGTCATGCAATGCAAAATAAAGCAAATATGAGAAATCATTCTTTGATCAAGAACCCTATAATCACAATCAGACGGCCAAAAAATGATAAACAAAATACTCACCTCGATCTATACAAAAAATATCTCGAAGAAAACCCTTAAAATGCGAAGATATATAAGAATTCGAATTAGTTCTCAAAACAATGCGCCCATCCCGAGGCAATGTGAGTGGAAGTGAAGGTCAGTGAAGGTAAAGGAAGAGCTGCAATGGCGGAAATGGAAACCCTAGGAGGAGAGATTGTGAGAGAGTTCGATTTTTTTTTTTTTTTGTTTTTTATCTACCAAAAGAAAAATAAAAATAAAAATAAAATGAATATGCTTTGCTTTGTTTGGCTGCTACTTTCTTTCCTTTCTTCTTCGTCTTCTCTCTCCCCCGAGAGAGGAGAGAAGGGAAGAGGTGGCAATTTGGCAGAGCCAAAAATGGGGGACAAAAAAAATTTAATTGAACAACGAGGCTTTGGATTTTGGTGTCATGTTAAAATATGCGCAGGCTACTGTATTGGATTCGTGTGGTCCCCGCCGTATGGGATAACCCGCTTTTCAGTCCCTTTAATTTTGAAAAATCTTAAAATATTTACTAAAATAATTCTCCTCCATCCCAAATTGTTTACACGAAATTAAGAATCACAGAATTTTTTTAATTTTAATATATTTAATATTAAAATTAAATTTCATATTTTTTAATATCAAAAAATAAAATATAATTTTAAAATATAAAAAATAAGAGTTTTTTATATTAAAAAAACATAACTTGAAAATATGTGAAAAAAATATAAACAAAAAAAAAGGAAAGAGGGAGAACTACAGATTTTGGGCGAAGGAGATTATGAATTATTATTTCGCACATCACACTCAATAAATTTTTAATTTTATAAATGAATTAAAAAATATTTCCTTTTTTATTAATTGTTTTATGATTTTTTTATATTTTTAATTTTGTTAATTTCTTAACATAAATAATAAAAAATTAACAAAAATTTATCATATAAACAAAATCAAATTGTATAATATAATTTTTTATTTTGATTAAATGGTAGAATTAATTTTTTTATTTTAATTTGTTCAAATTGAAAAGTATATTTCATGGATTGTCGTTAATCTATCACTCATATCTCAATTAACTTATTAAACTTTAATTTATCTTTAAAATATCATTAAAATTTATTAAATATATCAAATTTAATCACTGAAATAAATTTTATCTAAAATTTAACCAAAAAAAAAAGGCACGATCCCCACCACATCTGCTCACTTCATTTAACTAACCCATATAAATTGCAATAAATTATTTTTTATTTTGCTTTTCTACTTTCTCTCTCTAAATTCTGTTTCCTCCCTCTCTCTAAACTCTCGTTTCTCTCGCGAATATAGTATTTTTTCCATCATTTCTCATTTTCTCTTGCAAAATTACTGTGCCCCACATCGTCAAAATAATTTGTGGCATCCTTCCCTGATAAAATAGTAAAAAATACCAAGATCTAATTACCAATTTCAGGCTTACCAAATAGCATAAAATACCTGATAAATTAGCATTGCCTATCCAAACATATATAATGATTATCTGGCAAAAAGCTGTCCTGCATCTGACCCAAATTGAAACTTTCATCTAGTTAAGTTAGGTACAGGTAGTATTGTGTTGTCAGTTCAGTTGAGGTTGCATTTATGTGATGATGGATGAGAGCCGTTGTGTTTGGAACGCTGCCGGGTTGGGAGAGAAAGAGACGATAAAGTGGGAAAATTTTAGTGACCGGATTAAAGATGCCATCTATTGAGTTTAATTTAATTTAAAATTTGATTTAAATTCGATTAAATTTTATTTTTTAATTTAAATTTAATTTAAAATAAAAATTAAATTATTTAAATTTATTTAATTAAAATTTATTAATATATAAAAATAAATTCAAATTTTTGTTTAGTAAAATTTTGATTATTTGTGGTCAAATTAGAGTTATAATTCAAGATATTTTATAAATTAAAATAATATAAATATATTAAAATATTAATGTTCGATTAAGATTGTAAATTATTTAAATCGAATATAAAAATACTTAAATTTAATTTGATTTATAAATATATTTACTAAAACTTAATTTAATAATAATTTAATTAAATTCAAAACTTATTCGAATTGAATTAAAATAATGTACTAATATTAATATATAATTTACATCTTTAACTTGGATAAAAAATCTTACGTGGTAAATTGCTTCCAGAAACTTGTGTGGCTGATTCCATGGGTGCTACGTGGTAGTTATATCATTTTTTTCATTCGTTGTTTAGATGAAATGTGTTAAAAGTGATTAGATTTGATATATTTAACAATTTTGAGTGATATTTTTGGTATAAATTCAAATTTAGTAATTTATTTAAGATATAGTGATAAATTGAGTGATTCATATTTTTGGTATAAATTAAATTTTAGTAATTTATTTAAGATATAGTGATAAATTGAGTGATCATTCATGAAATTTACTCTAATTTGAATGTTTATATTTTAATTAATTATTGAATTTAATCAAATTATTAAAAGTTTAAATTTTTTTCATTTAGATCGATAAAATAGTATTTTGATTTTTTTTTGACATTATATTTTTGTTTATATGATCGATAATTTTAATTATATGTTAAGTTTACATGATAAAAAATGACTAGGTAAATTTTTTTTACCATTTAGTATTCATGTCAACATTTTTTAAATTATATGGTACATCTTTATATTTTGTCAAATGATATAATTAATTTATCTATCTTAATATGTTTAAATTTAATTCGTATATAACAATTAATTATTGAATTTAGGGTTTAACTTAAAATAAGTAAATAAAACTAAAATATAACATAAAAAACTTTTCAATGTAAATAGATCGAGTCATAATTAAGTTAGTATATAAATTTAATACACAAATTGCACTAAACTCGTCTTGTAAAATCATGTCATTTCAAACGGTTATAAAAACAAAAATAAACTTTTTATAATTTTTCACTTTTCCTCTTTCTCTTCATTTGCTCTACAAGTTTCATTCAATAAACTTATATTTTGGTAAGATTTCAAGAAGTTAGCAATTAAAATATTTAATTATTGTAGAAAAATTTTATCAAAAAATTTATCAATACCCAAAAATTGACCGTCGATGCCACCGTTGTGTATCACCACCAAAAATAAAATTGAATAGAATACTTTAAAAATTATAAACTTAAAACCTCTTATAAATAATTTATATACAAAAAAATTGCTTTTGATTATTTTTGTTGGTTGTCTCTGTTTTTTGGCTATGTTTTTTTTGTTGATTGCTTATATTATTAAATGTGTATCTAGATTTGTTGGATTTGTTGATTATGAGTTTCTTAATCTAATTTCTATATTTTGTCATGTTTTAAAACGTTTTTTTTTTTATTTTAAAAATATTGAAATTAAAAATTAAAAAATGAAAGAAATAAAAAAAAGAATGATAAAGAAAATATATAATTCAATTTATATTTGGCTTAAAATCTAATTTGAAATTAACTTAATTTGTCAAATTAAAATTTAATTAATAATTAAAATATCCAAAAAAAATATCTAAATGTGGAAAAATATTACGATCAAATTAATAATTTATGTTTTATTTTAAAACAAAATTTAAATTTGATAATTAATTGATGTATAAGAATCAAATTCAAACACGTTAAAGTAGAAATATTAATTCCATAATTTGAATAAATTACAAAGATGCATCGTATAGTTTATAAAAAGTTGACATAAAAAACTATTGATGTGGCATTAAAATTTTATCATGTCATTATCTTTAATCAAGTGAATTTAACACGTAAACAAAATCAACAAACATATAAATAAAAATATTACACCTCAAAACTTAAAATGTCATGTCATTAATTTAAAGTAAAAAATATAAATCATTAATAATTTAATTAAATTTAATAATTAATTAAAATATAAAAATTTAATTTAAACAAAAAAAAAACTAATTTCACAATTTGATTGAAGTACATAGATATTCTATATAATTTGGCCTATAAACAAAATTTATTATTTACATTAATAAAATATTTTTATTTCATTATTTTTATTCAAATATCCACAAATTTTAATAAAATTAAATTATAACAATAAAATTCAATATTGAATCAAAATATAACGATAAATTTTACCTTAATCCTTTAAAAGTATCTTTTTTTAATTTTTTGTTGTAATAAATATTGAAAAATTATTAAATATATTGATAATAAAATTTTTTAATTTCATAAACAAAATTAAAATAATAATACATATAATTTATATATTTAAAAAAATTATTTAATAAATAAAAAATATATTATCATTTTAATTACATTTATAAATTTAAAAAGTTTTACTACTAATGTATCAAATAATTTTTTATAAATATTATAATAAAAACATTTATTAAAAAAAGAAGAAAAAAAAAACCCAACTCGTGGGGCAGTGTGTTTCAAAGGGTTTTTCGATAAAAACTATGAAAAGTGGGAAACTGACAATTGCCATCAAATCTCACAACCAAGCACTAGAAAGCAAACAAGTCATTTATTAAAACCTCGTAGTCTTATGTTTCGATTGGATTGAAAAACGCACCTTAATGCGTTTTGTTGGTTTTATCACTGTAGTTTCGATCACCCACCATACTTGCTTTATTTTTCAGTTTCCATTTTTCTCCTTTAATAAGTTAGCAACTTCTTATTATATAATAAATAAATAAATAAATTTTATTATTATATAATAAACTAATACATAAAATTTAATTATTTATCAATAAAATTATTATTTAATAAAACGTAATTTATTTTTATTTTTTTATTAATTTTATAAATGTTAAATAATTTAAAATTTTTATTAAATATAATTTTTACTTAGTCTTATTTTTTATTATAATTTATTTCGTTTTATGCTTTTACATCTAAATATGTATTTTTATTATTGATTTTAATTTTACGAGAATAAGCAATATTGCTTTAAAAAAATTTAGATAAAATTTTTTAAATAAAATTCGTAAAATTTCTTATTAAAAATGATTTAATAAAAATTAAAATAAAAATATGATAAATTAAAAAACTTGTTACATAAATAAAATGTGCAAAAATTAAATAAATTTTAATAAATTTTATTACATTTTTTTATAAATATTTTAATAAAAATATTGATAAAATTTTTATCATTAAATAAATATCAATAAATTTTTAAATTATAAATAATATTTTTAATAATTTTTTATATATTATTAATTTTTTATTAAACTCTATTAATTTATCTATTTAAAATTTTTATTAAATCATTTAATAAAAAAATTAATTAACTCGAGTTTTCCACGTGAGTTGTGTGCACATTGCTTCTACATAAAACGACGAACCAATATCCCGTCTTCGTTCTCTTTCTCTGTTCTTGGTGATCTCCGCCTCTTCTTTCTGTTTCTCTCCCTCTCTTTCTCTCTTCCTTGAATCAATCGAAACCGATTCCAATGGCTTCTATAACTGGAGCTTCATTGAAGTTCACTTCACTTTCAAATTCTTTCAAGCAGACCCAGGTCACTTCCCATCTTCATCTTTTTTTTTCCTTCATATTTTTCTATGTTTTAGGATCTGATTTTTGTCTCCTGATTCTTGTTTTAACCATTTTCTTATGGTATTTAAGATGGGTTTGGTTAGAAAGGTTGATTTTGGTGTTCTGGTTTTTGTTTTTGGGTAGTAACAGAGTTTGTGGTGAATTTGATTTTCTTTTTCTTGGGGTTGTTTAGATTCTTTTTAAGTGTTTTTCCTTGATGAGATTTTGGATTTGATGGTGAAATTTAAATATTTAAAGAGTGAAATCATGTGAGTAGTTTGAAAGATGGCATCTTTGATCTTTTGGTGCATGAAATTTCAGTAAAGTTGTAGACTTTAAAGGCTTCTTGATATTTGAAATAGTAAAACGTTTCATCTTTCATGATATGGATTAGGTTACATGATTGTTTTATCATTTCCATGAAAGTTGCCTTAGCTTTGGATGGAATAAACAAAGCTTTTCAAAACTAACTCAAACGACCTGGTTGTCAATCTGCTTTGTGTAAGACAGCAAAGTAGACATAATTTTAAACAGGATTTGGTGACACGATTCGAAAATACAATATGGTGACGCTATACAAAAACACGATATGGTGACACAATACAAAAAATTATCAAAACCACAAATGGGATTTGTAAAAACCAAAATATATGTTTTGTGTTTGGCATTTGACATAAGTTGTGTTAAAATAATTTTCGTGTTTTACAGCCTTAAATATGAAATAAACAGATACAATACATGGATTGCCTAGTCTACACTAAAGTCTAAATTAACTCAAAAACGCATTTTTCAATATCTCTACTTTGGTTTAGTTCAGGTTGAATTTAAGATCTAACATATACTAAATTGTTTTTAAGTGTTTTTGAAGGTGGTAAAGTGTGATTTCCAATCAAACATGCAAGCGCATCGGTCTTCTTGTTCTGTTCCTCCGTGTATCATATAACTTCTTGTTCTGTCTGGATGTTCTGCTTTTAATAGAGGTTTTTGTTGATTTATTCAATTCTGTTTGAGCAGGTACCTCTTCGCGGGATCTCTGTCAACTATGTTAGCTTCCAATCTCATAGAATGCAGCCAGGATCATTGCGCTTTCGTGTTTCCTGTGCGGTATGCTTTTCTTTTCATCTGGCTTGGTTTTTCTTGGATCTTGGTTCTCCTCTCTGCATCCATCAACTTAACTATGCAGTTTCATTTAGTGCCAAACAAGATAGCCGACTATCCGATTTTCGGGACCATCTAAATTGTTCATAAACATCTTATCATACAGATGAAAGGAGCATTAACCATGGCTGTTTGGCCCAAGCCAGAGTTGCTTCTTGGAACATTTATCAATATGAAAAGTTCCAATTTGTCATTCATATGTATACCATGGATTATTATGTTATTTATATATAATCTTGGCTAGTTGCAACATATCAAGTATGTTCTGCCTTTGTCTAGTTCTCCATGCTTTTGTCAACTACATTACAATGATGGGAGGATAGTCCTTTTGTCATTTCTGGTGATATGAAGCCTTTAGATGCATTTCTCCATCATAATCAATGTGCTTAACCAGCTACCGGGGTGTTAATAACTTCAGGCCAAACCAGAGACAGTGGACAAAGTTTGTGAAATAGTGAGGAAACAACTGGCACTACCCAATGATTCTTCCATCACTGGAGAGTCAAAATTTGCTGCACTTGGAGCTGATTCTCTTGACACGGTAAACAAATATCTATTCTCTTTTAACTATTGTAGTTCTATTACATGAACCTTTATGTTTTAACACCTGTAATTAGTGTCATGTGCGTAATGTATTTGTTTCGTGGTTGAAAATGTATTTAGAAGTGATGCAATAGTATTTTAAGTATGGATGTTTCTGTCAAAATCTTCTTGTGATGTTGTGTTATAAAAAATTCACTATTTGACTATGGACTGAGTGTTGTTTATTTCGTTTCTATATTGCGTGTATGAATGGATGGATTCATATTCAAAAAAAAATATTAACATCCAATGCTACCGATTTCTCCTGATTCAGGTCGAGATAGTGATGGGACTCGAGGAGGAGTTTGGTATCAGTGTGGAAGAAGAAAGTGCCCAGAGTATTACCACTGTTCAGGACGCAGCTGATCTGATCGAGAAGCTCAGGGAGAAGAATAGTGCTTAGAATGATGTTGCAAACGGTAGGTGACAAGTCCTAATAAACCCCTGTTTTGGCCTCTCCTTTGTTGTCATAGTGGTAGTTTGTTTTGTTGCTTATGGAACATTTAATCTAGGTAATCTTATCTGATGAACCAACATGAAGCTGTTGTTCAGTTTATGTAGAACTCAAATGTCTCATTTCCTTGTTGTCCTTAGGCATTTGTTCCACTATGCCATCATAAATACATGCTGTTTTAGGCCAAGAGCATTGGCTACTTCTTTTACCAGAGAGAAATGGGGAGTTGGGTTGGTTAGGGTTTTCAAAGCATGATCAATGTGCATGAATGATATTCCATAGTTTTGAATATCTAATAAGCATTTTTCTTTATCTTGCCTTGACCATCTCGAATACATCCAGGGAACTTGAGAAAAACCTGAAAACCGAATTTCATCAAGCAAACCTGAGAAAAACTTGGACCCGACTTGGCCTGAAAACTTGGACCAAATTCGAAATATGCCATTCAGTTTTAGGGTGTGAATAAACAAAGCGTTTGACAAACAATTTGTGAATAAATTCAGTGTTTGTTGATTTATGTTCACCTATCAAGTTTAACAAATGATTACAAACATAATAAATCTTGTTCATGTTCAGTCTGTGTGCACTCTATCCATTTTACCCTAATTTAAAAAGATTGAACAACCAATTTACCTTCGGATTTTATATACTAAAACGAATGTTTAGTTCATAAATTACATTAAATGCAAGTTATTAAAGTAAAGTAGTTTCAAAGTTTTCTTTAAGTATGGACAACAATCTATGTTTATTTCAATGAATACAACTCTTTAAAAGAGCTGCAAAAGCAAACAACTGTATAAGGATAAGTTAGCTATGACAGGTGGAAAAAAATAATGAAGAAAATGAGCAAAGACTAAAGTTTTCGAACGAACAAATTAATTTACAGTACTCTAACACGCTGCATTAATTAAGATGCTACCACAACTGAAGAAGCTGGTAAGGTTAAGGACCCAACGGAAATTCTAGGAAATTCTAGTAGATGTGGAGAGGGAAGCTGCTAATGCAGAGCCTGGACCCGCCACCATCAAGTCATCGGGATTTGGAGGACCTGACATGGATACAGGTGAAGCTGAAAAAGGGGCCAAAGGAGGACCTGACGTGGATACAGGTGATGCTGAAATAGTTGGGGTATGCATCTGAACTTAAATGAGAAGAAGCTAAAGACGGTACAGGTTAGGCCACGAAGGACATAATGAGTAGTAGTGAGAGAAACTAAAAGGAGGCCATTCTAATGATATAAAATCAATGTCGCATTTATTGGTAGAGTCTAAAAAAATGTCATATATATCAGGCAATGATCAATCCTTTCATAGGGAAAAAAAAGCCACGTGGCAATCTACAATGGGCCAGTGATGCGAAAATACAGGTTAGATGATGTTTCCTTTACGGACCTTGAATATGGCAAATCCCTATTTAAAATTCGATCCAATCCCTTCACTTAAATCTATTTAATTTAAATTTATTACTATTTTATAATAAAATTTTTTAATTGAGCTTAAAAATTCTTGTCTAAAGCCTGACTTGGGTCATCGCAAACCCAAAGAGCTGCTTAGCCTTGAACAAATCTACTATACATGTAAAAAAAAAAAAAAACCAAATCCTGTCATTGGGAATAACAAATTCTTCTATCATTCAAGCTTATTAATTGCAAAAATTTAACATGTAGATTTCACATTTTCTTTTTAATAATTGCAGGAATCAAAGTGGAATAAACAGCTGGAGGGATTCTAAATAAGTATATTAATTTTTCAACAAGAAATTCTTTGAAGAACCAAATTGAGAGGGGCAGTTGTTAAAATTCATTTTGTAGTGTATCAGTATGCCATGCAATCTTAATTTAAGTGGTTGTAGAAGTAAGGTTTGAGGGGCAGTTTCTTTCAAGTAAGTTCTCAAAGGAACGAATAAACTTAATTTGATACTTATCGGGTATAAAATAGATCTGCTTCTCTTTTTTTTTTCTGAGTCAAATTTTCTCCTTACTATTAATGGAATAGAAAAATATTAATCCTTTCTCGTAAAGAATCCACTCGAAAATGAGAGATATTTCAATGCAGTAAAGTTACATAGTGTTTGATAAAGAGGTATTTCCATGACTTTATCTTGGTATCATGTTCATACTATCGTATTGAATGATCTTGATTGTTTGCTTTTTATTCGTATATTGCATATAGCTCTGGTTACTGGTTGGGCCGGTTCAATGGCTCTATATGAATTAGCTGTTTTTGATCCCTCCAATCCCGTTCTTGATCCAATGTGAAGACAAGATATGTTCGTTATAATCTTCATGACTCGTTTAGGAATAACCAATATAAGTATACATGCATTATGTAGTTACAGGCCAAGTGCAGGACTGAATAAAATATAACTCACCTCAAACATTCATCATTTCGACCAACCTGGTCCAGAACTCCAAAAACATGTTCATGTCCTTTCAAGAAATCAGTTACTCCACAATGCCTGAAACACGTAACTGAATCTGAGAATCTATTAATGTATAAAAGAAAACAAGCGAAAAAGAAAGTCAGACAACCTCAAGAACTTCAAATGCAATGCGGCAGCAGCTGCAACTCCAAGATTAAAAGAGAAGCAACATCAGCTAATCCAGGTATACTTGAGCTTTTCGGCTTAGAAACAATGCGTTCTATCCGTGTAATTTCAAGTATGGACATTGATAGGATCATGGCATGTGACAGGTATTGGCTACAGGAATAACCAACAGCATGGAGCTTGTTCCTAGAGATGACAGTGAAATGCATCAATTAGGAGTTGCAAGTATTGAAGGTGAGAGTATTCAGGTTGGTAACACAAAAGTTGACCCCTCTGAAGCATAAGGAACTTCGTCAGAAGTTACCACCAAGGAGTCCCCAAAGGGACGGCATGTTCTAAATGATGAATGTCAAGAGCTCCCAGGAATCAAGTAGACAGAGGCAGACCATCTTGACGCTTCTACTGTTGAACCAAAGTCATCAGAAACATAGCCATTTTCACTGCAATCTGGCGATTCTGATGCAAAAGAGCTTGTTCGTAGGTCTGAGGTTGTCCTTGTTGAGGCCTGCAATGTGGAATCAAATCCCATAGAAGGACCATCCTCGTCACAAGTCATCCCGGATGAATCTGCCAATCCAGAGCTTACGGATAATGATCAAGTTAGAAGAACTGAGCTCCAATCGCAAGATGATGCTGAGGCTTCTCAGCAGCCTAAGGTTGATGTCTCAAATATGGAAACAGACCCCACAGATACAAAAGTTCCTTCACCCCAATGGGAACACGATCATGAACCTTTGTTTTGATCCCCTTCGGATTGAACTGAATCCTTATTTCAAATTTGTACATATTTATCTAATCTTAGTTGTAAATCCCTCAAGTTTTGAGCTGGAAGCCTGAGCATTAGAAAACAACTGGTCTTTCAACTTGCTTCTCCATTGGTTGAATGAATTTAGAGAGGGATGCTGAGCAGTTTAATGAACTAACTATTTGCTGATCTTCCTTGTGTTTCTCCCTTTTTTTTTTTTAAGGTTAGGAGGTATATTTGCAGTCAAATTATCCGCGAAGAGATTTTACATTGAGGATCAAACGAAGGATTTGAGCAGTGGGTAGGGTTTTAATTTGAACCAGTTAATTTCAAACAAAATTATTCAAAATGGAATTTATTGAATTATAGTATTATTTTATTTCGGTTTCATTAATTTTTTTAAAGAGTCATCGATTTATAATTTATACAATGTAATTTTTTTGTTAGTTTTGCATAACTTTTTTAATTTTTAATTTTAATTGATTCATTGTATGAGAGATAATAAAAAAAATAGTTTAATCTCATCTCTTGAATTTATTAAAATTATTAATTAAAAATACGTAAAATATAAAATATTTTACACGATGTAAGTGATTTCTTTTATTTTTTAATTAATTTAATAATAAATTATATTTAAATAAAATTATATTTTAATTTTTAATTTTTTAATATTTGAAACAAATTAAATAAAATCATCCAATAAAATTATTCATATATCAAAATATAAATTTAAAATTTTAACAATTTATGAATTAACAATTCATATATTTTTAGTTTTATATTTAAATTTTGTTATATTTCAATTAAAATTTTAATTAATTAAATTCAAAAATTAAATTAATCAAAAATAAAAATTCCTTTAAAATTATATTTAATAACTAATCAAAATTAATTTTGTGATTGAATCGATTTGATCGATTAATTTCATTAAAGTGAAATTTTTTAAAGTCAATTTTACTCAAAATGTTATCTTTTAATTTATTTTTAAAAGTTAAAAATATTATGTTATTTTAATTTTATTTTCAAAAATAAAATTAAGTCTCAATAGAGAATTTTCTGATTCAATATTTATAAATCATAATATTATAAAAGTAGTTTCTATTTGCACCCAAAAAACTCTCCACATTTCATTTTTTATTACAAAAATACCCCTAAATAAAATTACGACAAATTTCCTCTAAGCCATTCATATACTCATGTTTTCTTTTTCTTTTTTTTTTTCAAATTTTTGTACTTTATATTTTGCGAAGTTTTTAAAAATTTTCAGATTTACTCATTCAAAAGTTTTATTTGCATTTCGTAAAAGCTTTCGAATTTATATTTTTGATTCACATTTTCAAAAATTTCTACAAATTTTTTAAAAAAAATTTTCAATTTATATTTTTGAAATTCATGATTTTATGCACAATATCTTATTTCATATTTTAATTTCTTTAATATTTAATCAAAATCTAATAAAATCATAGGTAACTTATTTTTAAAATTTAAGTTTGAAGACTTGATTAATTCTAAAACTTGTAATTTTAAGGTAATTTTTAGGTTAGAGTTTGAGACTTTAGATTAAATTGGCAATGCATAGGGAATAGGAGAAATGAGTGTGGAGGGTCTTTTAAGGAAAAAAAATGTGATTAGGGGTGTAATGAATAAATTTAACTTTTAAAATTTGACTTTGGAATATAAATAGTAATTGGACGGGGTAATTTTAGGGGCATATATAGAAAATCCCTTATAAGCTTTTACTGATATGATTTTAAATACAATTAATTTTTTTCTATATCCATTTTTTTATTCTTTAGATGAATTTATTTATTTATTTTTATTTTAAATTTTTGGATATATAAATCCGATAAATTATATATTTTATCAGATTTTCATATTTCATAAGTTAAAATATTTATATTTAGATTTAAGAAAAAAAAAGTTAGGAAAAAAATACTTTCCTTAAAATTTTAAAATTTTGATTATACAAATTCAAAATATTTTTAAAAATTTTTAAAAAATTTTTAGAATTTCTAAATTTGTAAATTAAAAAATTTTTAAATTTACAAAACCGAAAACTTGAAAATAAAAAAAGTGTGAAAAGAAAGAGTAACTAAAATTTCTTCATTAAATAATTTCATTTAAAATGATTTTGAATAAAAAGGTATATTTAAAATTTCTTCATCAAAATGCAAGGGTATTTTTGGAAAAAAATCCTCCTAAAATGACCCTCAATTTGACCAAAATCACAACTATATCCGAAACACAAAATGTCAAAAACAGAGTGGCAATAAAGGAAATTAGTCTTACTCAGATGCTTTGTGTTCTTCCCTAATTTCGTACTCCCCTGTCCTCTGGCTCCAGCCCCTCTCTAACCCTAAAATCACCCTTCTTCTTTAGTGCTTTTCACCCTTCCATTTTGGAATTCAGAAAACAGGCAAGTTCCCCTTCTCTGTTTCTCGTTTCTCTGCTTCTCCGCTCTATCGAAGGTTTTTTTTTTTTTTCGAAAATTTTAACTTAAAATCCAACTGGAAGCATGAGTTTTGCTTCGTTGAATTGCTTATATGCATGTTTCTTCGTTTACGTTTGCTAATGGGTCTTATGGAGTTGGTTTATTTTAGTTGTAATAAAGGTAGGGTTTTTTGGGGTTTAGGATTTGAGATTCAGTTTTGGATTTTGGGGTTCCAATGTTGTTTAGTTGTTTTGGGGGTTTGAAATTGTATATAATTAGGGTTTTAGGTCTTAAAGTTTTGACTATTATTTCTTTTATTTTTTATTGCTAGAAAGAGGGAATTTATTTAGTTTCTCTATTGCTTTAGCATATGGATTAGTATTATGATAGCAATGTTAATGGAAAATGTAATGATTAGGTGAAAGATGTGAAATGCTGGAATTTTAGAACTCATATTGATATGAATGGATTTGGGATTTTAATTTTCTGTAGTTCACTGTATTATTCTTAGGTGTGTACTATGGTCTCATTTTAGGCTTTCATGTTTCCTCGTGATGATATTTTCGACACTTTTCCTGGGTTTTCGAAGTAGGTGTGGTTGCTAGCATGAATTATGATTCGTTGGTTTGGTCACTCCACTCCAGAATTGTGAAGACTTCATTTTCGTTTTCATATTTTGCTACAACCTTTTAGCTTTCACATTTTCATATCTCTCTGAAGTCTCTGATTGAAAAAGTTGAATTCTAACTTGTTTGTTCCGTGCAATTATTTTGGTAACTTCATGTGAATTGATGCTGCAAGTACCTTGTTTTCTTCCCCCTCTCATGTTACCTTTGCATTTATGTTTTCATGCTTGCAAACCCACTTATTATGTAAAATGGGATATTTGTTATGAAATATCAGATTTTAATTTATTTCTTTTTCTTTGGCTTGGTCAAATTGAGGTTCTTAATTGGTCTAATTTCATAAAACTACTGCAGGACCCATGAGGAGGTGGGAGATGAGTTTCTTGTCTGGTAGTTAAGAGATCCTGGAGGAAGAGTACAAGATATCTGTTATAATTTAATTACATTAGTCTATTAAAGCAATCATTAGCTCTTTTTGTGTCTGAAATTGATTCAATCAGCTCCATTCTGAATTCTATCGGATGGACTGCAACAAGGAAGAGGCCATCAGGGCCAAAAACATTGCGGAGAAGAAGATGCAAAGTAGGGATTTTTCTGGGGCTCTTAAAATTGCTGCCAAGGCCCAACAACTTTTTCAGGATCTGGAGAATATATCTCAGATGATAATGGTGTGTGATGTGCATTGTGCTGCTGAGAAAAGATTGTTTGGTAATGAGATGGATTGGTATGCCATACTTAAGGTTGAGCCAACAGCTGATGAAGCTACAATTAAGAAGCAGTATAGAAAATTTGCCCTTCAACTTCACCCGGATAAGAATAAGTTTCCTGGTGCAGAGGCTGCTTTTAAGTTGATTGGGGATGCACAAAGAACTCTTTTGGATCGAGGTAAAAGATCTTCTCATGACATGAAACGCAAAGTGACAGTTAATAGACCAGCTCCAGCTGCAGCATTCCGGCCCTCACAGCAGCCAAGTTGGTATCCACATGCAGCTACACAGAATAATTTCCATTCCAACTTTGCTGGTTTGAATTCTCAACAGCAGCGACAACAACCAACTCAAACAGGGTTCTCCAATGGCAGGCCCACTTTTTGGACCAAGTGTCCATACTGTACCGTTAGGTATCAATATTATACAGAAGTACTTCACAGATCTATTCGTTGTCAGACTTGCAACAAGACCTTCATTGCCTATGATTCAGGGGCAGTTCCACAGGCAACTAACATGAGTCAGCCAAACTTTCCCCAACAAAGAGTTGTGCAGAATCAGGCAAGTTACACAAGTCAACCAAAATTTCCCCAACAAAAAGTTGTGCAGAATCAGGGTTTTTGCAAAGTTGATGAAGGATCTCAAAGGAATTTCACTGCTGAGAATGTTTTTGAAGCCTTTTCTCCAAATGCAGCTCGCACTTCAGAGGTTGAAACAGGAAAGGTGAATGGTAAAAGAGTAAGGAAGCAAACGGTTGAATCCAGTGAGAGCTGTGACAGTGAAAGCAGCAGTGAGTCTGAAGAGAATATGGTGATTGATGACAATGGTGATGTTCTGGCTGGAAAGAAGTTTGATTCTCAAGTAGAGCAGAATGTGCGGAGATCTGGTAGGTGTAAGCAACATGTTTCATATAAGGAAAATTTAAGTGATGAGGAGGACATCGTTAGTCCTCCAAAAAAGGCTAAGGAAAGTGGATCAAACTGTGCAACTGAAGAGAGTGAAGAAATGCCGAAAGAGGACGAGTCTAAACAGAAAAATCAATCTGGTTTAGCTGGTGAAGTGAAAGAAGATAAGAAAGCGGTGGACCATAGTGAAGGTAAAAGTTTTGAAGTGAGCTTAGCCAATGGTAAGAAGAATATTGGGAAAGGATTTGAAAAGGAAACAGCCAAAGAGGATGATCTTAAGAAAACTAGCAAAGCTTATGCTGATGGTGTTAAGAGAAATCCAAACCCTATTTTTGATGACTCTCTATCTGATTCGAGCTTCAAAGAAACAAAAGAACCCCTGCTTTTTGAATTCCCTGATCCAGAGTTTAATGACTTTGACAAGGAGAATAAAGAAGGGTGTTTTTCAGTGGGGCAGATTTGGGCTTTGTACGATACACTGGATGCCATGCCTAGATTCTATGCTCGGATCAGAAAAGTCTTCTCTTCTGGGTTCAAGCTGAGGATAACCTGGCTAGAACCTGATCCAGATGATGAGAATGAAATAAAATGGGTCAGTGAAGGTTTGCCAGCTTCTTGTGGTAAGTTTAAACATGGGGCCGCTGAAAACGTTGAAGATCATCTTATGTTTTCCCATTTGATATATTGGGAAAAGGGAACCTGTAGAGATACCTACAAGATATTTCCAAGAAAAGGAGAAACGTGGGCACTTTTTAAGGACTGGAATATCAAATGGAGCGCGGATACTGGCACTGACCGGAAATACAAATATGAATTTGTTGAGATCTTATCAGAGGATGCTGAAGGTGTAGGTATACTTGTTGCATACTTGACTAAGGTTGAAGGCTTTGTGAGTGTCTTCTGTCAAATGAGTAAGGATGGAGTTGATACATTTGTAATTCCACCCAATGAACTATTCAGGTTTTCCCACAAGGTTCCGTCCTTTGTGCTGACTGGTGAAGAGAGAAAAGGAGTGCCAAAAGGTTCCTTTGAACTCGATCCAGCTTCATTGCCTGAAGAAATTTTTGTTCCCAAGGACTTGAAGGTGGATGGTGATGGCAAACATCTAAATAGCTTATGTTTGAGTGCTTCAGAAACAGTGAAGCCAATGATGGGATCTGATAAAACTGCTCCTTCAGCTTCGACCCTAGAAGCCCTTGAAATTCCAGAATCAGAATTCTACAATTTTGATGCTGACAAATCCCAGGAAAAGTTTCTCGTAGGTCAGATTTGGGCATTGTACAGTGATGAGGATGGCTTGCCAAAGTACTATGGTGAGATTAAGAAAATTGAGTCCAACCCAGTTTTCAAAATACATGTGAGATGGCTTCTTCCTTACCCATCAAAAAACACAATCGAGTGGTATGATACAGACATGCCCACTTGTTGCGGGAGATTTAGGATTAAAAAGGATTCCCAGGCCTACTCCTCCACTGATTCCTTTTCTCATAAGTTAAAAGCAGAGCCTACTGGTAGGAAGGATGAATACACCATCTTACCTAGAAAAGGAGAGATCTGGGCGTTGTATAGGAACTGGACTCCTGAAATTAAATGTGCTGACTTGGAGAACTGGGAATATGACATAGCACAGGTTATGGAGGAAACTGATTGGTGTATAAAGGTTTTAGTTTTAGAGCCTGTGGGTGGCTTCAATTCTGTTTTCAAGGCCCAAGTAAAAGGAAGATCTAATGTTACAATTGAAATCCCTCGGGTGGATCAGATTAGGTTCTCTCATCAGATTCCGTTTTTCCGGCTAACCAATGAGAGAAATGGCAGCCTAAGGGGCTTCTGGGAACTTGATCCTGCAGCATTGCCGGTACATTATTTTTCTTCATAGTTATGAGTAGCAAGATAACAAGTCTAGTGCGGTCTCTTTTCTTACACCTTTATGTGTACATTACATGCTCTTCTGGTCAGAGGGTACTTTTCCCACAGAGGCTGATGTCTAAAACAGAACAACTTTGGGCGAAAGTCTCATTTAGTGAGGTGTAACTGGATGCTTAAGTTCTTAATCCCATTCAATCATGTTTTGATGTGAAATGGAACCTTAAATATCTGTTGAGCAGTGAATGTAATTACTCTCTGGTTATAGTAGACCAGTTTGTTAGAAGTCCGGTTACAACTTCAACCAGCTTGACTCTTCTGAGGATGTGAATGTATCTTCAACCCATGTAGCAGCAGCCAGTCCATAATAAGAAAAGAAAAAAATGAAGATGAAAAAAGGGGCATTCAGTGACCATCATACCAAATGACCAGATGCCCTTTTTTGTTAAATTTTGAATCTTTTTCACTTTTTCTTATTACAATAAATAAATAAATAAGAAAACTCTACTATACAGCTGAGGAAGGGTAATAAATTCCTCCTTGTGATAAAGCAAATAGGAAATTCAAGACTGAACAAGAAAATAAATGATGGCAATGAAAACTACAAATGCTTGATCTTAAAAAAAAAAAAAAAAAAAGGAAAAAGAAAAGAAACTCTGATATTTGTGGCGCTAATTTTGCTTCAGTAAAATTATAATACAACGCTTCTTTCTTCCAAGGATTATCCAATAATATGCACCAGACTACCCCTTTCTTCCAAGGCATCATGCTATCAAAACAAATACAATTGATTTTTTTTACTTGAATTCAGTATACTTCAGCAACAAATGTATACACGCTAAGGCCTCAGTAAATAAGTAGCATAAAAATGCAGGGCCTTCTCATTCACTAGATCCGATCATACCGGGTTAGAATTTTGCATAACCTGAACTCGCCGACCAAAACAGTGGATATACAATGAATTGAGTGTCATAGTTATCACGAAACTTAACATTCCCGAAAGCATTATAGCAAAAACAGCATTCAGATGGAGCTGCAAAGACATTGATCAAAGGCCTCAATCACAATTAGTAGATAAAAAGCTATTTCATGCATGTAGTTTGAATTATCTCAAGACAACGCATTTAATTTCAGTTTCTGGATGCATTCATGTAAATCCTCCGGTACAAAGCATTCAAAACATTTTTATTGATACCATTAATGAGAATTGCTCGCAAAAAGAAGCTAGTTTTCGAGAGAGGGACATCACAGTCAAGAGTAAAGGATAGAACAAGCTATATTATCATGAAATTTAGTAGATTGAGCAGAATAGTATATAATGCTTTTAATTATTGCTCACCACGCTATAGAATATATGGACACTTAATGCGACAAGTGCGAATTCAAGAGCTGCATATGTCCATATATACTCCTTCATTGCTGCAAGCCAAACAAGCCAACATTAAGACAATCACAAATCATAAAGAAACATAAACTTTGAGGGTCAGCCATACCTAATATGACTGCAAAGATAGATGCTAAGAGGCCTAGGGTAAACGCAAATGGCGCTGCAATCACAATTGCTTGAGTCTTCATTTTCTTAATCTACAAAATGACAGCGCATAAAATCAACATTGTCAAGCCAGTGAGGATGATGATCTAAAATAGAAGGCCATTTGTCTATAACTTAACGAGGATAAAACAGTGACATTAATATAAGTTTGCAAGTATAAGTAGGAATGTTGGAGCAATTCAACATATGCATGTGTTGAAACTGGAAAGGCTAAGCTGAAGCCGGGTCTTTCCCTTTTCATATTGTGCTGAGTACTCCACAATTCTGATTGTGTCTCTTCATTTTATTTTCAGACAAGTCAAACTAATGTCGTATCCAGACTACCCAAATCAGTAATAAATATTGCTAACAACATGTTGGCCCATGACATTTTCGGCTCTTCCTGCTTATTAACTAGGTAGAACCATTGAGTGACTTCATAGGCTTGGATAACATTCAAAGTCCACAAAACAAAAAGATCAATTCCAGTTTAGTTTCTCGTAAGGCAAAACAGCATACCAGTAGCCGCTCAAGGAAGAAGAAATAGCATATTGTGCTAATTAACACGAGCACCACAAAATCCTGCCAGGCACTGCATATTTGAGGTAAGTATTTAAATTAGAAAAGAGAAAACGGCTAATTCTCAAGAAACTATTTTGCTGTAGAAGAGTTATTAATGTTATATTGTAGCCTTGCTCAGCAGTGAACTTGGTATTGTGCTACTAAGCACGGAATTCTAAAGGAAAGAGAACAATGCTTGAGAAATGAAACAAAGATCTAATTTAAGCAAGCATTTGAAGAGAATGCCATTAGATTCATCAATGCGTCATAGTTAAAGATCAACCATAATTAGATGCAAGATAACTAGATTAATAGCTGATACTACCTCAAGGTTTCTGATGGTAAGCTTTGAGAATTAACGTTCTGTCTATTACCCCTCCGAGTAGTAGTAGGCACACGCAGCAAAGTTACAGGTAAGTTCCGCACTTCTTGCCCACATACATCACAGTTTTTGTTTCCTTTTGCACTAAACCATTTAACAGCGCATGCCTTGTGCACAAGTTGGAGGGCACCTTTGCAGCTGCATTCCATTTTGAGTGTATTTTCCTCTTCACATTCATCAAAACAGATTCTGCACACAGCTTCCTCTTCAGGAATCTCCTCATCACTGCTTTCCACAGGAACAGGATTAATTTGATCTGCAACCCCATAGGAACATGAAATCGACCTCAAAAATCAAGACCAATAAACCAAAAATAATTGAAGTCAAATGTTGAAAATACTGAGTTGCAAGTTCAGACAAATTTGCATGGTAAAATGTGCTAGAATAAGCAGCTCAAAATTTAGTATAGTTTAATTACTTTGTGTAAACCAAGCCTAATACTGCAGTTAATCATGTAGAAGTACTTTTTGTTGCTTTTGAAAAAAGAAACAACTCATTCGATTTATTCAACTTAAATTGGGGGAAGAAAAAATTGAACTTTGATATTAAACTACCAAACTACTTGACTCCATTTGCTAAAAGATGTCTCATGTCAGACAGGTGTGTTGACCTATGAGTTGAAGCAATGACACTAAAAGGGAACTCGAATAAGAGGAATGCTTGCACCACTACATACCATCATGGTTATCTGCTGGGACATGCTCTTTATGGGAATCAAACGATGCAGATCTTACTATAACAATATTTCGTCCGGGCATTGAAAGGGACCTTGAAACCGCAGCACGCGTTGCTCCTTTCTGCATAAAATTTACTGTAACCATCTCACAATGCATTTAAATTATTTTTACACAACTAACTTGGAGCTTTTTCCCATATAAATATGGGGTAGGTAGTTAGCCTCTAAAGAAAGCCTTAGAAACTGAAAATTCATGGTCATTGTTAAAAGGAAATTTTTTTACTTTTTCCATTATTACAACCACATTTTCAGTTTTCACCATGCTGGTCTAATAGAGGGCTTAAATAAGGTGAAGGATCAGCGAAAGGCAGTTGATTTCCTAGGAAACAACAAAAGTTGGTCTTGACATATTGGAAGATGTAATCTTTTGGCATAATATATATGCCAATACCCAAATGTTGCTCCAGACAGTTAATTGAATAAAAATTTCAATAGCTACAGTGAGCAAAACTATAATACAAAGTTCATAAAATAATCAGAACCATATGATACATACATTTGATTTATTCTGTTCACGAGCCATTCTTTCTGTAGCAGGCATGGTAACTGATGGGGATAAGTTTGATGCAGGTGTAACAGGAAGAGATGTACATTTTTTCCAATAAAATGGGGATGGAAGACCAGCCATACTAGAATTTTCAGCACCTGTCTTGCTGTCAGGAGTGAGGAGGGAGCTGCTTTCACCATCAGCTACAATACCTTTTTTCTTGAAGCTTAAGCCACGCAAGAAGCCTCCTGATGATGAACTACTTTTACCGGAACCCTGGGACTGAAGTAAACCCTTTCCACTACGGCTACCAAATCCTAGTGGTCTAGGGGGTATTTGAAGTGAAAGATCCAAGCGTCTACCACTTGTTCCAGGCTTTGAAAGTTCGTTATCTGAGGGTTCCAGAATTGGAAAATTTGCCTGCATGTTATGAAGGTTTAATTCAACTTCAAGTAATTTCATTAATAAATCTACGCAGAACATTCACCACTATAAGAAATCATATGAAACCTCTGATCAAAGAGGATGCCAATTACAAAGCCAGAACCTTTTTCCTAGATAAATGATAAAATCGAAAATCGGATGCCATAGATGCCAAACATCTAGAGGCTAGATCCAAACCCGTATTTCATATAAATGTTTTTGTAGATGGTCATTAGTCATGCTTAATTAATTAACAGCTCCTAAATTTCAGGACTTAGCTTGAAGAAGCCTCAGTTTGGATCTATAAAAGGACAAGGTAAACACAAGGGAGACGGTTATTGCCTTATGACACAAAACATAAGGGTTGTCCATGCTTAAGCATTTACACACATTTCGTGTCCCTGCTCCCATTCTTTCCAATGCTCAGAAGCAACAATGCTTTATTGCTCTGATTATTTTTAGGAAGAGCTATAACAAAGAGAAAAGAAAAAGCAAAAGCAATGATTCTAACAATATGCATACATATCAGAATGTTGCCTTTTAAGAAATTGGATCGCCCTCCCAATTCTAATGCTAATATGCTGTGTTCAACAACTCAAAAAGAAGTAACCAAAAGGAAAAATAATGCTGCTAGTCATTGGCAATGTACTTAATAATTAGGATATAAAACCACTAACTTGGATTAACAAAAAATAATATAAAACCATTAAGGAAACTAACAATTAAATGGTCCCAAAGTACTCAAGAATATGATAAGAAGATACGCTTAGTTATATGGCAGAAGCAATAGGTTGACAATAACCAATAAGAATTCCAAATAAGGGAGCAAACCCAAACTTAACTATCAAAACCTTTTCCTTTTAAGGGAAAAAAAAACTATAACTAGTTATTTGCTTTAGACCTCTAATACTAACAGATCAAACAGATATCCAAGCATAGAATTATCTTCAAAAAGGCTTTATAGAATCCGAGACTTAACTCAATTGGTTCAAGCAGCCACTAGGAGCCATCTCGGCTACGGCCTCCTTTGTAAAAGGAAGCTTTATGCACCATAAAAAAAGGCTAGTAAAAGACACCCTAAAACATTGAAACTATCAGCAATCTCAGATCATAAGACAACAACACTGAATTAACCAAATTTTAAATATCAAAGAGCACAAGCAATCTAGTTTCAATCCAATAGAAAGTATCACTTAATGAAATTAATATTATAAATTCACATCTTAAAATATATCGAACCAAAAACTGAAAACCCTTCAACAAGTTTCTAAGTACTAATTGATGAACATTTAGAAGCCCATCTCTGGAAAATAAAGCAAAATTTTATTTTGTTCACATATCTATATATAGAAAGGAAAAAAAAAAGAAAGAAAAGAGTGATCAAGAAGAACCTGAGAAGAACCCTCAGCAACTCCATTGCTGACAGCTTCAGCTTCAGTTGCTTGCATTGTTAATTCTTGGATAAGTCCCCAAGAAACCCAACAAATGAAATGTAAACAAAAAAAAAAAATTAAATAAATAAATCACTACTACAAAATTAAATAAAAAAGGAAAATAATTGATGCAACCCAACAAAGATTGGGAAATGAAGAATCCAAAGACGGTGCAAAGATAGTAATAGAGGAAAGAACAAATCTAAAAAAAATCTTTCCCTTTGTTGTAGGATATAATAATTATTATTTATATAAGATAAATAAGAAAATATTATGTTATTTTGACTAAGGAATGGGATTGTGTGGTTTGGTCGGGGTCAATTCGGATGATGGCGAGGAACCTCCTTTGTCATTTCTTTTTGTTTGCTTTTCCCCACTCACTTGCCATTATATTTTGCTACTCGCTTTGGGTGGCGGCCACGTAGTCAATGGTGTCAATTTTCTTTTTACTTCTTATATTGCACTTGATTTTTATAAAAAATTCCTTTTTAATTCCTTAAATTATTAAAATTTAAATGTAATTATATTTTAATTTTTTTATATAAAATTAGTGATACAATATTTGAAAAAAATAAATTATGAAAAAAATTGTAAAATATTTTTAGTTGTAACACCACAATATTTCCACGTGAGAGTGGGCTTTGGTGTTTGTAAATAAAGCAAGTGGGAGGTTGGAATTAAATGGGGGAGTTGTGGTATAGGTCCATGGTTACTATCATACATTCATTACTCCAAAATAGATAGGAAATTTCCCAATTACAAACAAACCTCTATTTAATTGGTTACCCTAGATTAATTTTTTTTAATACAATAAAAATAATTCGTATCAAATGAATTTTGATTCATTTTAATTTAATAACGTTAAATTTATTTATGAAAATCAAAGGTTGAATTAAAGGTAAGTAAATTTTTTTTAAAAATTAGAGTTAAATAGAATCAAATTTTGAATAACGCCATCTCAATTTTGACTTAAATATATATATAATTTTTATTATTTATTTAATTTTAAATATATATTATATTAATAAAATTATTATTTAATATTTTAATTGAAAATATTAACTTAATATATATAATTAAAATGTAATTTACATTAAAAATAATATTTTATAAATATTATACTAAATTAAAATTATTAAATTAATTTTGAATTGAATCTATTGTAGTTTGTAATTAAATATACATGTCAAGTATAAAAAAGTAATATTTTGATGTCAAATTAGATCGAAATCGAGTATGAATATTAAGAGATCAGGTCAAGCAAAAGCATGCCCTAATCCGTTACCATTTCTATTTTTTTCACATTTTTTTTAAAAATTTTTGGGGAAAAAAATATAGAAAAAGGAGCAAACGACGGAAGAATAAATAATTTGTTTTCCTCTCTTTAGATAGTTGTAAGTAGATTTTTAATTTTTGTATTTATGTTTATTTATTTTGTATTAAATACATATACAAATTAAAATTATCGTATTAGTATTCATGTTCACATACTAAATATAATTTTTTTTTACTAAAATTTTAAACTAGATTATTTTTGTATCTTTTTTTTTTTTTGTATTGTGTAACTATATCATATTTAAAATTATCAAATTTAATTATAAATTAAATTGATAAAAAATAAAAAATTAATTCAAATTAATCATAATATTTTATTCTATTCAAATCTATTTTGATTATCAAACTTATTTATTCCATTTATAAGTTTAAATGCTAGTACAGTTTAGCTGGATCAAAATTTATTGCTTTTTTTTTTTTTTAAAGTTCCAAATAAGTGTTATTTGTGTGCAGCAAAAGGAAAAATGAGTATAAAGTTTATTGATTCCTTCCATTTTCAGCATGCCATAATTAATACTTCATATGAAATAAAGGGTAGTTATTGTTTTTTCTTTTCTCTTGTTGTTTTAGTTTGATGTCTATAAGATTCATTATTGTTGGGGGTTGAAATGTGTTATAATTACCATGTTATTATTGTTAATTTTTGTTTATGTTAAGCTTCGAGCTGAGAGTAAAAGTCTTGAAATCATACAAGAGAATGAGAGTAGTTAAGAGTAAAGGTATGAAGTATTTTGTGCACTGACACTCTAATATTCAAATCAGATATCAGAATGATGGAAGTTGGAAGAAGGGTAGAAAATAAGGAAATAAGAGAAAAATCAGATGGATGGATAGTACTTGTGTCATGGGTCGAGACTTAAGCTCCGAACCCGCGCGGTTTCGAGACTTGGACATCCACTTTTTCGACGTCTCGGATCAACCTATCTGTCACAATTCATACCTTTGTGAGATATTATCCGCTCTGACCCTCTAGACTTACGGTTTTATCCTACAAAAGGCGTCTCACAAGACAGAGGTGGTGTGAACCCTTTTATACCCCAATGACCCTCTTATTATGTTTGATGTGGGATTCAAGACTCTTCCTTAGGTCCGTGACACTTGAATGATTTATTTAAAGGCAAAAGGTGAGGGGTTCGTGACGTATAATAGTGACATAATCAAGTTGACGTAGTACTCTACATGTTAGATATATTTGACATGTTAAATCGGTTTAAAAATTTAAAATATTCTTAATTATTTACTGTCAGTCTCTAATTATAAAAAAAGATCAATTTATCCTTTGAATCAAAAGATAATCTTAACAAGATCTATTTCTGAATTTTTCTTGGAGTTATTTTGATTATGCCAATTTTTAATTCTAATAAACAATTTTTTTTTGTCAACCAAAGAATATTGAATTCGTAATTTTAGTAATTACAGCAGACTTGAAACATTCAACAACAAATGGACCATAGTCTTTGCAAGATCAGAAATTAAAAAAAGAAAAAGAAAAGAAAAAAAAAGTGGGAAGTATCCGATTCTAAGTTTAGTGCTCATAGCACTGAAAAAAACAAAACATCATTTAATCCAACCATTGAGAAGTAGTAAACAAAACTATTTTACTAATGAGCTTATAATTAGTCAATTCCATTTTGCCCTCTGCAAAAGCAAAGGAATCAAAACATTGATGGAGTTCCTAATTGCGAAGGGTCTTCAAAGAAATGATTCCCTAAATTCCAAGAGACATGGTGGTCAAGTGGTCAGAACTTTCTGTCTGTTTCTTGATGAGAAGTTAAAATATCATTGTAACCCTAATGCTAGATCTATATTTATATAATATAAAATATTAAGATTTATATATTTGTATAATATTTTATATAAAAATTATATATTATGATTTATATTAATATAAAAATATAAAATATTTTTTTTATTAAATTTAAAATAAAATATTATCTGAAATTATTTTAACATCGTGAAGATCAATCCAACCAAATCTTGGCTTTAATAATTGCGTTCTGGAATCAAATTCTATAATAAATAAATAAAAAAAAAAAGGTCTGTCGTGTCACATGTTGTTCTCTTCCAAGGACCAATAAGGACTTGAGCAGTCAACAGGCTGCTTTTCTTTTCTCTTTCATTGTGTCAAAAGGAGCAAGACCATTAACTTGAAAAAGTGCTAGCAATGGATGGATGACATGAAACCCACCAATAAAAATGGATTTTGAACCCAGAACCTAACATTAACTGGAAAGGTGAAATGAATGGTTGTAATCAATGCTCAACAACAATAGATCTGTTGGATGGTTTGAAGCAACTTAATTAAATTTTAGATTCGACAAGAATATGTTTAAAAAAGATATAAATATGAATAAACACTAGATAGAAACAGCAAAACTTACCTAACGAAAAAAAAATTGAAAGTCTTAATAGAACAGTGACCAAATTTATATTCATGGACAACAAGAATGGAATGGTGGATGTTTCACGCTTCCTCCTTGTTGAAGATAGCGGGGA
This sequence comes from Durio zibethinus, assembly GCF_002303985.1. The sequence goes on along the minus strand of NW_019167849.1, from coordinate 14,623,505 downwards.
CTCTGAGCTCGATTACGGACCAATCAAGCAGTGTCAAAGCATGGAAATAGCTGCTGCTGATCATGAAGATGATGCAGAGTCATGTAGCTGTGACACAATTAGTACAGAGAAACTTGATGATTTTTATGAAGCAATTCTTCAACTTGATGAAGACCAAGCAGATTTCATTGATTGTAAAGAGACTGCACCAGGCAGGAGCAATTGCAACGTGTGGTCTATAGATAAAGCTTTGGGATGTGTATCAGCTGATCAGGAGGCAGAAGATGAGGACCTAAGGTCTGGTAGCAATTTCAGCAGAGAGGCAATGGATGCTATGGAAGATAGGTTGTTTTGGGAGACTTGCATGGCAGTTGGATACCCTTAAATTGAATGTTAGTTCTTCTCATCCTTATTTTTTCTTCAATTTTTTTAATTTCACAAATAAAATTAAAATATTTAAAATTAAAATTCATTGACAATAGATGAAATAATTTTTCTTTAAATTATTAATAATTATTGGCTTGTGATATCTAAATAAAATATATTCCTCATTTGACTATTCATTCTGCCATTAATATCCAAAAAGATTTAGGGTATGGGTTTAGCTTTGGGTTGAGAATTAAGGCAAGATGAAAACAAGCTTTTTTTTTTTTTGGTTTCGTTTCTCTCTTTTGATCTACTGCTGACACTTCTTAAGGTAGATGAAGATTTGGAACAAGAGTTGTTGTCGCCCCCAAGCAGAAAAGATAAGAGTCAAAGCTGAAATTGAAATAAAATGTGATATTTCTTCGGTACATATCTGAAGAAGATGATCCCACGAGCAATACTCAATTGAAGAAATGCCAAAATCAAGGAATATAATTGCTTAATTTATAATGTTTTAGAGGGGTATACCTGTTCTTGGGCCGGCGGTTCATTTGAATTCGAAAACCTATCTTAAATTTTGAAAGGTTTAGATATAAATATTAAATTTATTAAATGAATTTGAACAAATAAATAAAATTTGATCAAATAAAAAGGTCAAGCTTAGATTTTACTATTTAAAGTTTGAGTCTGACTCAATCCGACTTAAAAGTTAAAAAATATATTGTTATTATAATGGATCAAGACTTATTTGTTTTATTATTTATATTAAGATAAAATTCATTTCTTTTTTTTATAGAATAATGATCTAATTTTAAATTATATTCAATAAAATTAAATTGAACTTAAACCCAAATGACTTATAAATTCAATTAAAATTAATCAAATTAGTTAAATTAATAATTAAAAAAAAATTTTTTTCTAATTTTAAATACCAATACTTTGAACGAATTTCGATTTTATTATTACATACAAAAATAGATTTGGACAAAAAATAAAAACCAAAAAATCAAGTTGAATCGAACCTAAACTTACTTAAAATGCTAAGATATCATGCTAGGTCCAGCTCATAAGCAGTTTTAATCCTACCCCATACAGCACATATCAAGTTTCTTTTTTTTTTTTTGGTTGAAAATATCAAAGTTTCCATTAAAAAAACCAAGCTTAAACAGGTTAGTAGCCAGAGACTACTGGGTTAGACTTCCATTTGAGAGTTCTAAAGAAGATAAAAAAAATTGTAATTCCAACAACCAAGTTTTTTTGTTCTTAAATTACGGGTTTTATATATAAGTATATATACATATATATGTGTATATAAACTAACAAATGAAATAAATTAATTTAAATTATATTAATATTTTAAATTATATTAATTTTATATATTTTTATATCGTATTATTATATCATATTTAAAATTATATGTGAAAGAAGGTGATATGATGAGACATTGTCCAAAGTCCATATATACCTAACAAGAAGAATTCTTAAGTAGAGAGATCAGAGAGCAGCAACGTGCAATGCAAGTGCAAATGCAAATGTAAATTTATTTTCAGTCTTCAAATTCAAAGACCAGCAACGTGCGCCACCCTCGTCACAGTTGTGTTTTTGTGTAAACGCTAGCTCCACCTTTGATATTATATCATCCAGGTTTTAGGGAAACATTTCAGTCATCATGACAATAGATTGGATCAAGATGAGTTTTTACTCGTCTTAAATTCGATCTAATATTATATTTATTATATTAAAATTCGATTTGATATTTTTTTAATTTTTTATATTCGAATTCGATCTAATATAATATTATATAAATCATATCTAATCTAATTTGAAATTAATAAAATAATTTTTATTATAAATATAAAATTTAATAAATATATAAATATAAATTTAAGTAAATAATTAAAAAATAAATTTTTTATATATATCAGATCAAGTCGGATTATGTTTGTCTAAATTTGACTATGACTTTATTTTATAATTACTCAACTCGATTCGATTTTAAATTTAATTTAAAAAAAAAATCAATCTTAAGAAGTTAGTCAATTCAAAAACCGTTAGACATAGGTTGTGCTGCCATCTTTAATCGTTAGTTCAAGTAAATCATGTCCACCACTCACATTTTCTTTTAACCAACCATACTATAAAATTATTTTGTTTTTCTTGGTTAGAAACTAAAAAAAAAAAAATGCGTTAGGTAACTCAATTTTATATACTGTCTATTAAATTTTTTAATTTAATAATTGAAATTAAGAGATAGATATATATTATTATATTTTTAATTAATTATTAAAAATTTTCAATATATCATAAAAATATGTGTCGATGAATAAGATAATTTCTCAAAATATAATATATGCACTCCCTAGTTTTCAAATAATCAGTTAATTAATTGTTCATTTCATGCCTAAAAAGGTAAATATGATTGCTATATACATAATTTTTTTCTATTTTCATACAATGACACATTATGAAAATCTTTGTAAGAACTCATTCCATTCTTATTATATATAAAATGCTGCTGACTTTGTTATTAATTTGTTAATAATGAGATTAAATAAAATAATATATATCATATATAAATAAAAATACTAAACATTTAATTTTAAAGTTTTCAAAAGGAAAATTATTGACCTTTTTTTGAAGAGTGAACTGTGTAAATTTATCAATTTCATAAATTAAGCATTAATATATACGAAACAAAATTGAAAACTTTGTGTTCATTCTTTATTAATTATATACAAATGCAAACAATTGGAGCTCCCCTCAATTGGATTTGTTCCCCTAAATATTAGTAACATATTGATTAAAAAAATCAAGTCAAATTAATCAATTATTAACACCAAAAAACAGAAGATATTCACCTCTTAATTCAGTCTTATCTGGTTTTTTTAATGGGAGATGTTGGTGCCGAATTTTAATCTAGGGTCAGGACCTTGAATTTATAAAAAAGAAAAAGAGCGGTTAAGAGTAGAGGCAAAGATTATTTCTTGCGATTGAATTCCAACGTTCAAGTTAGAAATCGAAATAAGGAGAAAATAAGATAATAAAGGAAAATAATCAAATAGATAGATGGTACCTAAATGACTTTATTTATAGGTAGAAAGTGAAGGATCTGTAGGATAGAATAATGATGTAATCAAATTGACGTGGCATTGTATATGTCAAATAGACCCAAAAATAAAAAATACCTTTAATTTTTTGTTGAAATAAAATTTAGGTATCAAATTAAAATCAAGATTTTTAAAATTTAAATAATATTTCACTATAATTGAAAAGCATTAATGATATTATCCCATTCTAATAATAGAAGACTTTTATAGTTGGATTGGTTAAGGAGGAATAAAAGAAAGTTGGGTCTTTGACAAAACCCTCAAACTATGGTTGAGGTGATTTTAATATTTTTATAATCAAAAAGTAGTTTCCAACACCTTCATTTCCAAGTCTATATAAAAGAACAAACTTAAGTTTTTAACCATTGATCTGCTCAATCTCTTATGTTCATTTTGATTTCCAAAACTTGTTGAAAATAAAGACTGGATATAGCATTTCCATTCTCTTTGTTTCTCTTGCTTTGTTTGGAATTGTCAAGGTTTGTAATGCAGATGTGTTAAGGTATAACTTCTACGAGGAAGCATGCCCACTAGCTGAGAGGATTGTACACAACATTATTTGGAACAAAGCCCAAAGTAATACATCTTTGGGTGTAAAACTTATTAGAATGCAGTTTCATGACTGCTTTGTTAAGGTAAGTTTCTAGGTTTCTTGGTAGCTAAGTTACATATATATACTGACTTTTTTTTATCTGAAATGTTTGTTGTATTTGTTAGGAAATCAACACATACACGCAGTACCCATGCACAAACTAGCAAGCTTAAATCAAGAATAACAATACACAAATATATTTGTTTCAGTCAAATTCAAAATAGTTTACTCCAAACCTAATTCACTATCAAATAAATCTTTATAATTAGAGACGTTTGAAATAAGAAAAGTCACTAAAAACTCCTTATTCAAAACTTAACCCAAAACTCAGTTACACTTTTTTAATAGCCTACTTACTTAGCTATTCTCTTAGTGTCTAACTATCTGGGATTACTAAATCAAAACCAAAACATCTTATTTATAAGGGTGAAATCCCTTATGCATTTACTAAACTTTCAATATGGGATACAAGACAAACTCAAAACTCTTATAACTTTCAATGTTGGATTCTGAGATTCAAGATAAATTTCAACAAATCTTCCTTTAACTTGAATCTTCAAGCACTTTAACAGAATCTACAAAGCTAACACACTTATCTTTCTTCTTTTTTTTCATCACAGGGATCTCAACAACTGAGCCTTCATCAAGCATGTACAAGTGATTTTTGATCTATTCCTTTGTAAAATCACACTACTATTCTTGTATATTTTCAATCAATTATTATTACCATAGTATATGTACCTTCGAAAAGCTAATTCACCTAAAGCAATTAAATTATAGCTACAATTTGGTACATACCTTACATAATGAAGCGTCCTAACACCATCATTGTGAAATCTAAGACAAACACTCCCAATGCCTTGAATATGCACATTTTCGTTGTTAGCAACCACAATATCCTCATACTTTTCATTTTCATCTAACTCCACAAAGCAACTTCTATCATTACAAACATGGACTGTAGCAGCTAAATATAAAACTCAACCTTTATCACCTTTCAAAGTCTGAGTCTCATTCTTACAAGTAGTCAAAATGATATCATCATTATAAGACATAACAGCAACAATATCATTTTTTCTTCATCCAATTTTTTATCGTCATTCGTTCTTTTGAAAGCAACTATATCCTTTCTTAACTTCTTATAGTGCATTTGAATATATAATTTTTCACCACAATAATAATATTCTATGTCGCTGTAATCTTTATCACTTGACTTAGATCTCTATTTTGATCCATCAATCATCTTTTGAATCTTTTCTCGATTAAAACCTTCTGCAACTAGTGTACTCCCCTCAAGTGATAAGTTTTATATTCTCATAAACCTTTTATTTTCATGCAGCAAGGCAATCACATCCTCCAACTTCAAAATAGACCTACTCACCAACAAAGTCTGAACTAAAAGCTTATAAGACTTAAGCAAATATGACAACAAAATTAAAGCATTTTCTTCATCTTCCAACTCATCATTAAAAACCATCAGCAATTGAGAAACTAATCTATTAAACTCATTCAGGTAATTATAAAGACTCATACCTTCTTTCATTTTTATAGAATATAAATCTATCTTCAAATATAATCTGTTAGTTAACGACTTCAAAGCATAAATATCCTCAAGCTTATCATATAAACTCTTTGGAGTACTTTCAGTCAACACACTATACTTTACCTCTGGGGTTAGCATCAATCTAATGATATAACAGCTTTCTTTTAAATTCTATTTCAATTATCGTAAGACATTTTCTTAGGCTTATTGCTCTCTAATGCTTGATCTAACCCTTGTTGTACTAATAGATCTTGAATTGTACATTATCATAATATAAAATTACTCTTTTCATCAAATAACAGAATCTCAAACTTAGGCATAGGAATACTAGACATACCTTCTTTAGACATCTTGAAATACTTGCTTCACGATCTTTTAGGCCAGTCTCTTCTTCACATTAACCTCAAACTTCGAACTTTACTCTGATACCACTTGTTAGGAAATCAACACACATACGTAGCATCCATACATAAAATAGTAAGCTTAAATTAAGAATAAGAACACACAAATATATTTGTTTTAGCCCAACTTAAAATGATCTATTCTAAACCTAATCCACTATCAAATAAATCTTTACAATTGAGACTTTGGAATGAAAAAAGTCACCAAAAACTCTTTACTCAAAACTTAACCCAAAATCTAATTACACTATTTTAATAGTTTACTCACCTAGCTATTCTCTTAGTGTCTAACAATCTGAGATTACCAAACCAAAATTAAAACATCTATTTATAAGGATGAAACTCCTTATACATTTACTAAACTTTCGATGTGAGATACAAGATAAACTCAAAACTCTTATAATTTTCGATGTAAGATTATGATATTCAAGGAAAATCTCTTATAACTAAACTTTGGGGGTACTAACAATGTGCCACTAAGGACGGTGGACCTTAGTTGGAATGGAGGAAGATGCCACCGACCTAAAAAAGAGTCATGAATCTCACATTGGCTGTGTACTAGAATTAGTTATGGGATATAAGGGTTCACACATTTCCCTCCTTGTGAGATACTTTTTGTGGGATAAAATCGTGAGGTCAAGGAGGTCAAAATAGACAATACCTCATAAGGGTATGAATCGTGACAGTTAGGCTGATCTGAGATACCAGATGAGTGCATACCCTAATCCTGAAGCTGCATGAGTTTGAAGGTCAAGTCTTGGCCCGTGACAAGTGACATCAAAGTCAATGTTATGGCGTGTTCAAGTCCCAGTGACGTTGTTAGAGGAGAGATTGTTGACAGATCAAAAGTTGGCCCCGTCTATCAACTTCACGTGCTCGAACGTCGATATTTAAAAGTTTCTACTCAATGTAGCGAGTATATGATAATATGCAAAAGCAAAATACTTAAGTAGACAATGTGTTGAGTCAGCCTGGAGTGTAACCTTAAAGAGCACTCTGACCCAAAAAGTACACTAGAGATGTAAAGTTACTTGGCCCAAAAAAGGTAAAACTTAATCAGATTACTTGCACAGAAGGAGTTAAGGTGAGACTTGATCAGAACTCACAAATGAACGGAGGGGAGATTATTGAAATATATGATTCATATGTGAATAAAGAATTATATATCATTAAAAAATTTGAATGAAATATTTTATATATTCATAAAAGACCAAAAACTTAATAATTTAATATTTCGGGTTCAAATAATATTTAATATATATGTATGAACTCTCTAATATATTATCATAAACTTCATGTGTGATTTATCTCTCTTACAATATCAGGATGTGATGCATCTGTGTTGTTGGACGCTGTTAATAATAATTCAACACCTGAGAAAGATGCAGTTCGAAATCTATCTTTTGTCTGGTTTCGACGTGATCGATGAAATCAAGACTGCAATCGAAAACGTTTGACCTAAAGTCGTTTCCTCTGCTGATATTCTTGCATTGGCAGCTCGTGACGCAGTTTCTGTCCCGGTAAAACGTCACATCTTGTATAAATCAATTGAGTTCGTAATGTAACTGTGAAATATTATATTAATTTTACAGTTCAAAAGACTCCTTTGGGACGTGGCCCTTGGAAGAAGAGATGGCAGAATTTCCCTCTTAAACGAGACCAATGGAAACATCCCTGCACCCTTTGACAATTTCAGCAGTCTAGTTCAAGTATTTAACAAGAAAGGTCTTGATGTTGTTGATCTTGTTGTTCTTTCAGGTATGAGTTTCCTTTCTTACTTTATATATGCAGGAGCATGTCTATATTAATTAACAAGCTCACATTATACTTGATGCTTTGCATTTGACTTTCATATTAAATCTATAGTGAATAAAATATTTTAATTATTTTTAATCATCAACAAAATTTGGATATGAAGTATTGTTAAAATGAGAATATTATTTGATCCTATTGTGCATTAAGGTGATATTTATGTAAAAAAATAAAATATCGTGCATTAAGATGCTATCGTGCATGATCAATTTGAAATCTAAAATCCATAAAGGTTAATTCAATTGATAAAGAAAGGAATTGTCGTTTTGAATTTGAATATTAATTAAGTAATTCATGTAATCTTCTTAAAAAATAATATTTAATAAATTTAAAATTCGAATTCAAATATTTATAATATCTTTCTTTCTTTTTTAATAAAGATGGCGAAAAACTTGTTTTGTCTCGATCCAATTTTATAAATTTAATACCTAAACTCAATTTATTTGGATATTTAAATATTATTTTTTTAAAATATAAATATAAAAAATATATAATCAAATAAATTTTAAAAAAATATAATAATATATATAAATATATATCGGGTTTGCATAAAATCTAACTTCAACTTTTTCTTTTCAAAAATACTTGATCCAACCTAAACTTTGATTTTCAAAAATAAAAAACCAACCTTATAAAGTTGAGTTAGTTCGGAACATAATAGATACGGTTTGAATTGTTAACATTGTTTTAAGTTATAACTTTTTATGTAAAAAGTAAATTTGACATTTTTTTATGAATTAAGATTCAATTTTTATAAAAGTACTTTGAAAGTAAAATTCTGAACGTATTTTAAAAGTAAAAATCTCATGGAATAGGTGCCCATACCATGGGAGTTGCTCAGTGTGAAACATTTTCAAGAAGGCTTTACAACTTCACCGGCAAAGGCGATGCTGATCCAAGCTTGGACCCAACTTATGCCGACACATTGAGAAAGCAATGTCCCAACCCAGCCAGTCCAACAATAACAGTGGAAATGGATCCTGGAAGTTAACTGTCATTTGACAAACATTACTATGATGTCTTGCTCCAAGCCAAGGGGCTGTTCGTAGCTGATGCTGCACTTCTTGCAGACAGCACTTCCAGATGGATTGTGACTCAGTTACAAAGGTCAGGTACAGTTTTTTATGCCTTTGCAAGATCAATGGGGAAAATGGCAGCCATTGAAGTTCTCACTGGAAATGCTGGAGAAATCAGGGAGAATTGCCGTTTTGTCAATCCGTGAAAAAAATCAATTTTCAGCTCTATATCAAGATTCTGGGGAAAAATAATTTATTAATGCATCAAGTTACTCAAAAAAATTAGGAGTCGTTCGGCATTGTTGACAATTTATATTTTAAGTTTTTGAAAATTTTGTTTTGTTTTATTTTTATTTTATGGAATTTGAAAACATGTTTTGAAATTTCCTTCATATTAAGTTTTGCCTATGATAATGATTCATGTGCTTACATATGTCCAAAAATGGCAAAAATGTGCCTATTTACTTGCATGGTTAATAAAAAAATATTTTAACAATTGTAAAAAATAATAAAAAGTTGAAAGAAAATATTTTTTATAAAGTATTTTCTCGTGGCAATATTTTTCTTCTGTCAAATATGGACGTTGATCCATTAAGATGATGCAAAGTTTTTCATGGAAAAGGACACCCTGATGGCAAATCCATCTTCAACAATTGCCAATCCATGATATTAATCATTCATAGACAAATAAAGGAACGGAGCTCCGATAATAGACCAAGCCTTTTCTTTGGCTCAATTTGCTTGCCAGCCAGCTTGATTTTCCCTTACTTCCATTGTCAATGTTGGAAGGAACCAAACATCTCATACATGACAGAAATCAAGTGTTAATAAGGGAGAAACATTTAGCAACTACTGTTACAAACATATAATGAAATGAGAAAGGACTGTCTGATTGGAGAGTTCCATCTCTGCAAACATAAAACATGCTATCAATGCAATAATGTGTGATGGTTGGGTGCGAAATATATTTTTTTGTTTCTATAGGATTAAATGCTTCTCATTGATTAGTTGTTAGACTGAATAGTAGGTTTATGCCAGTAATCTAAATAAATCATGCTGCATTTAACACATGATAATGATCCTCAAATCAAACGTTGGGCCATATCCTGGAGGCTTGAACCAACATGCCATATAGCAATGCAAAAATCATGCTCAACTTGAGATAGAGAGGGAGGGTAATTAATCGAGAAGCAATGTAACTAAAAACAATCGCCCTTTGTTCAGGCTTGCATAATTTGATATCGTCCACAAGAAACACTGAAACAGCACTTGTACATTGGTCTAAAATTAGCATAGCTTATACATAACAGGTTCCTTATTTCATTTTTTGTTCTGTGAAAAGAACATGGCGATTTACCCGAGGATCGTACTTGCGGAACTCAAGTTTCTCTGCCACTTTCTTGGCACTTTTCCTCTTCACATAGAAGAATCCAGTCCCAGCTGCTGAGACAAGACGGATAAACATAAAAGTCTTCTTCTTCTTATCACCCATTTCTGAACATACATGAGAAGAACACAAACAAATCAGTAGAAATAGATGCTTTTTAGAAAGAAAAGAAAGTCTTTACAAATAAGCAGCAAGAAACAACACTGATCCTACCATTTTGTATGCCAATGAGTAAAAGTGTATTTTTTATAAGCTTAATGATTTTTGCTAACGAATCCCCTTACTACACTCTTTCAGATTAGTTAAGTTACTATTTATACTAATATTCTTATATTAAATGTAATAGTTGACAGTTAATATGATGAATTTCAATGCATTGAAAATATATATTATCTAATATGGTAACTTTAAAGAGTGCCCTTGAGGCATTTGTTAGCAAAATCCACAGTTTTAGATGCGCACGTGCATTTGAACTTTTGTTTCACAGTGAGTGAGCAACTGTCTGAATCCAAATACATATAATGAACATCAAATAAATCTAAGACTAACACATAAAGAACTAAGCCATCCACATCTCCCCAACACTAAAAAGTACAGAATTGTCTATGGGCTAGGTGGACCATCCAGTCCAACAAACCTAGTCAAGCCAGCCAAGGAAAATTTCTTTAGCAGAGCTCAGCTCACCTTGAATGACTAGTTGAACATATAAACAATGCCTTTATTAAAGTATAAATTAGAAATTTTGCAGAAAGGGGGAGGTCAGGTGTAAAGACTTAGGTGCTCAAGGAGACAACAAGTTTCCAATGCTTAGTTTTTCGGTACTATAAACATCAATAAGTTTTAGTACAGAACTAGAAGAGCTAAATTCACTGCATTTCGAACTAGGAGCTTACTTCGAGCCTACTTCAATTGGTTCAAGCAGCCACCCTTAAGAAGCGGCATCCACCATTTCTACAGTTAAAATTTCAGCACATGCAGCCTTTTTTTTTTCACTTGACTGCAGCCTATCAACTCAATCCTATGTCTAAAGCTACCCAAAGAAAAGTTCCCCCGAGAGAAACACTTGGAAAAGGTAAATAGGTAATCACCGAATTACTAATCAATCAACAATTCTGCAGTTATATGAGCATCCTCTAAGCTAGAATGCAAGGGACACTGCTCAATTGCCTTTCTTCACTACAACCAAAACCGCTTCTTCCCCCATCAATTTAAGTTGATCAGATGCCAAACATTTTATCCATTTCTGATCTAAATTGGTTTGTAGCAACAAATTAGAATACAAAGCTGAAGCATATAGTAATACAATGACCCATCATTCCAAAAGAAAAAAGAAAAGAAAAGAAAACCCTCTTTTGCAATAACGCAATTAAAGCTAAAAAAGTAATCTTTTTTTGCCTAAATTTCAAATAATTTGACATTTCCACGCTAAAATCAGATCCAAGATCTCTGTAAATTTCAGCAAACTAAACACTTTCTCCATCACAAAAAACCGTAAGAAACAGCAAAACGAAGCAAAGAAGTGAGAAAAGGAAGTAACTTTAGCATTAAATTCAAAAAAAAAAAAAGAAAAGAACTTGCCTTCAAATTGTCTCGTGAATCACAGTTTCGAGATTGGCCGAAGAGAGAAAGAAAAGCAAACAAATTGCAGAAAGCTAGGGTTTTAGGGCTAGATGAAAGGAATAAAAAACCCAATGTTTGAAATTACATAAATACCCTTAGATGCAAAACAAAATTACGAACCGTCACCACCGTTTAGCATCCGTTACCACTTCCTCAGAGCCTTCACTACTACCCTAAACAAAAATCCCCCATTTCTCTCTCACACAGTCTTCTCTCTGAGTTTAAGCAAATACCCAATTAATTGATAGGGTAAATAATTAACTCCCAATAAATTTCTCTTTCTTTTTCCATTGATCGTAGAATAGTTGGGTTTTTTTTTTATTGGTGCAGAAAGAAGTGATTTTTTTCGAGGGTAGGGGTGGAAATGGCGAACGTGGTCGATGCGGCGGGAGAACCGATACCGACATCGTCGGTGCTGATGTCAGCAGCAAAGCACATAGAAATTAAATGTATGCCTGAAAACGTGGAGTTCCTAAAGTGCAAGAAGAAAGATCCAAACCCTGAGAAATGTCTCGATCAGGGCCGCCAAGCTACTCGTTGCGCCCTTGGCGTGTAAGCATTCCGATTTTCAGTTTTACCATTTTTTTTAATTTCTTTGTTGTTTTTGCTGAATTATATATATATATATATATATAAGATAATGTTGGAATTGAAAAGGAATTGATGGAAAATAAGATTGACTTAGGCGATGTGTGATAATTAGGATTATTGGGTTCTAGTATTTTTAATGGAAATATAGCTACTTTATCGGTTTGTGAATAGGCTCGGTTTCTGTTCATTTATATTTATTTATTAAGCTTAATAAATGAACACAAATAACATTTCAACGTTCGTTAATCAAATGAACAGATTACAAACATAGCAAAATTCGTTCATATTTGGTTGTATATGATCAAAGCATTCAATAGTTTGCGAATAGACTCAGTTTTTGTTTGATTATATTTGTTTATTAAGCTCAATTAATGATTATAAACAATATTTCAGGATTCGTTAATTAAATTAATAGATCACGGAAATAGCAAATTTTGTTCATGTTCGGTTCATGGGGACTCTTAAATATAGTGTGTAAATTTGGAATTAGGGTTTTTTTTTTTTTTTTGAGGTTTTACTTCTGTACTGGGAAAGTATGGCTAAAGAAAATGCAGATTAGTCTCATCCCTGCAGGTGACCGGGAAAATGAGCCTTGCTTTCTGCAACTTTGTGGTTCTGATTTGTTAACACTTGGTTGAGCAGCTAGAATTTGTGTCTATGGCAACAATGTTGGTTGCTTTGCTAAATTTAATTTGGTTAGAAGTTGTTGATTGATCTTAATTTAATTTCCATTGTGAGTTGAGATGCATACATGGTAGTCTCTATATGATTAGACGAAAGCGAAATAGATTCTTGTTGAACTGTGCCATAGAATCTAATGTTTGTTCTTCCTCATGGTATGTTAGGTTGGTTTTGTGGTTAGTTTGATTCAGCTTTAGATCTGCTTACTGTGAACCAACCAAGTTTTTGTTAGGCTTTAGCCTTCTCTTGTGTTGAGTGTAACAATTGAGCTTCCCACTTCACCATTTACAAAGTAGGCTACTGGCTGCTTGCTACATTCACTTGCTTTGGATTCAATTTCGGAGGAAAGTGCATTTTTTAGCTTAAAGATGCCCTAAATATTAACATCTTGTGGTTCTTACGCTTGCAAGTTATCGGAAAGCTACAATTTTCATTGGGAATATGAATCTTTATGAAGTCCAAGGCAACAACAATTAGATCATGGCAGCATTGCAGGATATGGAGTTCCAAAATTCTAGTGAATATGCAGCCAACTTTTAACTTTAAGTCACTATTCTTTACTCTTTTCGAGCGGATATCTGAATTGAATTAGAACTTAAGTGATTCAAAAACTCCTCTAAACTTATAGTACCTTTGTGAAGTTTGCTCTTTTGTTTGTCATAGCGATAGTGATATTGAATCCCTTGAAAGTAAAATGTGGGAACTCAAAATATCACTTTACTTTAACCTCATTTCAATTGCTTAGTTTCTTTGAATGGCTTTCTTTTAAATATTGAAGCACATCATCCCTTTTTGTTTCTCCTTAGCCCTTACTGATGGGTAGAATGATCAGTACGACTGAACGATAGGATTTTCTTGCCTGCGAATCATCTGTAATGCTAACCATTGTATATTGATGCTTTTAATTCCATAACAAAAATTTATCAAGATCTCCATGTACATATGCATTTAATGTAGCACATTTTCTTGGGGAACTGAACATCACCCGAATACGTGACTACATACTTTTTCATTTAGCTTAATTATGGAATGTTTGACTCTGCAGGCTAAAAGATCTTTATCACAGATGCAAAGACCCCATGGAAGGTTATGTCGGATGCATGTATTACTATACAGACGAATTTGATTTATGTCGCAAACAGCAGCAAGCTTTTGAGAAAGCATGCCCTTTGGAGTGATTGGCGAACAAACATTCCTAGTCCATGCTTGAAATAAGTTAGGCAGACCAGTTTGCAACGAGCAAAAACTGTTGTTGTCCTGTATTTATCCAAAAAGCATCGTCTCCCTTTTGCATGGTTAAAGATTGTTCTTGGGATTTTTTTCCAACTGAAAATGACTACACTGCCATTTTTGAACATAATCCATGATGGTTGATTCATTCATGATCTTTTCTCTTCCTTTTTTTTTTCTTTTTTTTGGTCTTTTCTGATCAGCTACCAAAGGAAATATAGGCTTCAAGAAACAAAACCAGGAAAACCTTGGCTGCTATGCTATTAGAATTCTTTAACCAAATTGAAGGAACATAATCCGAAATGAACAGGAGAGCTTGGTCTAGCACATCTTCAGCCTGGTGTCCCTTCTTGAACAAAACACAATTGAGTTGGTAAACTGGGAATGTTGTCCTGGTTGATCAGCATCTGACAACTTCTTAGCTCTCTTTGCCCAACTTTCTAAAACCTCAAATTATCTTTTTCTTGGACAATTCCAACAAATCTGTGCCTGTAAATACTTTAATTGGCTTCCTTTGTTTGAGGATGATTCTTTCTTTGGCCAAATATAAGCTCTAAATTCTTTCTTTCTTAACTGTATAGTATAATGAAAAGATATTAATCTTAACAAATTTTCTCATATGATAAAAAAAAAAGGATAAGGAACTCCTATGATCTAATCATCTCATGAACATTTTAGCTGGTGAGTTCATTGAATGGCAGCAAGCCTCACAAACCCAAAGTCAAAGAAGAAGACCCCATGCAATTTGTAGTCAATAGCTGGTGAAGGTGGGATTATGGATAATATTAATGTAGAAGCTTTGATGGAAAATCAAGTTGTCCATCACTTTATGATATCTTTAATCTTTAGTAAGTCTTTTAAACTCTCCCTTTCTACTTTATTATCTGCATAAACAAGGCCACCATGGCAGATATATTATTTTAATTCACTGGAGGAGATTGCATAATGTCTCTAATTGACAACAATGATTTGAATATTAAAATTTAAGCAAACACAAAGGAAAACTATCGTGAGGCAGAGCTTCATAATTACCATTAAGAAATTCAAAGGAAAGAGATGAGAGGATAAATGAATTTTGCAATTTTCAGCAGTGACATAACATTATCCTATTGCTAGCATTAAGTGAATAAAAGTAAGAAATTAAAAAAAAAAAAAGCCAAAGAAATTATGCATAACTACAAATTTTATTCATCTTTTAACTATGCCACATGCATTTGAAAGTATGGATATCAATCTTATTCATATTCAATGAAAATCTGATTTTTTATTCAAATAGAGATAGATATTACATTGTGAGTATAAAAATAGGGATAATTTTAAATTTTTATTCAGTATGAAAATGGAGAAGAATAATATAGCATTTGAACCATATCTATACCCTACATATATATTTATATATATTTAGTAAATAAATATAAATTATTATTTTAAATTAAATAAATTTCATATATTTTTATTAAAAAATATATTTATATATATTTATAAAAAAATTATCTAAATATATAAGATAAAAATTTTAATTTTAAAAAATAAATATTAGTTTTTTAAAAATATAAATATGAGGATTACTTATAAGGTTATACCTATTAAATATTCATGAAAATAAAAATAAAAATAAATATGAAACATCCGTTAAATATAAATACAAAAATAAATATAATAAATATATATATATTTTACTCTTGGTATATTCTATGTATTGACATTTCTGTACGAAAAAACTCATAAAATAGTAACTTTTGGACACTTTTGAATGAGGATAGTATTTTGTCAGTGGACTTGATTATTATCACGATTAAGGTGTAATCGAGTTGATACAGTGAGAAATTTAAACTCAAGTTCGACTCACAATTTAGGGTTCGATATTCAATTTGAACTCGATCGAATTTTATTTTTTAAGTTCGAGTTTGATACGTGATCGAATTCGAGCTATTCGAGCTCGTTCGATTAAGCTCGATTAATATATAAAAATAAACTCGATTCATATACTCGACAAAAGTTTGATTATTTATGCTTGAATTCGAACTCAAAATATTTTATTAATTAAAATAATAAAAATATATTTAAATATGAAAACTCGATTAGACTCGCGAGCTACTCGAATCGGATATAAAAATACTCGAATTTGACTCGATCGATAAGTTAAACTACTCGATAATAATCGAACCGAATTCGAATTTTCTTCGAATCGAACCCGAGTAATTTACGAATACTAATATATTATTTACACTCTTAATCTCGACTACTTTAACAAAACAACTTATGAGTTAAAATACTGCTAAAACAATATGGCCACACACATCATGGAATATTACAATTGCTCTCAGCTTCACAGGTTATAATTTCTAAATATTCATCTATAATATATATATATATATATATATATATATATAAAGGATGAATGAAATATATAGTTAATAATCTTTGTTTTGCTTAATGGTTTCAAAATTTGAATATATATATATATATACAAAAAATTATTAAATTTATTAATAGTGAAATTTTTAAATTTTGTGAGTGAGATTAACAAATAATTATTAAATATACATATTTTTAAAGTATATTAAAAAATACAATGTGTACCGGTCTTTTAACTTAGCTTGTGTAATTAAAAATTTTCTTAAATACAATAATAATAATATACTAAGTTTTATATTTCATAACTTTGGGATCGATTATATAAAAGGTAAAAAAAAAAAAATCATGTTAAGTTATAGTTTTAAATTTTCTTGTACCACTAATTTCTATAAAAAAAATTAATTTTTTCATTTATTTTCTTAACTCACCTATCATCTCTTATTATTTGCATTTATATTTTTCGTAATTTACTTTTAAAAGCTTTGGTCTCTCTCAAATCTAAAAATCTATTTCTCTTAACTAATGCATAAATAGACATATGTTTCATATGTTCAAACTATCTTTAACCACTCATTCATTTTTTTCTTAATTCAGAATTTTTTTAAAAATTTTTTTAGAATCTTTTAATTTTTTATTATTTCTTTTAATTTTATCACATATTGATTTAAGTATCTTCATATTAGTTATGTTTATTTTTTTAATATTATTTTTAAACGATCTAACACTCAATCCCATATATCAAATAATTTTTCAAAAATATATTTTAATAGCTTAATATTTGACTTTTTAGTTTGAGACTTGTAAGTTTCAACTTTCATAATTATTTTCTTTGGTTAAACTTTCATATTCCAATTATTATTTTCCTTGGTGATAAATTTATTATGCCTATTTTTAATATCCAAATCAAACAACAAACTATTGTCATTTATTGAAATGGTAATAAATAAAATAAAATTTGTTTATGTTCAAATTTATTATTGAAAACTAATAAAGTATTTAATAAATAATTTGTGAATAAATTTATTTTTTTATTAATTTATTAATTTTAATAAATAATATTTTATTAAATAAATAAATTATAAATATAACACAATTCATCCATATTCTATTTTTAATAAAAAATTATTATGTAAGAATAGATAAATTGATTCTATGATATCCATTGACTTTAATTTAAAGCATGCATACTATTTATAAATCATAAGTGGCTGAGAAATGGATATGGATTGAAACAATTATTAACAAACCCATTTTTATATGATAAATGGCATTATCTTTTCTCTTTTTCCTTTTATTTGGTGCCAGCAGCCTTGTTTAAAGTCTAAGCAAATATATAGTTTTTGTCAATAATTCTTGCTTCTTATGCAAACCTTGCTTTTAATAATGACCCCTTCCAACTTTATACAAATTTTAGTTTTTTTTTTTTGGTGTAGTAAATTTTAAAAATAGATAGATTATTCAGTCCTTTAGAGATTATAATAAGATGTGTCGTATTTGACAATCTAAAATAAATGATTATAGGTCATGCATTCGAAATAATTTCAATAAGTGATTACCGATAATACTCAAACTCAAAATCTTTTTGAATAAAAGAACAATCTTAATCGATTGAACAAAGTTAGTTTAATTTTTAGTTTTCAAACTTAACATGAACTATTATAATTAAAACCATTAAATTAAAGTACTTTTAACAAAAATATTTTTTATTTAATATGTTATTTTTATTATTATTTAAAAAAAATCATACATTAATTATGAAATTTTATTTATGAATGTCATCTTAATAAATGTCAATAAATACTTTTAAATATTTTTAAAACATTATATACTTTTAAAAACATTTTACTTTTGATATAATTATAAGTAGAGATGAAAAAATAGTTGAAAATCGTTTAAAAATTATAGTGTTCGGTTTGATTTAGATTAAATTTTTTATTTGGTTTGAATTATGTTTGAATATTAAATGTATATATTAAATTTAAATTAAATTTTGGATAAAAAATGAAAAAATAAAAAAATAAATGAGTCGAATTATATATTTTTATTATTTTTTATATATTTTAAATTTTTATAAAATAAAAATTAATAATTTTATATCAAAATCTATTTAAATATATTAAAATAAGATATAAAAACAAAAAATTTAAAATTTAAAAATTAATAAATTAAATCAAACTAAATTAATAAAATTTAATTATATTTACATTATATGAAAGATCGATTTAAATTTAGATAAAATTTTTAAAATTTATAATGTTATATAATATTTAAAAAATTAAACCAAATTGATATGATCTTATTGGTACCATTATCACCCATAATAATAAATTTTATTAACAAATTTAAATAGATACATGATGTAATAAAAAGTATAAAAATCATATGATTTTTTATTTAACATATATAATTTTTATATCTTATATACATATATAACACATATTATCAATTATATGTTAAAAGTTAAGCCAAAGCAAAGCAAGACCACCAAAATAATTGACTTTTGAGTTTTGACTTCTGACAAAGACTCTTATTCAAAAATATCCCGTTTTATTGGAGTAGACATGTAATCATAGCGCCTATTCGTCTCTTTCGACAACGATTCTCTGCCTTCCAATTCCCACGCGCTTCCCGTCCACGCAACCCCACCACCCGATGCGTGTCCTCCCCAGCTCGTGGCACCCTGATCTACCATGTCGCCTCAACAACCAGATTTTCGTCATTTTCATAGATTGATTAAAAATAAAAAATGCTTAAAAAAAAAAAAGAAGTCGATTGACTAGTCGCCACCTAATCTTTGAATCTGAGCCCGACCTCACCGTCGATTTCGTCCCTTTTTCATCAACTAATCCAACCACCAATCTAACCAAATCATCTGGAATTAGGTCTTTTATTGTTATGGAACAAGTTTCTTCTCCTCCAACGCAGACGTCGCCTGGCTCTCGTTGGTCTGAGGATCCAGAAATGGACGTGCATCTTCCGGTGACCGAAGCTGACCCGGCTTCCTCCTTTTGGGACTGGGGCGATCTCCTGGACTTCACCGTAGACGATCACTTCTCCATCTTCTTTGAGGACGAAAACTTATCTCCTTCTCCGTTGGAAGCTCCAGTTCCAGCTCCAGCACCGGATCCGGATCTGGATCCGGATCCAGTTCCCGGGTCCGATCGTGTCAGGAAGCGAGATCCGAGGATGATTTGTTCAAATTTTCTAGCTAGCCGGGTCCCGTGCGCGTGCCCCGAGATTGACGCGCAAATCGAGAAGCTTGAAGAGGAAGAGGCGGGGGTTCCAGGAAAGAAGCGAGCCCGAACTGGGCGGATCGGGTTAGGGACGTACAGATGCCAAGTTCCGGGTTGCGAAGCGGATATCAGCGAGCTTAAAGGTTACCATAGGAGGCATAGGGTTTGTCTCGGATGCGCGAACTCGAGCACCGTTTTGATCGATGGAGAAACCAAGAGATATTGTCAGCAGTGTGGCAAGTAAGCTCCGCTTCTCACTCATTAGGCTAAGCTTAAGTCTGCTTATTATTTATGCTTTGTTGTTGATTTTAAAGTAACAATCAAATGGAGCCTTGAAGTTGTAATTCAATTTCTCGTCTTTTTGAATCTGGCGAAATTCACAATTAGTTGTTTTGGTTAATATAAGTATGTAGAAGTGAAAATTTTGAATTGCAGACCATGAATGAACTTCTTGTTTATGGTTAAATGTCAAAGATAGATTTGTATTGTTGTTGTTGTTGTTATTGTTTCTTGTATTGAACTGTTTATTTTTTGTATAATTACTTGTCAGGTTTCACCTGCTCTCGGATTTTGATGAAGGTAAAAGGAGTTGTCGAAGGAAACTAGAGCGGCACAACAATAGACGGCGAAGGAAGCCTGTTGGTTCTAAGACTACAGTCAACAAGGAATCTCAAGGGGCTGTGCAAAGTGAAGACATTGCTTGTGATGGTGAAGCAGGAAAAGGTTCTATAAATTTGATTTAACTAGCTAGTTGTGGATGGAATCATCCTTTTTCTAGGAGCTGCCTGCAAGTTTTCCTTCCTCATTACATAATGTGTTATTTTGTGTTATACAGATGATTTAAGCTTGAGTGGCCCGATGGCTGAAGAAGAACCAGCCTTTGAGTCTGAAGACAGGCTTGTTTCTGCTCATTGCTCAGCTCCCATGTTGCAGAGTGTCAATAATAATAGTGTTGTAGCTCTTATTGAGACTGAAATGGATGGAGGGAAAGATGACTCCAAGTTTTCAATTTCTACTTCTTACTGTGACAATAAGACTTCTTACTCATCCATGGTGGGTTGTTTGATTTGTTCATGATAGCCTTTTGTTCATAAGAGGAAGCTTGCCAATGATATATTGATTTTCTGTTTCATTATAGTGCCCTACAGGCAGGATCTCATTCAAGCTTTATGATTGGAATCCGGCAGAATTCCCAAGAAGACTTCGGCACCAAGTATTTTAAAGAATTATTCTTACAGTTTAGTATTTACATAAGTAGATATTTTTTTGTGGTTAGAGACCTAAGGAATTTGATTGACATGTGGCTAACTGAATTGCAGATTTTTCAATGGTTGGCCAATATGCCTGTTGAGTTGGAAGGCTATGTACGCCCTGGTTGCACAATCTTGACTGTTTTTATTTCAATGCCAATGAATATTTGGATGAAGGTAATGGTTCAATTAGATGGTTCTTATTTATTCTCTTTTTAGGTTATATTATGTCATTGTATTGATCATGCAGACATGTCATACATCACACGCATAAATAGTTGAATTTAAACAATGTGAAGTGAAAAATCTTTGGCTGATCTTCCCTTAACTACATAGTTTCTGGAAGTCTTGAGTTGTTAATCTTGTATTTGTAACTTGCTTGCATTTATCAGCACAATGATCATTTGGTGTATGGTATATTCATCAAGTAGCTTATAATGTACCTAACAATGCAATTTGTTGTAATGTGGAAATTTTGATGCTTACTGTGGATGTGCATCAAGAAATTTGGATGTGCATCAAGAAAATTACATTCATGAAAATTGACTTTATAGACATTTCAGAAATGTGCTATTTTCTTGAGTTTTTTATGCCTTTATTTATATTTAATTAATGTTAATAGTGAATATGAGTTCAGGCCAACATTGTGATTAGTTTTTTTCTTTCAGAAAATTATCTTCTTGTTCTTGCAAGTCTTTCCTTCTCTTTCATGTTTTTGGTGGATTTGACAGGAAATTAACCTAAATTTTTCTTCTACCAAACAGTTATCTGAAAATCCAATGACCTACATGCATGACTTTGTCTTTACACCTGGAAGGATGCTATATGGGAGAGGCTTCATGACTATTTATCTTAACAACATGATTTTCCGTACCAGGAAAGGTGAGAATAAAATGTAAAATTCATGAACACTTTATTTTCATTTTATTTTACATTTAGATGCCTCCATTTGAAAAGCCTTGAAGTCGGTGGTTGAAATTTCTGGAAGATAATGTCCGGTGAATAAACTTTTCCCTCATTTGTGGTAATCTTCCAGCATCAACCAAGCAGCAAGCATGCAGCAGGAGTTAAGATTTTATGTCGTTGGATGGGCTCTTGATTTCATATTTATTCTAAACTGCTTCGTTTCTTGGTTTAAATTATTTGGTCTTATAGGTGTCTGCATTTGATTTATTTAGATCTCTTAGTGTGACTAAGGTCTCTTGTGTGTGTAGATGGAACTTCTATGGTGAAAATTGATGTGGAGGTGCAGGCCCCGAGACTTCATTATGTTCATCCTGCTTGCTTTGAGGCTGGCAAGCCAATGGAGTTTGTTGCTTGCGGAAGCAATTTGCTGCAGCCCAAATTTCAGTATGGATATTACCTTTATAAATTATTATGTATCTATGTGAAACTTTATCCTTCCTTTTGATCTTTATGGCCTTTACTACTTTTTTTTTCTTTCCCAAAAATATTTAGTTGACAACTCTATGAACAATCCATCTTTAACCCCTCATCTTCCTGCATCTAATTAATTTTTTATGTATAAGAAAATGCAGTGTGGAATGGGGCTATATGGTGCATTTCTTTAAAATTTCAGGATATTATTTAGCCCTCATATTGCTGTTATTCGTGATGATAGTGGTTTAATATTTTGTTATTTATGGTGGTCCAAAGTTCCTTTTTTTTTTGGGGGGGGGGGGGGGGGGGGAGAGCAGGTTGAAACTTGGAAATGCTGCAAGAAGGTCATATCGGACCTGAATATTTTTTTCAGCTCTTCCTTTGTGTTGTGCCAGTATAGTGACCTGTTATAATATAACGCTTAAGACAGATGATAACTATTCCAGGTTTCTAGTATCTTTTGCTGGAAGGTATCTGCCGTATGATTATTGTGTTGCAACCACACATGTTCAGAGTAAAGAGGATTTTCCGAGTTGTGATCATCGATTATACAAAATTTGTGTCCCTCAAACTGAACCAGATCTTTTTGGTCCCGCATTCATTGAGGTGGGTATCATGAAAGTTCTGTCTTAATATTTAGATTGTCGTCTCATCTCAAAGTGAATATTTGAAAAAGCCATTACAATCTGTATTCTATCTTGTTCAATGGACAGAGGAATTGTTATTCACATTAGATACATTTTCTTTGGCTATTGCTGGCATGTGATACAATTATTACAAATATATGAAATACTTTCCATCTCCTCTAAGTCGAGATACAATAAATTTATATCAATCTGGATGAGGTTTTCACATAATATGTTTGAGTTATCTCATTACATTTATGGATTTCTTTTGTAGGTTGAGAATCAGTCTGGTTTATCAAATTTTATTCCTGTCCTAATTGGAGACAAGGAAGTTTGTTCTGAGATGAAGTCAATACGGCAGAGGTTTGATGCATCTCTTTCTCAAGAAGAATCAAAATTTTCTCCCAATGGATCATTGCTAGAGGCATGTGAAGTGTCTACTTTGCGACAAAGAGCTTATTCTGAACTTGTTTTAGATATAGCGTGGTTATTGAGGGAGCCTAAATTGGAGAATTTTCGAGAAATTATGGCCTCTTCTCAAATTCAAAGATTCAATTGTTTATTGAGTTTTCTCATACAAAGTGAATCAACAGTCATTTTGAAAAAAGTACTACCAAATCTGAAGATTGTGGTGGAGACAACTGGGTTTAACGGAACTAATGATTCTGATATAAGGTTATTACAGAAATATATGGATTATGCTAGAGATTTCCTTGGTAACAAACTTCAAAAAGGTGAAAGTCCTGTGCTTCTTTCAGAGTACATCAAACAAGAAAGAAATTGGTATTCTCCAAGCAGCTTCAAAAAGGATGAGCTATCAGTTGTTCCAAATGTTTCCCAGGTGAGGACTGAAAATTTTGTTAAATAAGCCAGTTTTCATTTTCTTTTTCATTTTCTTGGTTCTGTATATTTTGGTTCTAAATAAAGCACAATGGTTTTGTATGATCCATGTAGCATGCACCACGTCAGTTGAAAAGTGTTTGCATTATCTTTTGGAAACCCCTCATTAGTTTTGTCTCTCCTTGTTGGCTGAAAATTCTACCCTAACTTCACTCTCATTTTTGTTCTGTGAGCTACACATTCTAATCCAAAATCCATTTGTTCTTTGATGGTTGGCTGAGGCACTCTCCATTCTCCCCCCTCCCCCCCCCCACCCCTTTCTCTTTTCCTCTTCATCCAAGTTTACCATCTTTTTCTTTCTTCTTACCATGAAATAAACATAGGAGTCTTTTGTGTATGATCATATTATATGTATCCCTATCTCGAGAAATTTCTGGCATAATGTTTGCTATGTAAATATTCCATATGTTTCAAAATTTCTCTACTGTTCTACAGATTTGGTGTTATGCCTCTATGAAATTTTGAGCAATCTGGTTTCTTAATGCATGAAAGCTTTTTGTCATTTCGGCTACTGAGGAGTGAGGAATAAATACATTTCATTGCAAAAGATATTGTTGGTAGAGTATAAGAGGGATTTTGAAAACCTCTGATGTCATATATCTAGCTTTTACATATCATACATATTTCCATGCTTATAATGATGTTTTATTTGCAGGATTTGGAGGAAAGAACTAATGGTAAATTAGGAGCAACGATGGCATCTACGAGTTTCACTAGATGCGAGACTGTTCCGCTTTTAAACAAAGATATTATCATGAATGTGAACCTCGGCAAGGAATGGCCGCGAAAATCTTGTAGTTCCATTTTCGCTACCACAGCATTGAGATCTCGTCCCGCTGTATTTCTAATTGCTACTGCTGCTATTTGCTTAGGGATATGTGCAGTCGTTTTCCACCCTAATAAAGTTGGTGAGTTTGCGGTAACAATTCGCAGGTGTTTGTTCGACAGGGTCTTAGATGTTGAATGAGGTAATCCAGCCAAACAAGTGCTACAGGTCTCATATGTATATATTTAATGTATGTTAGATTTGATGAAATCAAGCTGTCCGAAGCTTCAGCATGTGATTGTGTTCCCCCCAAGTTTTGAATCTGATTTCTGAGATTTATTTAACATTGTTTCCTCAATCCAAGTGCACCTGACATAATGGGGAATCTAGAATTTTCTGAAAGCATGAATGGCAACATGATGGTTGTTGAATGTAAGATCAGTGAGGGACCTCTGTTATTCATTGTAAGCAGTTTTAGGCCTTTGTATTTCCCTGTATTATTTTTGGTTGTATTCAATGGTTGTCTCTCAAAAGAAATAAGACAGTAGTAAACAAACTGCCCCTCCTGTTGAAATTATAGTATATTTAGGGAGCATCTGTTCAAGCATCTGTTATTAACTTTCTGGTCTTGTTCTTGGTTTTTAAAACAGGGAAAGAAAGTGCATAAGAGAAAGACAAAAACTGCAGAAAGGTTCTGCTACAAACTGGTCTTGAAACTGATTATTCCTAAGTAAACTTTCGCAGCCAATTACACATTGTATTTCCCATGGGAAAGTGCCTTTTTTTTTTTTTTTTTTTCCAATTTTTAACAATAAATTCTTTGGTCTATATGGGAATATTTTTAACATAGGCAACTTTTTTAAAGGTGGAAATCATACACTAAATTTAATCAACAATGAAGATAAAAAAATCCTTTATTTTTTTGGGCCAATAGGATAAAAATTAACTCTCAAATCTCAAGTCTAGTAAGATACTAATAAATTTGATAAACTTCTTAATTGAAAATTTATAAAGTCATTTTTTACAAAAAAAAAAAAAAAGGTTGTTAGTTACTCCTCCACCTTGTTTTCTAATTGATTTTTACAAAATTTAAGAGAAGAATTGTTTACTAATATTAATTTTTTTTTGTATAATTTAATGTTTCCTAATTTTTAATAGTAAAATGTAAAAAATCATAAAAAAAAATAATGTTAAAATATAAAAAATAAAATATTTAAATGTTAAAAAATACATAATTTTGAGATATTTAAAAAATGGAAAAAAAATTAGATGGATTTTTCTTTAATCACAAAAACCTAGGATCCATATCTGCGGATATTCTAAACCAGACGTGGCATCATCTCCGGCATTGGCGGATTATCTCTGGCTGATTGTTTTTTTCTTTCATACACTCTCTCAAGGAGAAGAAGAAGTCTTACACCTCTCAGCCAACTCAAGAAAACAGTCGATCAAATCAATGGCCTCAGCAACGTCTCGGATCATATTCCGCATAGTAATAGCGGTTCTCCTTCTCCTGGCTCTCTTCTATGTCGGCCGTCCTCTTTACTGGAAAATCTCCGCCACCATCCACGACATTCGCCACAACAAGCAAACCGTTCAACAAGGCAAATAAATAAACAAACCCACTTTTAAAACCCCTTCCTTTTTCTAATCCTTGCGTTGGTTTCTGATGAAAAAGCCTTCTTTTGCTCTTATTCCAATTTGTGCTTTAATTTCTGATGTTGTGTAAAAAAAAAAAAAAACCCATTTCTTAAAAAGAGCCTTCTTTTCTTTTTTGATGATGATTTTAGTCCATGTATTTGATTTCTAACATTGTTATTTTTGTTGGGTTTTTCAGGTCTTTCACAGATTATGCATGAGGCCCAGAAATCTGTTGGGTGGTTTCATGATGAATCCGACTCTGTAGTCCGTGGAGATCGCAGCAAACAGGCTTCAAGGAGATTGCTTTTTAAGGTTTTATGATGGGATTTTCCCTTTAAATCTTTCTTTTTCCACACTTATTGTTAACTTGTTATGTCAGTTAATGGGGTTGATCTGGGATTAGTAATTTTCTCTGGTTTAGTTCAAGCAAGTTACTAGGTTGTTTTGTTCCTGGTATAGCTTTCCTCTTTATTTTGTGTTCATAGGAAGTGTAAGAGTTCTGCTGTTGATTTTTTTCTGTGATTAAGTAAAGTTGTACTGTTTTTGATGCATATGTTTCATATATGGAACAATTGTAATGAATTTCAGTGATGCTGTAATCAGAATTTTATAATGAGATGATTATTATAAGATCTTGCATTTATCAGGTTTTCGTTTTCTTTTTAATTGAATCTTTGTTCATTACTCAATGCAAAGGAAATGTTTTCCCATATCAATCACATATTGATGAAATGATCGCTTTTTAAGACTTGAATGTTAGTTTTCACAGATTTAATATCTTATAGTTGGATAACTGAGTTTTTCAGGACCAGAAGAACTTCCCCTGCAGCTTTATTTTCATCAACACTCGAAATTTTCTTGACTAATCTGGTTGATATATACTACTATTGACAGCCATTTGTGTTTCATACTTGTTTAATACAGTAAGTTTTTGAGCTTGATTCCAGTGAACGATCTTATACTTGGCAGAAATTAGTTACTAAGAAGTTGTTTCATGGTTTGAGAATAGAGTTTGAACCTGACACAGAACTTTTGGATGGTTGGGTTCAATCTGATGCTGTATGAAGTTTGCTAAATAATTGGTACACACAGATATTGATGATGTGGTTTTGTTCATAACAAAAGCATCAAATAATTGAACCAGGATTAGTTTAGACTATGTTTGGATCGAGGGAAAAGGAAGGAAAGGAAGCAGAAAAACCTTTCTTTTGTTTTGATAAATTTTTAATTTAAAAAAAAGAAAAGAGGTGAAAACTCAATAACTTTTGATTTCTTTTATAATTCTCACTTTTTTAATATCCTAATTTGGAAAAAAAGCTAAGGATGGAGGAAAAGCTAAAGAAAGGAAAGTTGAAAAAATTTTATTTTTATAAAAAGATTATTATATTCTTTCTTTTATTAATATTACAAGCCTAGTAAAAAAACTTAACCATATCATAATTTTTTTGTAATTTTTTCAAAGTTATCTTTTTTTTAAGTAGGTTTCACGTGTTTTTTTCAATATAAAAATTTTTTGTAATTTTTTAGTGATTTGATTTTGATGAATGATTAAATATGAATAAACATATTTTTTGAGTTTATGAGATATAATGTTTTTATGTTATTGTATTTTTTATATTTAATAGTTATTATATGAATACATCGTCAAAGTGATAATATGTTAAAATTTTGGCAATGGCAAAAAAATCCATTAATGCATGCTTATAAACCATCTTTCTGTTTAACTTGATTAACAATAACTGATATAACAGTAATTATGAAATCATACAAAATAACAAATATATCATGATTCATGAGTACTCTAAAATTACAAGCAATGAACGGTTATAATTGAAAAAAATTATTATAATAAATTTTTTTTTTTTTAACTCTTTATTCAAACAATGAGTGTTAACGTTTTTTTCTTGATTTTTTTTATTAATTTTAATTATTCAAACAAGATATATATATATATATATCTTTTTTTTTATTTTAAAAAATTTTATTTTATTTTCCTTTCTTTTCTTTTCCTTTATAAATATTTATCCAAAGATTACCTTAGGTAATTCTTGCAATTATATCTAAAATTTAAATATCAATATTTATAGTGTTTTTTTTTTATAAAGTTTCAGAAATTTCAGAATTCACAACTTTTTTATTAAATTTCAAATATTTGTGTGGAGCGTCCAAACCAACCTCTCATCGAAATCATTGTCCAATGCTCATTAGGATATGGTAGAGTATTTTTCATTCTTAGTTTTAATTTTTTTATATTATATTTAATTATTTATTTTTGTATTTATATTTATGAATATTTTTAATTTATATTTATTTTTGTAAATATTTAATGGATATGAATCTATCATAATTTTTTAAAAATAAATAAATAAATAAAATTTTTTATTTTTAGTTTTTTGTACATTTATTTAATTTTTTATAAATATTATTTTTAGATACAAATATATTAATTTTAATTAATTTAAAATAAATTTTATATCATGAAATAAAAAATTAATTTATTAAATATATATAAATATATATAAAATAAGATACGAGTCGAATGTTATATTATTTTTATTCGTACTCATTTGATAAAAAATTTAAAATTATATTTATTATTATCTTTATCTCTTAAAATTTAATATTAATCTCTATTATCATTAAAATATAAAATCTGAATTCTCCGTCGAATTTGGTAAAATTAACATCCCTAATGCTGATGGCCATGGCAATTTTACTTGATTGTCTTGGGTTTTATGATAGCCACGTGGACGATAAAATCGAGTGAAACAACAATTCCAACATCTGATTTCAATAACCTGATTTATAAGTAATTGACCCAAACACTTAGGTTTGTTTTAAGTCATGGTCTGTTTTTTTTTTTTTTTTTTTTTGTCGGGAAAGATCTTCATTTAATAAGGCAAAAAATATCTTAAATATGTAAAAAAAAAAAAAAAATCCTTTTCCTGCCAAACATTTTCCCGTTGGGTTCACTTGTGATTTAATATCTAAATTATACTATTTTTTATTATTTAATATTTATAAAAATTCACTAAATTTATTAAGAATTATATTAAAAATAATATAATTCTAAAGTCCAATTACACATTAATCCTTCCAAATTCAACCTGTAAAAGATAGCAGCATATATATTAGAAATGTTCATATTTATATATTTATATATTTTTCCTGTCAGTATTTAGCAGCAGTCAATGGTTGTAACCATTACCACGGTAACCATAGTAACCCTAGTTGTTCCCTGTTGAATAACAGTTGTAAGAAGCTTACTGGTCAGACGACCTTTGTTCCAGAATATTGTCATGGAAGTGCTGTTCCTGCTTTATCTCAAACAGTACTGTCAAGGATAACCGAACATGTTTCACATATCTTTTCTTTGTAGTTCTTTTAGTTAGGAATGATGTTGATGTAACAGTTTTTTCAGTTGGATCAAAGCAGTTGTTTGATTCCTGTCATAATTTGATGTAACAGAATGGTGTGGCAGAGAAATTCTTGGATAGTTATAGTTTTGATCATACTAGTTTTTGGAGTAAACTTTTACATTGTTCAGGCCAAGTCTCATCGGATTCTTTTGGATACAGATGTCAATACTGATGATTTCTTTGCTCTCTTGTACCTCTTGAAGCTTGAAAGATCAGAATTCGAATTGGAGGTGAACTATTTTACTCTGATTTAATTTTCCTGATCAATTTTTTTTTATATGTAAAAATCCCATGTTTGAAGCTTTTAATCCTTTTAAGAAAAAATCTTTTATGACAGTGAATCTGGTAATTGCAATTCTGATATGCAGGCAATCACTATCAACACAAATTCATGGAGTGATGCTGGGCATGCTGTGAATCATATATATGACTTGCTTTACATGATGGGTCGCAATGACATAGCTGTTGGAGTAGGAGGAGAGGGTGGAATCATGGAAGATGGTACCTTACTACCAAATGTTGGTGGACATCTTCCATTAATTGAACAGGTAAATCTCTTCTCCTTCCAATTATATATTAGACTTAGATTTATGCATTGAGTGAGGAGTTTTTTGTGGCTTTTCTCCTTCCAAAAGTCACATAATTTGGGTTTGGAGTAGGACACTTTGGGTTTGGTGTAACCAAATATATTTGTGCGTTTTTTCATTTAGGCTTGCTCTATTGTTTGTGTGTTTGGATGTTGCGCGTGCTTGTTTGTGCCCAACACCTCTTATATTTTTGATGATATCTTTTTCCTTTTCCAGAGAAAATGTTATGTACAGATTAAAAACTCTCGCTTGGAATCCTTGTTTGTTGTTTCTGCTTATATTTTGCATGTTGTTTGTAATTTACTTACCAGGGGATGACAACAGCCGGAGGTTGTAGATATAGGCAAGCAATTCCGGTAGGCCTTGGGGGACGATTAGATATAGACACCAACTTTGGCATTCGAAAAGCATTCCTTCCACGGGTATGAAATTGTAAATAAGGAGAGATTGTTCATTAGCAGCCCAGGGAAGCCTGGAGCTGAAGAAAGAATGAAATTGCAGTTCATTTATTTGTGATTTAAGACTTCCATTTTGGCCCTATCATTTAGATTTAGAGCTTATGGTTTCTCCATGGAATCAGGGCAGCAGGAAATATTCTCCTCTTCAACAGCCTACTGCTCAGCAAGTGATGATTGAAAAAATATCTGCAGGTCCTATTACTGTCTTCTTAATTGGAGCTCACACGAATTTTGCCATTTTTCTCATGAATAATCCACATCTCAAGAAAAATGTTGAGCACATATATGTCATGGGTGGTGGAGTGCGGTCCAAAAACACAACAGGTTGCTGCCCGCAAAATGCTAGCACGTCTTGCGAGCCTAGCCAGTGTGGTTACCCTGGTAATCTGTTCACAGACTACAACAGTAATCCTTATGCTGAGTTTAATATCTTTGGAGATCCTTTTGCAGCATATCAGGTAACCGAAGAAATTGATTTGTTAATAGAATCCGTGTTGACTGACTGCATTTGGTTAGAGTCCTAAGATTAACAAATGTTTGCTAATATTGTAGGTTTTTCATTCTGGTATTCCAGTCACCCTTGTTCCTTTGGATGCAACAAACACCATCCCGATAACTGAGGAGTTTTTCAAGGCTTTTGAGGAGAGCCAGGGAACTTATGAGGCAGAATATTGTTTCCGGGCCTTGAAAATGGCTCGTGAT
The DNA here is from genome assembly GCF_002303985.1 of Durio zibethinus. Next base: position 14,591,860 of record NW_019167849.1, on the reverse strand, counting down.
ACTTGGTTTGATGACCAATTCTACACGGTACCCCTTCTGCAAAATGCTTATGCAGCATTCTCTTAATCCATGCCGAAAGAAGTTTCTAAAGGATACTGATAAGTGATATCATGTTTCCATTAGTTACCAACTTTGTAATGCATATGTAACACAATGTTTTCCTTTATTGTTGCTACCATCTGCAGAGCTACTTCATGTGGGACTCCTTCACATCCGGTATAGCAGTCTCAATCATGCGTAATTCAAACAAGAATAAAGGGGAGAATGAATTTGCTGAAATGGAATACATTAATATAACTGTAGTTACTTCAAACAAGCCTTATGGGATATCTGATGGTTCCAATCCATTATTTGATGGCCTTAAAGTTCCAAAGTTTGAATTGAAGAAAGATGGAGTGCATAGTGGTCATGTCCAGACAGGACTTCGAGATCCATTTTGCTTTGTAGAGAATGAAAAAGGGAAATGCAAGGTAAACTGTTTCTGTCATTTGAGGCATAATGGAAAACATTTTAGTAAATGAAACAAAATATTTCTACTGCACCAGCATAGAATCCAAACTCTTTTCTTTTCAATTCTGGTATCAGATTATGCCGAATGGTAGATATTTTTTAGGTGATAAGTAACTCCTTTAGTACATCTTTACCTTTACAACTATCTAATAGTTACTGACTATATGGGGGATTTGTTGCATTATAATCAAATAGGATGGTTACACAGAGGAGGTAACTGGTCCAGACGCAGTTCGTGCTCTTGTTGCTACAAAGGCAAAAGCTAATCAGGATGTTGGCAGCAAACTTGATCGAGAATTTTACATAAGTTTTTTGGATGTAAGTTCTTAACATTTTTCCTTGAGAGGTTGAAGTTTTGTTATTTTACTATGGTTTGTCTGATATTTACTGATGATATGTCAGAGGTTCTTTTATACTGTTCTTTTGTTGATATTTCTAATTAGAAGATGCTGATAGTCGAAAGTGATGCTATTCTCATATTTTCTTTTGCAATGATCTGTGTACTAATGAATGTCATATGCATTGCTGGATGGCAGGTTCTAAATCGACCTGAACATTCCGGGAGGTTCAATCTTATGACAGAATTTCCTTATTACAGAGAAGTTCTTTACAAACCAGATTTTAAACACAAAAAGTTGGGAAAACCTGTTGTTTTTGATATGGATATGAGCGCTGGAGATTTTCTGGCTCTATTTTATCTCCTCAAAGTGCCTGTGGAAGTTCTCAACCTCAAGGTAAATGGTTTCAGTTTGATCAGTTTCACTGGCTATGAATCATATCCACATTAAAAGCTTAACTGAGATGTAAGCCTGGTTACCATCTGAATGACATAAAAAATGCATGCATGAGCTCTGAAAAGAATGGACATAAATGGCTTAATCAGCTGGGCACACATTTATCGGAACTGCTCTTATTAAATGATTGCATTAAGCGATTAGTATATAGAAGAAAATAGGTTTGACCTTGATGAAAATGGAAAGAACTTGGTTTGGCAATTACATGATGAAGCAGCAGGTTTGATGTCCATGGTCTTTCTCCTTATCCAGGCAATATTAGTAAGTCCAACCGGTTGGGCTAGTGCTGCAACACTAGATATCATCTATGATTTACTGCACATGATGGGCCGTGATGACATTCCAGTTGGTCTAGGAGATGTATTTGCAATGAACCAGTCTGACAAAATTTTCTCCTATGTTGGAGACTGCAAGTATGCTAAGGCTATCCCTCATGGAAGTGGGGGATTCCTGGATTCTGATACTCTTTATGGGCTAGCTCGGGACTTGCCACGAAGTCCTAGAAGGTGTTCTCTTATATCCTTCTTGTTCATTCTCACTCTATTTCCTGTCTGAAGAGCTTAGAACTGAAATATTTTGACTTTCACTGCAGGTATACAGCAGAAAACTCAGTAGAATTTGGAGCTCCTCGAGATACTGATCACCCTGAACTAAGACAACCTCTGGCACTGGAAATTTGGACTTCAATATTGAAAACTTTGGATCCTGGATCTAAAATTACCGTATTGACCAATGGACCTTTGACTAGTTTAGCAAAGATTATAACTGCAACAAAAACAGCTTCACTAATTCAGGTACTTGGATTTGTCTTTTCCTTTTGTTCTGCTATGTGAAACACATGGAAGGAGTTATGAGTGACAATGTATCACAAACTGGAAGTTAATGAAAGTTTTCCAGGAATCAACTCTTCTGTCGATAGTTATTGACCAATATTCTCTGTGGGATACTCTCAGAATCCTGAAGCTGATGGCTTTGATATGTACAAGTATTTCATAAGATTATGTTTGACGTAATGAAATCAACTATTTATTTTCAATCTAATTGCAGAATGTGTATATTGTTGGAGGACATATCAGCCGAAGTAGCCTTGATAAAGGAAATGTCTTCACCATTCCTTCCAACAAGTATGCTGAATTCAATATGTTTCTCGACCCGTTTGCTGCAAAGACAGTCTTCGAATCTGGACTAAACATCACACTCATTCCACTCAGCACTCAGCGCAAAGTCAGTCTGTTTGCAGAGACTCTTGAGAGGCTGGAGCTGACAAGGACTCCTGAAGCTCAGTTTGTCAAGCGTCTGTTGTTCAGGCTATACACTTTGCAGCAAACTCATCACAGATATCGCCATATGGTAAAGTTTCTGATCTATGAATAAACTGCCACAGATTAAAGAGCTTAATCCTAACCTTCTTGCTGTTGACTAAAAGGAACTTTCTCCATTGGGGAACCCTCCAGTTTATCCTTGTTTCCCTTCTTACTTTCTTCTGCTTTGGCTACAACTGAATATCTTTCATTTCAGGATACATTCTTGGGTGAAATCCTTGGTGCAATATTCTTAGGTGGAGATCATTCCAGTTTGAAACCCACCATTCAAGAAATGCCCATCAAAGTCATTGCTGAAGGTGTTACATCCAGGGATGGACAGATTTTGATTGATAAAAAGCGAGGCAAATTAGTAAAAATATTGAAAAACATTGACCATATGGCCTATTATGATCTATTTGCCAACAGATTGGGTGATGAAAAGCAGTCTGCTGTATTAGGAAGCTATGATGAACAGAGAATAATGTGGAATACTCCACCTAATCAAACTTCAGAGTTCCGATTAAGGGTCGGATTTTGTTTCCTAGACAACAGAAATTCAAGTTTAGTTTCATGATAGTACAGTAGCTTTATTTGTATTGCTCATTGTTCATAGTAGAATCTCCTGAAGGACCATGTTTCAAATAGAATAAATAATTGTGTTTTATATTCAGATTAATGAAGGAAAACAGGAAAACTCATACCAGTGGTCCAATTGTCTGCAAGACTTTGTAGTTCTTATACCAGTGATGGTAACTGTTTTCTGGATGATGCAGATACTAAATCAAGAACATCCTTAACGAGTGATTGATTTGGGGTATCAGTTGCTTGTGGTACGAGGGATCCGGAATCGGTCTCAGACAGAAGTAGAAGTGTAGCCATAACTTCAGTTTCTGAATCATCATCATCACTTGTATCCAAAGTTATATAAGCGGCTGAGTTATTCCGAGTCTTAAAATAACTTTAAATATCTTTGAATTATAGTCATCATTCATTGTGCAATCTTTAAAACATTGACCAATAGGCATAGTGATTAATTAACCAACAAAATTTAGAGTCTCAAAGATACTCCTTTCAGGGACCAGATCAATTGATTTTTTCTCTTTTTGCCATTTTTTTTTCATTTTTTAACAAAATAGTGGAAAAAAGGAAAGAAGAGTCCACTAATTTCCAAGTTTCTGTCCATCAGTTTGGCAGCAGAAAAAGAGACACCCCCAACAGAATCATATCTTCATAAATGGATTTATATTCCTACAATGGGGAAAGAGAAAGAAGGGTAGAAGAAAAAAAGGAATTTGGCTGTCATTTATATAATCAGATTGAACCAAACAGTTCTTTTGTTGCCTGTTTATATCTTTGAAAGTCTGGATGCCAACCAAGAATGTTGATGGATCCTAGACTACTACAGACAATAGTTTTTGGAATTTAATGTGGCATGTGGCATGAAACTACATGCTTTTTGTTTTATTTTAAAAATTGAAATTGTCGGGATTTGAATACTATATTCACCAGAATTAAGAGCTTAATATTTTATTAACGAATTAATAATTGAGGAAACGACATGCTTTGCTGACGCTGATGGTATCTGTTTCCAACAATGGCAACAGGGCTCTCGTATAGCAGGAAGATTAGCTCGCTGCTGTCCCGCATAACATCAGACTTAGGAGTAAATTGCGTAAAGTAAAACAATGATGATGGCCAACACCCTACTTTGGGGATTATATGCCAGCAATTCAGTATTCATCTGTATTAACAGTCATGTAATCATCCCGACATGCGCCACGTGCGCGAACTCCCGTGTGCATGTGTGTATGCATGCCTTCTATTACCATACGATGGATCTAGTTTTAGCTCCTTTTCTGACTCTTTGATCCATTTTCAAGCAGCATCATATAACAGTCTTTCTCCCACGAATGCCTGATAATTTATGTATATGTATAGTGTTTATGTCGTGTCCAATATGTGTAAAATACAAAAAATTTTATCAAATTTATATCGACATGATAAATATATAAAACATTAATTTTGTTTTTAATAAATTCATAATTTTTATTAAAATTTTAAATGATATCACTATCATGTATTATTTTAATATTTTTTTATTGTGTCATCATATCTATGAGATGCATAGGTTTTATTATCAGTTTTCCTACATCACTTGCATAAAATATTATAGAACCACCTCAAGTCCTTCACAAACTGAGCAAGAGTCAAATTAAATGGAGGAAAAGTTAGTAGTGAAAGAGAAATATCAACAGAAAGATTCTTTTGAGGTTAGGGAGTGAAACTAGTATGAAATCTCTTCTTCCATGGAAGTCATTCAACCACAAGCTAAAACACCCCAAAATTTTGCTTTCTCTTCATGTTGATGATCTTCAAAAACCCATTTCCATCATAGGAATTGACCCACCAGCTCCCACAATCTGTTGCTCTAGCTGAAGTAAACAATAATGTCTCGAAAAATGAGTAAAAAAACAAGGGAAAAAACAATAACTGAAGTCATAGATGAATCAATGTACTAACCCTGAACAGAGTTTCAAGCTTGTTCTTCACCTGTTGAAGACATCTCAGGCACCTGAAAATTTTTCAAGGTTCATAAAATTTTGAGTAAAAATAAAGAGGAACAGTAAAGGAGAGTAAAGCAACTCACCCTTCAATGTTCTGCTCCTCACAGAAGCTGCGGAAAGCAATGCAATCATTTTTAACTCTTTGTGCCCCAATGCTGTTTAAACACAAACAAGAACCAATGGCTCTCATGAAACAACAATGAGCAAAAACAGGAACAAATCTAAGAATCTTGGTTCTTTTTCTTGTTTTAACCTTATTTTCACTACCACTTGAACAGTCAGATGTAGCAAGTCAGGCCTTTTCATTTGAAAAAGCCCACTTTTTTGTACTGTAACTATGGGGTCACAAGGCGGATCAGAAATGTGAAGGCCTGTTCCTTAAAACTAAAGAAAGGAAATTTACGAGTACCTGGAGCTGCTACCCTTCAATTGATGCACATGGAATCAACTTTTTAGAAGTCTACATTTGGCTGATCTCTGTATAAAAAAAGTTGAGAAAACAAGAGAAATCTGTTAGGAAAATGGGTTCCAGTCCCATATCAATGGTTTTGGACCAAGTAAAGGCCATGGGCTTTGATCTTTTATTTTACACAGAGCTCTAGCTACTTAATAAAAAAGAGGTGGAGTTGTTTTATGTGTGGTCGGAAAACCAAGCAGAGAAGAAGAAAAAGTCAGGAAAAGCAGAGAGAGAAAAAAGAGAAGGGAGAGTTGTGTTAAACGGAAGTCAATTCTGTGGTCCGATTAAGTTGGAACCTTGTCAGGAGGTTTATGATTCAGAGTTTTCTACATCTGAACGCGTGAAGATCGAGAGTTTAAAGCATCTCCTAGAAACAATAATATTGAAGTCAACTTAAATTTTGGTAGATATTTCTCCAATTGTTTCGTCTAGTTGTTGATTTTATCTCTAGTTTTAGCTTTAGAGAAGAACTTTGTATAACTATTATTGATAGTGAAGATTTTTTCGGTGAGCCCGTGGTTTTTTCCCTCTACACTGGAGGGTTTTCCACGTAAATCTTGGTGTGCTTTATTTTTCCTGCGCATTTGATTATTGATTGTTGTCTATTGCTTCTGTATTGTTGTGATTATTGCTTCAGGCGCAACAAGTGGTATCAGAGCGAGGGTTATTTTGAGACATCGATACAGAAGCAACCCAGGATAGAAGTAAATTCTGTTTGAGATCATGGAGGGTGATACAGGTTCCATGATAAAATTGACAGCATCGAATTATTCAATTTGGAAGCCTATGATGGAGGATCATCTATACTGCAAAGATTTGTATGAGCCAGTATTGGGTGATTCGGCTAAACCAGCAGATATGAAAGATGAAAGCTGGAAGAAGCTAGGTAGAAAGACGCTGGCTACAATAAAAAAATGGGTTGATATCAGCGTGTTCCATCATGTAGCGCAGGAGTCAGATGCTCACATTGTTTGAAAAAAATTGGCAGCATTGTATGAGAGAAAAACAGGTATGAATAAAGTTATGCTTGTTAAAAAGCTTGCAACTTTTACAGTACAGGGATGGACGATCTGTTACAGAACACTTGAGTGATTTTCAAGATATATTTAATCGGATGACTACTATGGAGCTTAAGATGGATGATGAAATGAAGGCATTATTTCTTTTGGGTTCATTGCCAGACAGCTGGAATACTCTAGTTGTGACTGTTCTTAATTCAGCTCCTGATTATAAGGTGACATTAGAGATGGTAAATGACAGTATGCTTAATGAAAAAGTAAGACGAAAAGATGTAGACCCTGGGAATCAAGCTCTGATCACAGAGAACATGGGTAGAAACATTGACAGAGGTCAAGACTTAAAAGGTCGTGGTAAGTCTAAACATAGATCCAAGTCTAGAGGTAAAGTGAAGTGTTTCCATTGTGGTAAGGCTGGTCATATAAAACAAAACTGTAGAATCTTAAAACAAGAGCGAAAAGATGAGAAAGGTAAGAGTTCAGATGATGATAATGTTACAGCAGTGAATTCAGATAGTGATTCAGTTACTTTGATTTGTACACATGGTGATTGTAATCATGTTAGTGATCCCGGCATTGAGTGGATAGTTGACACAGGAGCGGCATATCATTGTGTTTCTAAGAGAGAGTTATTTACAACTTACAAAACAGGAGACTTTGGTTGTACCAAGATGGGAAACAAGAGTGTGTCGCAGATTGTTGGAATTGGTGATATTATTGTACAAACTAGTACAGCTGCATGTTGACTTTGAGGGATGTCAGACACATTCCAGATATGAGAATGAACTTGCTTGCTATTAATGTCCTTGATAAGGAGGGATATGAAAGCCGACAAAAGAATGGACAGTGGAAGCTTCTCAAAGGATCTATGGTAGTTGCAAGGAGAAAACTATGCTGCACAATGTATAAGACATGGATGCAATTGAACGGTAACCAGGTAAATACCGTTGAAAATGATGCTTCAGCAAACTTGTAGCACAGGAGGCTGGCACACATGAGTGAAAAAGGGTTACAGGTTTTGGCAAGGCACTCTCTCATTCCCTTGACCAAAGGTATGTCTCTCGATTCATGTGATTATTGTTTGTTTGGTAAGCATCATAGAGTTTCTTTTCGTAAAAGTTCTCAGAGAAAAGAAAATAGATTGGAATTAATTTATTCTGACGTATGTGGTCCCATTGAGGTTGAGTCATTAGGTGGTAGCAGATATTTTGTTACTTTTATTGATGATGCTTCACGTAAGACTTGGGTGTATATGTTGAAATATAAAAGTCAGGTACTGCAGTATTTTCAAAAATTTCATGCCATGGTTGAAAGGATGACAGGGTTACCCTTGAAGTGTATTCGAACTGATAATGGTGGGGAATACACATCTAAAAGCTTTGAAGAGTATTGCTCAAAGCATGGGATCAGGCATGAGAGGACAGAACCTGGAACACCGCAGCATAATGGTATAGCTGAAAGAATGAATCGCACCATTGTGGAAAAAGTCAGATGTATGTTGAGGATGGCAAAATTACCAAAGCCATTCTGGGGTGAAGCAGTCAACACAGCTTGTTATTTACTTAACAGGTCACCATCAGTTCCTTTGGGCTTTGACATTCCAGAAAGAGTGTGGACAGAGAAAGATACTTCATACTCTCACTTAAAAATTTTTGGGTGTAAAGCATTCATGCATGTGCCGAAAGAGCAGAGATCAAAGCTTGATAGTAAAGCTACACAGTGTGTGTTTTGTAGGATATGGTGATGAGAAATTTGACTACAGGGTATGGGATCCAGTAAAAAGAAAGACAGTCAGAAGCAGGGATGTGGTCTTTCATGAAAAAGAAATCATAGCAGACTTTGAGAAAAATGAAAAGACTACACGAGTTACTGTTGAGTGTGACATTTCAACACCGACAGGGATTTCACAAGGAAAAGCCACAGATGATGAAAATGAGCAAGAAACAGAACTTGGAGATATGAATGAGCCAGCCACAGTTGGTGATGAGCCAGATGCTATTAATTTTGAGTAGGGGGAGCTACCTTCGGGCATCAAGTGATATAGAGTCTCAGCCCAGGAGATCTACTAGAGAGCGCAGGCCATCTACCAGGTATCCAAGTTTAAATTTTATTTTAGTTACCAGTGAAGGGGAGCCAGAAAGCTTTCAAGATGTGCAGGCTACTCCGGATAGAGAGCACTGGTTAAAAGCAATGAAAGAAAAGATGGAGTCATTGCAAAAGAATGGTATTTATAATCTTGTTAAACTTCCAACAGGGAAGAGGCCATTAAAGAATAAATGGGTGTTCAAGTTGAAAAATGATGGTGACAAACTAGTGAGGTACAAAGCTCGATTGGTAGTAAAAGGTTTTTCTCAGAAACCAGGCATCGATTTTGATGAGTTTTTTGCTCCAGTTGTAAAAATGAGTTCTATTTGAGTGGTATTGGGATTGGCAGCTAGTTTGAATCTTGAGCTTGAGTAACTTGATGTTAAAACTGCATTTTTGCATGGTGATTTACAGGAGGACATTTATATGAATCAGCCTGAGGGTTTTGAAGTGAAAGGGAAAGAGCACTTAGTTTGCAAATTGAAGAAAAGCTTGTATGGCTTGAAACAAGCTCCGCAATAGTGATACAAGAAGTTTGATTCTTTTATGGTGAGTCATAGCTATAAAAAAATAGCAGCGAATTCTTGTGTGTATGTTAAACAATTCTCTAATGGTAACTTCATTATCCTATTATTATATGTTGATGATATGTTGATTGTAGGATAAGATGCTAGTATGGTTTGCAGGTTGAAAGAACAATTATCTAAGTCTTTTGATATGAAAGATTTAGGTCCAGCAAAGCAGATTCTTGGTATGGACATTATCTGGGATAGGAAAGTTGGAAAGCTGTGGTTGTCACAGGAAAAGTATGTTGAACGAGTGCTTGGTAGATTTAACATGCAACATGCTAAATCAGTTAGCAGTTCACTTGCCAATCATTTTCATCTAAGTAAAAAATCTTGTCCAGTGTCTAAGGAAGAGCAACTAGCTATGTCTAGTATTCCTTATTCTTTTGCAGTCGGTTCTTTAATGTATCTTATGGTTTGTACAATGCCTGACATTGCTCATGCAGTTGGTGTAGTGAGCAGATTTCTTTCTAATCCAGGAAAGGTTCACTGGGAAGCAGTGAAATGGATTTTTAGATATTTGAGGGGTACCTCAAAAATGTGCTTGACTTATGGAGTTTCACAACCAGTTCTAGAAGGGTTTACTGATGCTGACATGGCAGGCGATCTTGATGGAAGAAAATTTACTTCAAGGTATTTGTTCACTTTTGCAGGAGAAGCTGTATCTAGGCAGTTTAAGTTGCAGAAATGTGTTGCTTTGTCAACTACAGAAGTTGAGTATATTGCAGCAACTGAAGCATGTAAAGAAATGCTTTGGATGAAACGTTTTCTTCTTGAATTGGGGTTGAATAAAAAAGAGTATGTGGTATTTTGTGATAGCCATAGTGCTTTAGATTTGAGTAAGAATATCATGTACCATGCTAGAACAAAGCATATTGATGTTAGATATCACTGGTTACGTTCAGTGATTGAAGAACAGCAGATGCTATTGAAAAAAGTCCATACTGATAAAAATGTGGCAGATATGTTGACTAAGATACTTCCCAGGGAAAAACTTAAGCTTTGTAATAACTTGGCCGGAATGAGTTCCCTGGCCAAGGTAAGTTCCAAATGAAACTGCTATGGTGATGAATCTCCTCTTAATGGGGCTGGAGGGGGAAATTGTTAGGAAAATGGGGTTCAGTCCCATGTCAGTGGTTTTGGACCAAGTAAAGGCCATGGGCCTTGCTCTTTTATTTTACACAGAGCCCTAGCTACTTAATAAAAAAGATGTGGGGTGTTTTTATGTGTGTGTCGAAAACCAAGCAGAGAAAGAAGAAAGCCAGGAAAAAGGCAGATAGAGAAAAAGAGAAGGGGAAGTTGGATTTTAAACGGAGTCAATCCGTGGTCCATTAAGTTAGAACCTTGTCAGGGGTTTATGATTCAGAGTTCTACATTCTGAACGGTGAAGATCGGGTTTGAGCTCTCTAGGAACAAATCCATGATGTATTTTGTTGAGTCACTTATTTGATGATGATTTCTGGGCCAATTGTTCTCTAGTGTTGATTTATCTCTAGTTTTATAGCTTAGAGAAGAACTTTGTTATAACTATTATTTGATAGTGAAAGATTTTTTCTTGGTGGCCCGTGATTTTTTCCTCTACATGGAGGGTTTTTTCACGTAAATCTTGGTGTGCTTTATTTTTTCTGCGCATTTGATTATGGATTGTGGTCTATTGCTTTTGTATTGTTGTGATTATTGCTTCAGGCGCAACAAAATCAAAGGTTTATCTTATAAAGGAAAAAGCTGAAAAAAAAAAAAAAGGTGCTGCTATGGCTAGAAGAAAGTTGACTCAAAGTGAGTTCTTACAAAGCTATGGTGAGATCATTGTGAAGTTCTCATAATCATCAAAGAAGAGAGACACTAATTCAACAACAAAATCTCGGTTGCTCTCATCTTGAAGCTGCTGTAGCTGTAAAAACTGACCATCCAAGAACCCTTCTCACACCATTCAACACCAACAAAAACAACCACCAAAAAAAGTATCAAAACAAGCTTAAGCAAAGATAAAAACAACACAAAACAAACAAATCAAACATACCAAAACGAGGAAAATGAACCCAAAAATGAGATTTTTGTTAACAAACTTGTACATTTTTAGTTCTTTTTTTTTTTCCTTTTTTTTGGGTTTACCTCCATAAACAAGGATTTTGTGTGGTCCACCAATCTTCTCTGCATCTGACCCACCTCCATTCTCCTTGCTTTTGTTTTTTTCCCCTCTCTCTGTCTCTCTGCAAACAAGCACAAAACCAAATTCCCACTAATACAAGCAATATGACCCAACAAAGCTGAAAGCTTGTGGCTTAAATTTTAGATCTTTGGATTGGAAAATGTAATGGAATTATAGCACAATAAAAAAAAAAAATAGGGGGTACAAATGCTTTTACAAACCTTTGAAAGGGATTTGAAGAAATTAATGTGTTAAGAACAAATTTATAAAATATTTCCCTTGACAAGAAGTGTATAATGCATAGTCCCTGTGTCTCCTTAAACTTAGCAATTAAAACTCATACTAATTAACTTGTAAAAATTAAATAATAACAAAGTGATTAATAGTATTTGAATAAATTTCACAATTAAAATTTTGACTATGGCAATGGAAAATTTCCAAGATAAAGAATTTGGGTGTCTCTGAAGATTTAGATTAATTATAAATAGATTACGAGTTCTTCCAAATCATAAATCTTCATTAAGAAAAAAATTTACTATATCTTTTAATGTAATTCAAGATGAAAATATTGACAATAATAATGTCTGCAATCTAACAATTTTAATTTCAAATATCATATTGTTACACGATTTAATTATATAATATAATATTAAATATTTTAAAATTTAGATATCACGTTAAAAATAAATTTTAAAATTCATGTCCAAAACAGGTCTGCATCAAGCTCTCAAGCTTAACCGACTGCATAACCCATGGACATATCTATTTTCCTTCCATACATATATAGAGTTTTCTTTATTATATATGCATATCTTTTGATGAATAAAAGATAATTATGATTATGTTGTTAAAGCTCCCATAAGCATGCAAATTGTTCCTTAGCTAACTTGATAGCAACATCACAATTGAAAAAGAGAGAGAGAGAGAGAGAATCAAATAAAATGGTGCAGCAGAGGATTATGGAGCTATCAGAGCCTCCAAATATGGAGCTACCAGGGAACGGGTCCTGTCATTACAAGCTGGAAATTGCTTGGTTGGCTGCTATGTTGCCCTGCTTCATATTCATACTTTAAGACTAATCGGTATAGTGTTGTTTATTTCTCTCTATACCATTAAAAAATAAAAAAATAATAAAAAAAGAAAACACTTTTTTAAGGTAACATTATTCAAATATAATTTGTTTTTAATACAATGAAAATATATATTTTTTAATTTCACAAACGACGTAACATGAAATAGTCTCCTATTTTCTTTAAGTTCAAAATGGCAATAAAAAAAGTCAATTGTGACCAATTAGTCCATGCCATGTGCCAGAATCTAAATTATTGTTATAATTTTTTTTTCTATTGTTCTTTTCCCCTCTTCCAAACTCTTCTGATCCCTCAATTTTTGGGTTCATAGGTGAAATTAGAACTTAATAGAAGGATGTAACAAGCTAGAAGAAGCCACAACTTCACAGAATTTACAAGAAGAAGAATCAGAATTCAAAGTCACCTAAAGATATAAAAAGAAGTTTAAACATCATTAGACTGTCCTAAAAGAATCTCCATCTGTCGGTTCAGATCATTCAAATACTTTGTTGAGTTGTATTCTTCTGCATCATGGATCTCCTCTGAGTAAGTCCTCTGAAGCACAGCCTTTTCGTGTTGTTTCAGCGACTCCAGGCAGCTAAGATCACCCTTCAGAATGTTTACAACCTACAGTACAATGCAATGTTTGAATCAATCAAGGTTGAGCATTTTCTTTGGATTGTTCGTTATAGTCATCAAAAGCTGCACTTTTACTTGGACTAGAAGTAACTTATAAAGCTTGCTAGGGAAGAAATTTTTTTTTCGTTTGAAGTTATGCAAAGAAAGGACATGCCTGGCTCATTTGGGGTCGATTCACTGCAGACTGATGTATACAAATGGATGCTGTCCCAGTAACACGGTTCAACTGATCCAAGTCATAGGCATCACCTAGAGTTGGATCAGCAAGTTCTTTGAACTTATTTTCTTTGATCAAAGGTTTTGCCTGCAAGAATTTGTGTAAAGAAATTGAATCATTGGAATACTCAGAATAGTGGACATTGTAGTATAAATTCAAGGAACCTACCCACATAACAAGGCTTTGCTGTGAACTATCTACAGCTTGCCTCCCGGTGATGAGCTCCAACAGCAGTACCCCGAAAGCATAGACGTCTGTTTTTTCATCTACTACGCCATGCATGAAGAACTCAGGAGGAAGGTAACTGCCATGACAAGAACCCTTTGTAATTTTTATGATAAGAAAAAAAATTTTAACGGTTTAGAAACCAAGTGGGAGTTAAAATTACACACCCAAATGTGCCTTCCACTTTAGAGACGGTATGATGAGTCCATTGATCAGGTAACCACTTTGCAAGACCAAAATCAGATATCTGAATTACATTGGAAACTCAACCTTAAGCAAAGTACTTGTTTGGAAAAATATACTACTATATATGCATAACTGCTGTTTCGTTTGACTGCAGTTATGACAAAACTGTTCATGTTCAAGATGTACCTGAGCTTCGAAGTCCTCAGTAAGCAATATGTTTGAAGCTTTGATATCTTTATGGATAATTCTCCTCTGGCAACGTTCATGAAGATAGCTAAGCCCTTCGGCAGCCCCTACAGCGCTCTTGAATCTGATGCACCATTGCAGTTTCTCCTTTGGGCCTGTATAGGCATAGCAACAAGTTGAACAGCTAAATTTTTTCTATTAAGATCTAACTTAAGAGGCTTCTGAAAACAAACCATAAAGTAATGAGGCCAGGCTTCCGTGGGGAGACAATTGAAGAACAAGGTGCAACCCTCCTTCAACCCCATATCCAATCAATTTAGCAATATTGGGATGGTCAACATGAACTATAATTCCAAGCTCAGACAAGAAATCCATTGTCATCTCTTCTGTTGAACCCCTGGTTAGCCGCTTAATTGCGACAAGCTTTCCGCTTTTCAATTGCCCTTTGTAAACTTCTGCATACCCTCCTTCTCCTATCAAATTTTCTTCTCAAAAACAAAGATGAGAATAAATGTTTGTCAGCCTATCAGGGCAATTAGATAATGACAAAGGAACATGTTTCTTTTCCAAGTGTAATTTTAACCTTAAAAATGAATTGAAATTACTAAAAAAAGTGATCAAGTGGGAGGAAATATACCATGACTGAAGTTATTGGTTGCTTCCTGAAGCTCTGAGAGCGAGAAGTTCTTCCAGGTAGATTTAAAACAGCATAGTTCAGCATCAAGAGCAGAACATAGTTGTGGAACCATCTCATCTCTAATTCTTTTGCTCTTTCTTCTAGTGAGCTTAGGTTTTAGAGGAGGTAAAGTTTGAGGGGTGATTCCAGGTCCTTTTTTCAGTAAGCGAAAGAAGCCACGCCATTGAACAATAGTAGCTAAATTTAGTTGGTTTTCAGTGTCTGATGAAGTGCTGGCCTTACAAGAAGTTGACTCAGATTCTGCAGATTCCATTGTCCCTATACCTCTTGATTCCATAGATTCTACACTTGGTTCTATAGATTCTACGGTACCTTTTGAGCAATCCTCAAGAGCATCTGTTGGAGATGGCTGATCTATTTTCTCTACTTCGGTGTCTAATGATGATGCCAGTTCTAACATGATATAGAATTCTAACATTAGCAAAATCGTTGAAGTCTCTTATCATGTACACTCTAGAGAACACAGAAATGGATGATTAATTACCAAGAGATGCAATGTTCGAGTCAGAGAAACCAGCTCGATATCTTCTCCTTATATGACGAAAAGGCTCCCATTTCCTCTTTTCAGTGGCAGTTTTATTGGAACTTTTGCTGTCAGTGGATGGTTCACCACTACGAGAGGGAAAAAAAACGAACAGGTGACATGAACAACATATAATAAGCAAAAAACCAGCATGAAAAAAAGATGGCAAGAAACCAGGAAAAAAGCCAGCACGGTAATGTGTATAAACAATGACATGATGATGAACAGATCAGAAATTGTCAAAAGAGAAAAAAAGAAGAACAGAACCTGCCACAAAGGAAGGTAATGAAGCTGAATGAAAAGACAATCTTAAACATTCTAATGCAAAATAGATGATAATAAAGAACAATGCCTGAAAAGAAAAAAAAAAAGAGAAGGAAAAGCAACAAGCCTGAAACCATCAAAGCGGCCATTTATTTTATGAAATGAAACCAGAGAAACTCAATGCAGCCAAAGATCAAAGCAAAAATACATGAAACTTCTAATTCAAAACATAAAAGGCCCCAAGCCTGTATAAATTCTAGCTTGTGATAATACTTGAAGATTAAGAAAAAAACAAAACTGAATGCTGCAAAACACAAACAAATCATAAAGAAACCAGACTCAGAAGCTAAAAGCCCGAAAAGGATGCATGCAAAGTACCATGATTGAGCAGCAGGTTCTTGGGCATCCCCCATGGCTTTTCAGAGCCGACCAAACCAGGGAGATTGAGAAGCAAAGAAATGACAAAGAAAGAGAGAGACAGGGAGAGAATGACAATGATGAGAAAGGTGAAAAACAAGGTAGAGGGTTGGCATTATTCTCTGAGCTTTTCCCTAATATCCATATTGTTTTTTTTACAGATCACCTGATTTTTGTGCCTAAAAGTAGGCTTTCTGTCATTTCTTCCTTCTTAATCCATTCCTTTTTTTGGTAGAATATTTTGATCCTATATTTAGCATATGTCAAGAAATGTTGAGGGCTTGTAAGAAGCACTTTGGAGAATTCTCTTACCACAACAGCGGCTGTTACAGCAA
This sequence comes from Durio zibethinus, assembly GCF_002303985.1. Next base: position 14,575,656 of record NW_019167849.1, on the reverse strand, counting down.
TGCCTCCCTTATTTTTGGTCTTCAACACGTGAAACAAATTACCATTTTTTTTTATTTGTGGTTGTCGAAGATTTTGATTGCTAAAATTAAAATTTTAATATTCTATTAACAGACCGTTCGCTTATGGGCACTATCATTTTTTTTTTTTTTTGTTCTTCAAGTTTCTGTTGCAAATTCTTATCAAATTTTTTGCTGATACTTCAAACAACAAAACCCTTTTGGGTTAACAAGAAAATCTTGAAACATTGAGAAAACAAGAGAATTTGTCACTTTACGTGCAGATTCAAGCCAGATGAGATGGATTCTGATAAATTTTTTATTTTTCCAGATGAAGAGCATTGCCAAAAAGCCTTCCTTCGAGCTTTGAAAGGCTCGAAAATGTAAGTAAACACCTTAATAATGATAGATATTTTTTTACCGCAATGGAGCAAGAAAATAAGATCCTTAAGAGGAAAATACAAACAGAGACTTTATTAGGTAACAAAAAAATGTCAAATAAATCACAAGGTGGAAAAACCAATGATTACAAACCATAGGTACAGTTTTAGCTCAGCTGATTTAATGGAGGTTGCGATTGATCAAACCCTCAAATATTGCATAAACATCTCTGTTATCTGGGCCAAAAATCTCATCTGCCTTCCTTAAAGTCTCCTGGATGATTCAGATAACAAAGGAGATGAAAACGTCACAATGAGAAACAAATAAAAAAAAAAGAGTCAGACAAGAAGTTGCATACTTCTCTCGTTTGCTTGCGGGAATTTAGTTCTTTAACATTTGCCAGGAATGCACCAAACTGCTCGTAAGACAAGCGACTCCTGATGATACAGATGTTGAGGTGAGATAGGCAATTTGTGATAAGCCATGCATTCAAGTGCAGGCAAAACTTCTAACCAGGTGATACAAATCAAGAAGCAAGAACAAACTGGGAGTAATTTTGATTACATTCACTTGGGTGTTTCATAAAACAGATAAAATTTGGGATGATGAACAGATACACAGATTCTTCATAATTCAGCATATACAACAATTTAATCTTTCCACAATTATAAGTTTCATATTACAGATGCATTTACCTGACTTGGCGGAAGAATTCTTTTCCATCAACCCGAGTGCGTCCTGAAACATATCCAGATAGAAGTCATGAGTGCTTTAATCATAAAAACTGTTCCTGTATTATGAAATAAATTTCATCTAAGTTACAACATTCGAAAAGCTGGGTGCCACATCTCCTTATACGTCCATCAAGTTTTAGTAACAGTATTCTTTTCCTTTCTTCTTTTTTCAACATTCTCTTCAGGTAAATGTTTCTATTAAGATGGTTTAGCATTTAGAGTTTTTAGTCAGCAGTTCATGTAGTATTGCAATCCAGCCCTACAAGCAATTAGATTCTACATAAGGTCTTACTCTAGAAGAACAGTTTTGAAGCTAACCGGTCTGTGATCCGGAATCGGAGCTTGATATCGATGACCTATCATCATAGATGCCTCTTGAAGTAGGAGATGAAATCGCATGTCTCCTAGGGGACGCTGGCTTAGATGTTCTTGTCGAAGATACAGATGCTGACAGACTTGGTGGGGAACCAGGAGGAGTTAGCTGAGGTGTGCTTGTTTGTGATTGTAGCAGGAGGTTATGTGGTATGCCAGGTCTTGAGGCTGCCACTGTAATGGTACCTAGTAAGAAAAATATACAGCAATATTGAGTAAGAAAAAGGGGGAAAAATAGATTTCAATGCACTCAGTTGCAAACGTTTGTATATTTTACATGATGCCACACATGCTTGAGCAAACATCATAAACACAGGAACAGAAAGATCCTCAGTAAAGTTTGAAAGACTTTTATCGTTGAAATAATCATGTTTATGAATAAATTCTGCAGCACTGCCAAAACCAACAGAGAATGATGTGTACCATTTGTGTCACGGTCCTCTGCAAACGAATTTCCCATATCAGAGAACTGCCTGTGCATTGAAGCAGCTCTTGAAGGCAATGTCGTGTAATCTTCTGAAAGTCAGAACAAACCAAAGGTTATATCATATGGAAAGGAAAAAGGTTTGAGCACTGACCAACAGCTTATGCATCTCACAAAGAACTACAAGGAAGACACCTCGTAATGATGCATTAACTATTCAATCTAGACTAGAGATAAACTGTATAAACGAAGTTCAAATAAGCCCAACTCAGTGAATAGGAAAATAAAACCATACCTGATGGTGTTGGATTTGCAATGATCTGAGGACCCCCAGCCTGTAGCAAAAACAAGACTTAGCAGGTCAAAAAAGTTCAAAGCACTATCCTAGAAAGAAATTCTCAAAATAATCAATAGAGAACTCCAATGGAGAACTTACAGAACTTTCCTCATCCTCTTGAAGCGACTGCATAAGTTTCCTTCTAAAAACCTCCAACTGCATATGCACAAAATACTACAACCTCAGACTTCATTGTCTAATAATAGAACACTAAATGTCATTTTCCCAACATCACTTAGCTACCACATCAGCCCTTGCCCGTTCAGAGGCATCTATGAAGGGCACACTAAAATTCTCATCATTTTTGTACCACACATACAAATTCCACAAAATGAATGCATTCCAAATCATCATGAAATGCTTATGCCCTCCCTTTTATTTTGCATGAAAATTCATACAACATATATTATACTTTTATACATCCATATGCTTTATTCTACTTCCTTTTCCTGTATTTCTCTTCCAAGTTATCAATCAAACAGCAACATTTCCTCTTGATAGTTAAGTTGTATTGACAAAATGCAAAACTTTATTACAATTAGCAGCCAATTACTTAACTTTTTTAAATAAAACGAAAAACAATCATTAACCCAAAATTTTAAAACCAAAAATTTACACGCTTTAGTCAACCAATCAACCAAAAGTCAAAATTTGGTCAAATCCCATTGACATTTTTACCTTTGAAACATCTCTCTGAAGCTTCCTTACAGTGTTTGAAAGCGAAGCATTATCTTTCAACAAGATCTCCTACCAAAAAAAGAAAAAAAAAGTCGATTATTCGTTTATTTATTCCTAAAAAAGGAAGAAACTATTGAAATTCAAAGCCAGGACGGACCTTTTCCTGGTCGGCCTTAAGGAATTTATAAGAGGCTTCGGACAAAGAAGCATCGAGGGCGTCGATCTGGGCGTTAAGGTCGGCTATTTGTTGGTCCTTCTCGGCGAGCTTGAGTTGAAGGGAAGAAGACTCAGCTTCGAGTAAAGAGACACGTGTAGCGAGTGCCATGGAGGTGATCTTGCGGGCAACATCGAGTTGCTCGAAAGGATCAGAGGGTAATATTTGCACAACTTCCTCGGGAAGGTCGAACGTCGGACCACTCGATTCTTTCGCCAACATTTCTCTCTCCACTCTTTCTGTATTCTATTGTATTGTTTTCTTTTTTGTTTTAATTTTTATTTTTATTTTTTATATGTGGTTTTGTTTTTATATTGCAGGAAAAAGTAATGGAATTGCATAGACGAGGGATTTGGATTTTGGACATTAGTTTAGATGTCATAATCCAAAATATGAGTAATATAATATAAAAATAAAATATTAAAATAATATGATTTAAAATTTTAATTATTATTATTATAAATTTAATAAAATAAAAAATATATTTTATATTTTTATATTAATAAAAATTATGATATATAATTTTTACATAAATTTTAATGCGAATATAAAAATTTTAATATTTTATATAATATAAACAAACGAATTATTAAATTTAATTGAAGAAAAAATATAAGAATTAAAACTATGTATTTATATCATATTTATTTTATGTTAAATATATATAATATAAAACTATTTATTATATTTTATATTAATATATTCAAAGTAAAATATTTTTATTTTTATTAAATTTATTATAAATTTATTGAAAATTTAAATCATATTTATTTATATTTATTTATTATTTTTTATCATACTATGGCATCATTATTTAGGTGATAATTGAGAATGTGAGAGTGAGTTTTTTTTTATTATTATTACATTGTCTTGTTAAAAAAAAAAAAAAACCATGTGGCTTGTGTTGTGAATGGATAGGCCCAAAAAATGAGACAAAAAGTTTCTAGTGGTCTGCTTTTATTAGCTGATGACTACAATTATGTTTTTGTTCAGGCAATGATTTGGTTTGGTCCTAAAATGGGGTTTTTCAGTATTGGCCATTGGGGGTTTTGGAGGCTTTGTCATGGGCTTTGTCAATTTTGAAGCCTGTTTCTGTTGCTGGAAAATGGCCTTCGTCCTCTTGAGTGGTTTTAGTGCAGATCTTGCTTTTCTGGCCATGGTGGTTGATGAATGATGAATCATTTGACTCTGGGTTGAATGCAGATGGCCTGTTTTGAGCTGTTCAGATACATGTACAAAGGAGTTGATGAGTTCAGTTATCAAGCAAACCAGATATGCCTGACCTGAGTCATCCAGCACTTCTCAAGCTTAGCTATGAGAGATCAGCATCGCATATCTGGGACCATGAATAATGGATGATAAAGGAGACCCAAGTTCAATCCTGTATCCCATCCCAAATCTACATCATTGAAAAGCAAACACAATTTGTTTAGTGATAAAAGCCAGATTCATTAACCTGCATCAAATCAACAGGAAATGGATTCTCCAACATGTTTTAAACCACACCACCATGAAACAATGGTTGCCTTCACTCTGCCCTTCCATGTCTGTCCATCTTAGAATCAGTTCCTAGCCATTAAATTTGGATTTGGAAAAGATAATGAAATTAGTTTTATAAGATTAAAAATAACGATAATAATTTATTGTAACGATAAAATTAAATATTTTAATAATAATACTAAAGTCAATAATGAAAATAATATTTGGTTCAAGTAGAACTATTCCTCTTTTTCTTGTTAAAGAAGAAAAAGGAAGATAAGAGTGAAGTTTGTATGTTCTCATTTCTCAAGCTTATGGCCTAGGAAATATGCGACGTTACAAACAAATTTCCATATTCTTTACATTCAAATAAAATTCATTGTGCCTTAGCAATTAAATTCAAATAAATTTGGTTATGACTAAAGGTATTTAAGAATATCTTACGATTTATAGTCATATCATATAAAATATTAAAATTTTTATATTTATATTATATTTATATAAAAATTATATATTATAATTTATATTAATATGAAAATATAAAATATATTTTTTATTAAACTCATTATAATTATTATTAAAATTTTAAATTATATTATTTTATATTTTTTATATTATATTTATATTATATCACTATATTATATTTTAAATTATCAAAATTTATCTAAGACCTAACCAAAGAGTATGATAACAGCATCTTAATCTTGGCCTAATTAGCTTCCATAATCAAACCCAAAGAAAAAGTTCCACGTGGCATTTCATCTTTCATTGGGTATAAAAGGCAAAAATATTCCCAAGGGGTGACCACCTATATGGTTTTGGGCATAAACCTTTATAAAGTTCCCATGATTCTCACAAAAACTTTTTTTTTATGCTTTACTCTTTTATATTTTAGTTTATTTTTATTTAATGTATTTTTTTCTTTTTATAAAGATAATTTTGAATATGCCACAAAAACACTACAAAAAAATACAAAAACCATATAATTATATATATTTAATAAAAAAATATATTTTATATTTAACATATTAATATAAATTAAAATATAATAATTTTTATTTTATATATTTAACCCAAAATAAATACAAATTAAATATATAAATTACAAAACACTTATCCTTCCAATGCAATTACATCCTTGTTCTTTATATAAAGGCAATGAAGAGGGGAGGTAAGAAAGCATTATTGCTTCCTTATACTTCACTTCTCAAATTTGAAAACTTTTCCATATTTATTCTTTTTTTTTATTATTTCTTTCTGTCCTTTTTCCTCTAGTGAGAAATTTATTAGGAATTTACATGGGCCACAACCAGATAATCAAGGCCCACTCAGATTTTTTATTTTTTAGATGAAAATTATTGCAAAATGTTTATTGATTTGAGCACCTTCTTTCGATAAGTCAAAATTACCCTTTTTTCTTAGAGAATATTTTAATTTTTTCAAAATTTTTTAAAATGCATTTTAGTAACAATTATATTATTATATCGATGTCTGTTGGTTTAAATGATAATGAATTTGATTTTTTTTAAATAAGATTTTGATTTCAAATTTTATAAATGAAAAAAATAGACATTAAAAGAGCTTGTCTCCTTTTATAAATTCAAACCCAACTCGATTCCAAAAAAATCAAAGCCTAAAATGATTATCAAACATCGAATGTCCTAAACAAATAGAAATATCATTACTATAAAAATATCATAATGTAATTTTCTGTTTACAATTATATTTCCAATTTTTGTTTTCAAATAAAAAACCTAAAACTAAAAATAATGGACAAAAAATGACTAATGAATTTCTAAAAACCTTAATGAATTTAAAAATAAGAAAACAAATTTCACTATTGACTTGAAATAATTTACCTTGACACCAATGTTAAACATTAATTTAAGGCAAAAAGATAAAAAAAAATGAATTAAAATTCAATAATTAATCAAATTTTTATCATTTTTTGCAACCAATTAAATTTTAAATATCTATCTTCATAATTTGAGCTATTATTAAAGAAAAAATAATAAATTTTATTTTATATATATTTAACCCAAAATAAATACAAATTAAATATATAAATTACAAAACACTTATCCTTCCAATGCAATTACATCGTTGTTCTTTATATAAAGGCAATGAAGAGGGGAGGTAAGAAAGCATTATTGCTTCCTTATACTCCACTTCTCAAAATCGAAAACTTTTCCATATTTGTTTTTTTTTTTTTTCTTTTTATTTCATTCTCTCTTTTTTCCTATAGTGAGAAATTTATTGGGAATTTACATGGGGCCACAACCAGATAATCAAGGCCCATTCAGATTTTTTTTTTAGATGAAAATTATTGCAAAATGCTTTATTGATTTGAGCACCTTCTTTCAATAAGTCAAAATTGCCCTTTTCTTAGAGAATATTTTAGTTTTTTTAATTTTCTCTAAAATTCATTTTAGTAACAATGATATCATTATACCAACTCTTATTCATCCGAGTGATAAAAAATTTGATTTTCTTTATACAAAATTTTAGTTTTAAGTCTTATGAATAAATAAAATAAGTATTAAAAAAATTTATATTTTTTATAAAATTCGATACAACTTAATTTTGAAATAGTCGAAGCCCAAAATGATTATCGAGACAAAAAACTTTAGACAAAAAAAATATCATTATTATAAAAATATCATAATGCAATTTTTCTGTTTGCAATTATACTTCCAATTTTTGTTTTCCAAAAAAAAAACTTAAAAATAAAAATAATGGCCAAAAAATGACTAATGAATTTCTAAAAATCTTAATGAATTTAAAAATAAGAAAACAAATTTCACTATTGACTTGAAGTAAGTTACCTTGACGCCCATGTTGAACATTAATTTAAGGCAAAAAGATTAAAAAAAAGTTTTGAATTAAAATTCAATAATTATTCAAATTTTATCCTTGTTTGCAATCAATTAAATTTCAAATATCTATCTTCGTAATTTGAGCTATTATTAAAGAAAAAATAATAAAATATTTTTTTCAATGACTTAATTAGATAAAAATAAATATTTAAAAATTTAATTAAGTGTAAATAAATATTTAATGATTCAACTAATTATTTAAAATTTAATTAGTTGCGATAAAATATTAAAAATTTAAATAATTGTTGAATTTTTATTAAATGGTCTTTTGACATTTACACTTTGATTTAAAGATTAGTATAAAGATGAAAATTTTCCTTATTATTTAATATTTATTATTTTTAGGTACGTATGGAATATTAAAGAACAGTATGAAATCCTTGACCTGACTGAACAAATAGTAACATGATTTGATGTTAGAATCCTTGACTAAATCATGAAGATGTATCATATATTATGTACCCTAGATACATACATACATACATACATATATATATATATACATTAAAGCCCTAAACATAAAAAAAATAACAAAATTTTATTATAAGTTGCACCCTAAACATATAATCATCTATTTCAACAATCATAATTTTTTTATGAATGATATATAAAATTAATATAAACTTTATTAAATCTTTCAATTTGCTGCTTAAAAATAGTGTGATGTAATAATTTTAATTACTATGAACTTTATTAAATTCTTTAAAATAACAATAACAATAATAATTTATTTGAGTATGAAAAAATTGATGCTTCCCTCACAATATTTATACAACTCAATGAAAAAAATAAGTATAACTTAATGGATTTGGTAATTTGAAATTCGAGTGACATCATATGAAAATGAAATAAATAAAAAAAAAGAGTAAAGATAACACAATTTAAAATTTTAAAAAATATATAAATAGATTTAACAAAATTAAAAAATTATATTTTATATTTTTATGTCGATAAAAATTGTGATATATAATTTGTGTATAAAATATAATATAAATATAATATTTTATATAATACGATAACACAAATTATCAGATTTACTCAATGCTAATTAAGTCCAGCAAAAAATGAATCAAATCCAAATACGACTAGGAATAGCGAGATATAAACATTTTCATTTTCTTTGACCACCTGATGCAAAAAAAAATAAGTATTTGTCAACATATTTAGATAGTATTTGGTTTTAAAAAATAAAATTATTTGAAAATGTATGTGATAATTAAAAATAAAAACAAATTTTTTGAAAATAGAAATGAAAATGTGTTGAAAATAGAAAACAAAAAAAATATTTTAATTATGAAAATAAGAGTTATACATTATTTTTTACTTATATATTGCAAGTTACCATATTTGAATACTTTTAATGTTATTAATTAATAAATATATATTATATTTATAATTAAAAGACATTAATAGTAATATTATTGAATATTTTATTTATTCTCTTATTTTTGCATTTTAGAAAATAAGTTTTAGTTTTGTTTATTAAATGAATTTTTATAAAAAATAAAAAATAAGATTTATTTTCTAAAAATAAAAAATATTTTCTCAAACCAAACTAACCTATTTTGTGTTAAAATTGTCAATTTTCTACTCTAAATTTTACGCATCCTAGATTTAATAATTTTTGGCAAAAAAAAAAAAACTGATAATTAAATACAATACCTTTAGCTATTTTCAAGTTGCAATTTTTTTTTGTAAAAAAAATAAATACAATCATAAAATTATTAATAAAAATAATGAATTTTGTTAAAAAAAATAATTGTTAAAGTTATTACTATAATTGCTAGCAAAATTATTAAATAACTTTTTTAATTGTTAAATTGGAAAATATTTTAGTATAATATAAATGATTTTTTACATAATTTTATTTTTACTTTGTAAAGAAATGGAAAATTAAGAAATATAATAAGGTTATAAACAAGTTTTTAAAATATTTTTTTGGTAATTTATTAATTTGGAAACCTTGTGACAAGGTATTTATAAATCAAGTCAAATCCGATCAGCTTGTTAAAAGTTTTGTTTAAGGTCTAATTTTAACCCCTATCATTTTTTAAAAACTTATATTAAAATATAAAAAAAAATAAAGTTTAAAATTATTCCTTTTTTTTTTAAAGACAAGACTTTATGGCATGATTTTGTCCTTTTTTACATTCATAACTTATAAAGGAAAGAAATTGATTTATGGGCACAATGTAAAGAAGCAACGTCATTACTGATGTGGGCCCGTCACTCAAATAAAATCTTACAACCGGACAGCTAACCGTTTCGACTCCAAACCTCCGTTATCCCCCCAAACATTAAACTTCACTAACCACAATTCATTAACAAGAGCGATTCCAATCGAATCAAATTTGATTTATTTTTTTAATATTATATAATATTATAAAATTTTAAAATTTAATTTAAATTTGAATTAATTTTTAATTTAATTCAATCTAAAATAAATTTTATCATTTTGATATAATTTATTAATTTTTGCAATTTATTAATTTATATATTATTTAAATATAAAATTTTAACATAAAATTATTATTTTTATTTTATAAAAATTTTAAATATATATATAATTCGATTTCATTCAATTTTTTTATTCAAAATTTGATCCAAATTTTTATATATTTAATATTTAAATTTAATATATATTAAATAAAAAAATCTAAATTAAATCAACATTATAATTTGAAATTAATTTTTAATTTTATTGATTTTTTTCTCGTTCCTAACGTCAACTAAACGAACTTCAGAGTTCACACCCAGTCAGTTAACGTTTTCCGTTATAACATACACTTCTTTTTAGTTGGGGTCCCATCTGACATGGACCCGGTCACTCCAAACCCGAGCCACCCGGGATGAAGGGACCTACCTGACGCGTGAACACAAAGACCAAGACCAAGTTCAAAGAAGCTCACCCCGAACCCGTCCCACACTCCCTCCCCCTTTTCCTCGCCATTTCGTTCATTTCCCCCTATATATTTCCTTTCCCTTATCTCTTTCGTATAAACAGATCATATCACAGCAGAGCCAAAAAAAAAAAAAGAAAGGAAGGGAATTTACCTTCCTTTCATCTTTTGGTTTCCCCTAAATCTCAGTTTGTTTTTAGATTTTTGGGGGTGTTTTCGTAAATTAATATGGGGACTGAAGTTTTACGGCCGCAGGATTGTTTGATCGAACGGATCCGGGTTGCTCCAACAGCTTGTTCTCGCCGGAGATATGGAAATGGTGGCTTTAACCCTAATTATTATTATTGTTATTATTATAATAGCAATAGCAACAATGGAAATGGTAGATTTAACAGGAAACCCGTTCAGAGGAAGCGGGTCGGGTCGGAGCAGGTGATTTCGAAGAGATTTAATTCTGCTGATGACTTGAAGACGGTGAGGAACAATGTTATGATGGAGAAGGTTACGATTTTGAGAAAGGGAGAGTCGTTGGATTCGAAGATCAAGAGCAACAACGGTGGAAGGGAAGACGGGTTGGTTGTTTCGGGTGCGGATCCTCAAATAGTCTCAAAACATATCAAAATTGTGGATATTAAGTCTCCGGTGGCCGGAAAATCCGACGTGTACGCCGGATCGGCTTTTGCTGTCTCTCCGGCCCCGAGTTCGCTTCCTTTGCCGTCTTTCTCGAAGAAGAAACAGGTTTCGATTGATGATTCAGCTACTAGGGATCTCAGGCGTTTACTCGGGCTCGATCCCTGAGATCCGAAACCAGATCCGAATTTAGATTTGGGTCCGAGGAAAGCCCTCTCTCTCTATCTCTCTTGATCGTTTCGTCTCTGTTTAGATCTCTCCGGAATTTTCAAGATCCGATTTCCTCCGCGATATTTTTTTCAAAACGGTGGACGGCTTTGGAATTCTGAGAAAATATTAGGGGCGATTAGATAATATTCCTTCTTGTTGTTATATCAGTTTTAACTGTTTAAGGGTTAAAAAAGGATGGGGCTGTCTTCTCTTATGGGTATGATGAAAAAAAAAAGGGGAAAATTAAGGGGGTTGAATTGTAATATTATGGGAATAATAGTTGTTGGCTGTGAAATGTTTTCTGCTCTGTTGTGAAAAAATTGTATGAGAGATATGCAATCTGGTCCCTTTGTTGTCAAGAAAAAGATAAAATTAGGGAGAAAATTGAGCAGATTTCTTTTATAGATTTCCTCTTCTGTTGTAGTTTTGTAAAGAGGGGGTTCTTGAAATCTCCCCTTGTTAATAGATCTCTAGATGTTTAATTTTTATTTCTCTTTCGCTTTTGTTTCTTTCAAGTTTTTTAGATTTGCAATCTGGTCCCTAAGTGGGGCTTCTTAAAAACTGAACTTTAAATCATAAAACAATATGATGGTGAAATCCTTTCATTAGTCATTAGCCTTAAATTTTTGGATACTAATCTTTTTCTGTGATTTTTTTTTTACAACAAAAGTTTAAGAGTAAAGAAAATTATTTTATTTGAGTTATTTTTGATAAAAATTTATGAGAATTCGAGTATGAGTGTTTTGCATCCAAATTTTGACCTTAATTACTTGCATCCATGTAGACATATCTTTCTATGTTTCAAAGTTTCCTTGGTTATTAATTTTTTTTTTTTTACAATTAATTTGTAGATCTTAAATGAAATGGAAAACGTTCTCAGAGTAATTCAGCTACAGCAGCTGCAGTTTAAGCCATGCAAACATAAAATTCTGTCTTGTCCTAATTTGTGCACAAAGGGTAAGGTAATGTCTAGGGATGTAAATGATATATTAGTACTTGTAAATTATTCGGGTTTGATTCGAAAAAAATTTGAATTCGGTTTGATTATTATCGAGTCAAGTTCGAGTTCGAGTATCTCGACTTATCGATCGAATTGAATTTGAGTATTTTTATATCTGACTCGAGTAGTTCGCGAGCCTAATCGAGTTTTTTTATATTTAAATATATTTTTATTATTTTAATTAATAAAATATTTCAAGTCCGAGAGTTCGAGCATGAATAATCGTACTCTTGTCGAGTATACGAATCGAGCTTATTTTTACATATGAATCGAGCTTAATTGAACGAGTTCGAGTAACTCAAATTCGATCATGAATCGAGCTCGAACTAAAAAAATAAAAATTTAATCGAATTCGAACCGAATATTGAGCCTCGAGTTATGAGTCGAGCTCGAGCTTCTCACTATTCGACTCGACTCGACTCGATTACACCTCTAACCATGCGTCATGGGTACTCTATCTTACCTCAATTTGAGCCATGCATGCAACACGCAAAAATCCAATGCTCATAAATTTGAGGACTTTCAATTATTGTTTGCATGCTGATAAATACATGATTTTTTAATATGTGTGATAATTTATGTTATTATGTTGTATAAAATATTATATTGATGTTATATTTTATAAAAAAAATTATATCATAATTTATGTCAGTACGAAAATATAAAATATAATTTTTTAATTTTAATAAATTTATTTTTATATATTTTTTAAAATTTAAATCATATTATTTTCGTCTTTTTTATTTGTATCGTGTTATTATATCATATTTTAAATAATCAAATTTATTTCTTAGAAAAAAATCATCAAAATTTATGGTAAGGATTATATGATAATAAATAGGTTTGATTTAGCCATTATTAACGTTAAAACTTAAAGTTAAATGTAACATTATATTGCGAGTCAATGTTCAATTTTGTTAACATGCTTTCAAATTGATTTTCTAGGTTTAAAATAACAATAAAATTTACCATTTAGGTAAAATTGATGTTGCTGATTAAAACGACGACGGAAGATTGGGGCTATGTGAAAATTATTCAAAGTAGTTGCCAACAAAGGATGTTGCTTCCAAAGTTTAATGCATTGTATAGTACTGCTAGTATTAGTTCTTGACCTTGGACTAGGCTGAGTCAGGTGTGATAAGTCTGTTCTTGATTTTCTTCGTAATTTCCTATAGAAAAGTCTCCATCGTTTTAGGTACAAGGAAAGCGATTCTTTTATTAGGATTCTCAACATTTAGTTTGACTTTTCTAAATAAATTTCTTCAAATTTAATTTTTTAATATTATCTTTTAAAAATCGATTGACAACCTTTTAACGATTTTTTTTTTAGGAATTCATGCAATTGATTGGGAAAGAGTATTTTAATTTTTTTAAGGAGAAAGTTTTCGAATGCACCTAATCGATAGAAGAAAATGCAAATGCGTCCTTGAAATGATTTGAGAAAAAATAAATCGAAAGAAACTCTGAAATAATTCATTGATTTTCTTATATTATTATGCCCATTATATACTTCGAATTCTATTAAACATAAATGTATGCATATCATACATATTATATATGTATATATATTATAATAATATATTGAATAATCTGTACATTAGAAACTAGTTTAATCTATTAATGTTTAAACCTTTAATAAAACAAAGACAACGCAAAGGAGACAAAGCTTAATTTGAAATCAATGATCGTTTAAAGCCAATGCTGGTTAATGTGTCTTAATTTTGTTTACATGTAATATAATAATATCTTTTCAGTTTCATTTAAGATAGGCTTTTTGTTTTATTTTTTAATTTTACTTATTATTAACTCGCTTAAAAGATTAAAAAATAAACAGACCGACTTTTGAATTAGTTGACGTATTATTGAAATTAAAATAATCGTTTGATGATTGTGTGTTATAAATGTTTTCTTCGGAAAGATAAATATTAAAGAATTTAAGGGTAGATTAAAAATTTAAAAAGAGATTGGAAAAAGGAAATGAAGCATCACATTGCACTGTAATGCCAACTCAAATTGTCTCAACTCTCAAAGGGTGCAACTCAAATGCATTATTCAGATCAAAGGAGTGCCACAAACATTATTCAGAACACTCAACTCACTTCAAAACTAGAATTAAGAGCGAGCATAACGTACAGGAATACGCCTCTGAATGGGACTCCTACAAGAAGGACAGTCCTTCATACCTTGTTTCTCATGGAGCTCATTGCATGTAGTGCAAACTACCTGATGAGCACATGGCATGAAAACCACAGACATCTCCTCTGATAGGCACATTACACATTCACGTTCACGTTTCACACCTCCTCTTCCTGGGAAGTCTTGGAAATCTGTCACCACTTCTGAGATAAAAATGGTCTGAGGCTCCTTTTGGGCCGTGCCATATCTGCTATCTGTAAATCTTCCCACATAACTTCCATCAATGCCCCTTCGAAGTGCAGCAATTTTTGATGAGTCTGTCTTCAGTCTCAATTGAGAGATTTCTTTTTCAAGTTTCTGAATATCCTCTTTGTATTTCTGCAAACTGGTTTCTGCTTTCGAATTAAGCATATCTTCCTTTACTTTTGCAGCGGCCTCAATTTGTTCTCTTTCCTTTCTTATTGAACTAGCCTGAGTAAGAACTTCTTCCTTTGCCTTCTCTTCCTGTTGCCATCTAGCCTGTGATAGTTTTCCTTTACAATGAGAACAGGGCCATAGCATAAGCCATAATTAAAAGAAACACCTACTCAGACAGCAAAGGCTCTTCTTTTTTTTTAAAAAAAAACTAGCGGCATACCTCAAAATCCTGATATAAGTGGTGGCTTGATTGAAACCATACAAATGCTATGTTATATCCAATCAATTGAGAACACATAGAAATATTCTTGGAAGAAGCTTGAAAATTTGTGGGAAAATTTGTAAGGTGAACTGAATATGCTAGACGACAACTCCACCAACCAAATGTTAGGACATAATATGAAATAAGAGTTAAGATGTAGCAAATATTAGTTTCTGCCAATTTAGTTTCAGAAAATTTGGCATCAAAGTTCAAACAAAAAATTCTAGTAATAAATATTCTAAAATGAAAAAATTCAGTATAGAATTGGCCCACATATCTGGAGAAATTTTGGTAAAACTATACTCTTCTGGCATGCCATACAATGGACAATCTGAAGATACCCTTTTCTTCGCATTCGCATTACCTTTTACTAGCAAAAACATATCTTTTACATTTTGCATTTGCATGTCATAAAAGTGTAATCAGGTTGATTCTCAGAAATCTGAACTGTTTACATCAAGCAATGGATGCTTTCCTCACCAAGTCTCATTTTTACAAAGCTGTTGGTAGAAATTTATTATAATATATCAAGGATTACCTCTTGTTTATATATGAGGAGAAAATAGGGGGAGAGAAAGAAGAGATAAATAAACGCTTGGAAATTAAACTTTCTTGAAGTCATACCTCAAGCCGTTCTTGGAGAACTTTGGCCTGCTGTAATTCCTGTAACAGTTGAGCAACCTTGCGTTTTTCAGACATGAGCTCTTCCTGGAGCAAGGTTTTCTGCTTCTCCCAAGACTGAACTTTCATCAGTGTTTTCTTCTCCCTCTTTGATACCTCCAGACAGCTAGCTGCTGACTCTGCTGCACGTAATTTTGCAGCCTCCATCTCCTGCCGTAGTGCTGCATTTTCCACCTCAAGCCTACGGACAGTAGCATTAGCATGTTCCACCTGCCCACTAGCCTTCAACAATGCACCGTCCATCTCAATGAGCTTCTTCTTAGTGTTTTCTTCCAAACTCAGCTTCTCTTTCTTAAGCCGTTCAACTTCTTCTCTCTCTTGCCTCAAAGTCTTAAGTTCAGCTTTGTCTTTACTTAGTCGACGAGCAGCCTGCATAACCTTTTGATTGGCCCACTCTGTCCATTCCTGAAGCTGATTTTGTAGTTCCCGCACCCTAGGAACCAGCTTCAGAATCATCTCATCCTTCTTATCCTGTGGGAACCACTGCCCCAGGGATTTATCATATGGCATCCCAGCATAGCTCAAATAAGCAGGCTCAGAATGAGAAGCAGGAGGCACTACAATCGAATTGCTTTTGGTCGTCAATGAGAGGGAAAGCTCAGTATCAGCCGTTGATAATGCAGGTGGGTTATTGATAGGTGGTAATTCGGGTGGCATATTTACTGGAGAAGTGGTTGCTATATTGGTCTTAGGCACTGCAGAAATGTTATTAACGTTATCTAAGCAAAATGTTTCAGAAGAAGAGGGTTCCGGATTGACTGAAAGATTGTGACTCCCATTATCTTGAGGAACATCAGCTCCCATTGCCTTAATTTTCAAGGATGCATTTTTTACATTAACAGTGGTGGAGTCAGAGACAGATTTTAGTTTCTTGTCCAAGATTAAACCTCCCAAACCGCTTAGTTTAGCTCTCGATGACCCTTTAGATCCATATGTCCTGTAGTTTTTCTCCAGATGAAGTGACTTCTGCCGAAGAATATATTCTCTTTTGGTAGAGTGAATCTTTCTACTACCCACAAACTTGTCTTCCAGGGTTGAAGATTGAGATGTTCCTGCCGCACTGAAAATTTTATCTGCACTATCAGAAATGGAGTTCGTTCCCTCTTTCTCTGAGACTATACCACTTAGAACAAGGGAATTCTTAGATTTTACTGTGTTATTGATTCCCATAGATGGAACCTCTGGCACAGAACTATGAGAACAAGGAATGGAAGGAACAGGTTTACAAGGATTTGGAAGATTCAATTCAGAAGTTTTGGCTTCTGTCTTCAACTGGGGTTGGTTAGGAGTAAAAGAACTCTCAGTAGAAGCTTCATCGCCAACAAAACCACCCAATGGGTCACCATCCATAGCACAAGCGTGTGACACATTCATGTCACAAATCAACAAGCACCACATTGCATCCCCAGTGCTGAAGAAAGGCCTAACTTCTCGAAGAAAACAAACCAGTTCAGCTAATATATACTTCTCCAGCTCCTGTAGATCCTCAAAACAGTGGTCCCTTGAAGGATTAGCATCTTGGCCACTACTAAGAAATGCTAAAGTATTATCCACTATATTTGAGACAGTGTCTTTACAACCATAATAAAGGCCAGACCTCAAGACTGCCTTAGTAGCAATTTCTTCCGTGTAACCAGAAGCAACAATTTTCTTTATTGCACTTTTGAACATTGCATCCAAATTGCTCAAAACAAGTTCTTCTAGCTGAGCTTCCGTGAGATCACTCCAGTCAGCATCTTGAGATTCATCTGTTTCTAGTTCTGCTCTAGGCCCGCTTGGACCAACCTCAGAAGAACCTATCATGCTAGATAATCCCAGGTCAAGTTTTAATCCATCTGAATGATCTTGGTTAACACCACACAAGTCACAAACACTAGCTTGACCATGGACTCTGGTGAATTCAACCTTCTCAGCGCAAAATTCATAACTTGGACACCCATTTTGAGGTGAAGTTATAATCTTATTTGGATCACCTATAGGCGGATCAGCCCGAAACTTTCTCTTATTTCCACTACCTTTTTCTTGAATTGATATCAACGGAGACACTTGATTGCCACTACAACTACTACCACCTTTAAGAATCACTGATGCCATTTTTAAGCTGCATCCAAAACAATAACAATCAAAATACATTTATGAAACTATTTATCAATCCTCAATGCAAAATCTAAACTACCCAATGACCCATTTCACCCCACACAACAAAAATTAAAATCCAAAATCCAAAATTCCAATTTGAACTGATTACATAATCAGCTCATTAGATCATTCGCTAGCAAACAAAAAATAGTAAAATATCATATTATACCATTCAAAAAAGGGACAAAAATCGTACCTTTATATCTCAAGTATCAAAATTGACAATACGAAAAATAAAAAAATCTGCAACAAAAAGGAAAAATTCAATCAATTAATAATAATAAAAAAAAGAGTACCCAGATTCCAAAATTCACTAATCAACGCATTCACCAAATACCCACTCTGTAAAACGGAAAATTTTCAATCTATCAATTTTAAATATATAATCTAATCTATATTAAAAACAAGTCAATAGATAAAAAATCCAAAAATGAAATCGATTGAGTCACTGCCGAGGTAATAAAATATCCTTTTATTTGATTTACGATCAGCTTTCGATGATCGAAAAACATACCCTGGTTGTAACCTTAATTGTTGGAGCAAAAATCAAAGGTAAGACGAATCTCAGAGCATCGGTGAAATGGAAGAGAAAATATATATGAGACAGACCTTCTTTTTTTTTTTTTTTTGGCTTATTTTTATTTTAGTTTTTTGGTTTTTTTTTTCTATTAATTTTATGGAACCATGGTTTACTAATTCAATTTCCTAAACTAACCATGGTTAAGGAAAAATTAGGCATGGGTTTGAATTTTTGTTATTTTGTGGAAAAAAAATGGAAAATGAATCAAGGAAAAAAAATGAAAAACACTAAAGATACTTAAGATTTTTTTTTTTTTTTGAGAAAATACTTAAAAAGATGGTTTATGTATCTCAATTCCATTTGAATTTCAATTTGTTTTTTAGGTTACATTATGAACTTGAATTTGAAATCTAAAGAGAATAATTAAAATCAAATTACATTAATAAATTATAGGTAGAAATAATTAAATTAAAACATTTTTATTATACAATCAAAGATATATGACATATTTCAAGTAGAATGTCAGTTTTACTTATATTTAATAAAAAAACTTAATTTTTTTATTTGAATTATCTAAATAAATATGAAGATATGTATTATATTATGAGAATGAAGGTAGTGATAAGTATGATTTTAAATTTTTATTGGGCATGAGAATTGAGACGAGTAATATAAAACCTACCTAGGGAAGGTTAAAAGACCCGAACCCGTCGGGTTTTGACCAAAGGGTCGGTTTTTTTATTTTTTTAAATCGAGTATCTGGTCGGGTAGGGTAAAAAATTTTCGGGTTCGGGTTGGGGTCGGGTTTTAGGCAAACTCGACCCTACCCGACCCGATATATATAAAAAAATTATTTTTTTAATTATTTTTTAATTATTTTTTAATTATTTTTTTAATTATATATTTAATTATATATATTTAATTTTATATTTATATTTAAAATAATATTTTATTAATTTTGGATCGGGTCGGGTCGGATTTAATTTTATATACTGTCGGGTCGGGTCGGGTTCGTGTATTAAAAATAAAAAAATTTGGGTCGGGTACGAGTACAAGTTCGGGTATTATATATTTAAAATCGGGTCGGGTTCGGGGCGAGCAAAAACTCGCCCCGACCCGAACCGTTGCCATCCCTAAACCTACCTTGTATCTGTATTATATATATTTATATATATTTAGTAAATAATTTTTGCTTACATAATAGAAATTATTATTTTAGATTAATTAAAATTAATATATTTTTTATTAAAAATTATATATTAATTTATATTTATTTGTAAGATAAAAATAAAAAAACCCAAAAAATTGGTTATTATTATATTTTAAGAAGCTATAAGTATGAAGATTATCTATACACATTAAACATCCACAGGGATGGGGATGTCTTTGAAATACTCATTGGGTAGGGATATGAAAACAAGTATAATATAAAAGTCCGGGAATGAAGATGAAGAATGCTCAATGTATTCCATATCTTACTTATTGACATCCTTATTTCAAACTTTGTTTAGATTTAATTTTCGTTTTGAACGATTTTAAATGTGTATACCTGTTTTTGGACATGGTATATTCATAATTTTATTTTTAAACTATTTTTCATAAACATTAAATATGAAATAAAAAAAAAAAAGAGTTTCTATCTTTATTAATTAAACTAATCCTTGTAAGTATTGATTTTTAGATTATGATTTACAATAATTTATCTTTTTCTTTAGTTCCAATGTCAAACACCATGTTAAAATATCTATTCCATCTTGCAAATCTAAGCTCATCCTTGTTAATACAACAATAATAAAATCTTAAGGGGCATTTGATTCGTCGAATCTTAGATTTCAGAAGAAAAAGTGATTCTTGAGAAAGTGTGCATTCTTAGCAATGGGTGATTCTATGTGGTATGAGAATGTTAAATTCATGTATTTGATTTGAAGAAAAGTCAAATTAGTTAAAAAAAAGGGTTTTTTTTTACAATAATGTGTTTTATTACATGTCAAATACATAGTTTTTGTTAAATATAATATTAGTGTTCTACTAACAAAAATTGATTCAAATATAGTTTTTTTATTAAAGAAAATAAAAAAATATAGTGAAATAGTACATTAATAGAATAAAAACTTCATGATTGTTTAAGAGAAAAATAGATACTATGACATTTCCATGTTGGAAAACATCATATTTAATATATAAAAAAAATGAAAACAAATACTACAACATTTCCATGTTGGAAAACAACATATTTGATATAAAAAAAAATGAAAAACAAATACTAAGACATTTTTATGTTGGAAAACATCGTATTTGATATAGAAAAAAAATGAAAAACAAATACTATGATGTTTCCGTGTTGGAAATGTCGTATTTGATATAGGAAAAAAAAAGAAAACAAACACTATGATGTTTCAATGTTGGAAAACAAAGTATTTTAAATAGAAAAAAAAATTAAAACAACTACTATAATGTTTCTATGTTGGAAAACGTCGTATTTGATATAGGAAAAAAAATAAAACAAATGCTATGACGTTTTAATGTTGGAAATTGTCAAATAAAACAATGCTGAATTGTTGGCTCGTCCTTTAGTCATATATTCAAATGTAATAGTGATGTTGAGCAGATGAAATTTGCTCAACTCATTTATCAGATGAATTTAATATATGCATAGGAATCTTTTTTTGTGTATTATTAAAATTGTTTATTCATGTGTTTATTGAATTTGTTTTTTTTATAGAAAATAAAAAAAAGCCTAACAAAAAAGAAGGGCTGAGAAAAAGTACAATCATCGAGCATTATGAAAATGGTATGCAAATACCAAGCATAAACTTATAAGTATATTTGATTATGTATTATACAGATAGTTTTACGCTTTTTAAATTTAATTACTTGCTGTGTTGCCAACTTATATTTTAATATAGTTTCAGGAAATATCCAACCCAAGCAATGAAATATTAAGATTGTATGTTTGAAAAAAAGCACATTTATCAAAATTCAAAAAATATGAGGATGAAACAACTAAACAAATGGTTAAAAAGATTATAAGTTCATATCGTATTTATATCTTGTTTGATACTTCGCCATTTATGTATGTTAATATATCATATTTAATTACGTTTGCATGTTGTGTTATAGGATGACATAGTTATGAGATTCACATCCAGTGATTTTGCAACTGGTGAAAGCAAAGATGTGATGACTTTAGCTTTCGGATCAAAAGACATACCTAGTTATGTTAGGGAGGTTAGGCACTTTGTAACTCCAACAAATTATTTCAAGACTTAACCTAAACCCCGCACCTCTAAAACTATTGAATATATATCCATAATAGCTCAATAAAATCAATGAGTTGCTAAATTGAAGGCACATTTGGTAGCAATTCAAACTAACATGATAGGTTAGTCTTTTACCGATAATGTTAAAAATGAATTCGTGGATCAAGTTTTTAAGCAAACCCCTTATCTGGTAATACACGTTCTAAACTCTTGTCATTTGATTTTTTTTTATTTGATTTTATATGAAAACTTTTGAATTTTGTATGTAATAGGTTTTTGACCATAAGATGATTATAAATCCATCTGCAGAATCTAGAATCCATACACTATCCAATCATGTTTAAAACCATTTAATAGATGGATCGATTATAAACATCGATCTCGATGATGGACTATTTGATTATCCCTTAATGTCATTTATTGGTCAAAATGAGATTTTTTGATTTTGTCTAAAGAAAGACAAAAGACTAATACATACAAATTCATTAACCTATTTTGTATAAGTAATGGTGCGAGCTCTGTACTTGTGTAACTGCTTTGGCACAAGCAATGCAAAAAAAGTCGCAATACTTTCTAGCGCTTTATAATCCTGGGTATGTGCTAAATTTTTACTTTGTTCATTACTTGATTATGCTGAATAAACGAATTTGCCTATTGTTACAAGTGTTACATTCTAACATTGGAATCGATGTTATTATTTTCAAAGATCATTGTTAGCTGCTTTTCATTGACTATGCAACCTTTATAGTATTTTTTTTTAACTCAAGAAAAGAAGAGTCAAAACCATTACAAGAACTAGCTAATATAATAAAAAAGTATTCATATTTGTTATGTCAAATAATTTATGTTATTTTTATGGTTTATTTATGAGTATAATTTATGTTTATTGATTCATTTGTGTTGTTTAAGGGGATTGGCTATCCATGATAAAAAGAAAAAAAATTAAAGTGGGTTACATTTCCAGTAAATTTATTTATTTTATTTTCAAAGAATTGCTTAGAGTTTAAAAGCACTTTGACCACCTAACAATGATTTGCAGGTTCCTCATTGGCCAAGAACGACTAAATGTGAATATTATGTTATCTATTTCATTAAAAGATCGCTAATAACAATCTCTTTAGTATACTAGATAAGGTAGCATTAATAACAATATATAGATACTTGTTTCAAAATACCATACATTATAAAATGCATATTGAATGACAATTATTCAAAATTATTTTTTTAGTTGGCTTAAAAGGAACAATTCACATAAGAGGAAATTGATAAAGTTTGTTATTAATAGTGTGACTGCGTATCTAGATTTATAGAGTGAGGACAGAGGAGATTGAGTCATTTCCCTATTTTGGTTTATGTAAAGTTGTAAATTTATGTATAAAATTCCAAATTCTTTGTACTTCATATGATTCTATAGCTTTTCATTAATACAATTCATAATTGTTTCATTTATACAGTGCGAATTTGTTCATATATACAAGTCTAAATTGTATCACTTACACAAGTCCAAATTTGTTCTATTTATACAAATAAATTTTTTTCATTTATACAAGATGAACTTTTGTCATTCATATGTGGTTCGTATCCAAATTCAATCTATGTAATTATGATATACATATAATACAAAACATTAGAATGTAATTACAAAATGCCAATATATATAATTCTAATAACAAAACTAACATGATCCATTAGAATCTGTAATTTTTATATTTAAGCTAAAACCATATCTATAAATGAAAAATTGCAACTCAACAATACAAAACATATGAATGTTGTCAATAATACAAATAAGCTACATGTGTCATATAAGAGAAAAATCAAATGATGGTCGATAGGTATTACATCATGCAATTACTTTTGTATGTAATCTTTTCTAAATCTATGTGGTAGTGCAAAGAAGAAATCAATTTTGTGAGTATCCCTTGAGATATACCCACCAGTAGAAAGCGTTTCATTTGAAGAGAAATCGTCTAGTTCCATTATTTCATTGAAAAGCAATATTCGCCTGTCACTGCTCTCAGTTTTTTTCTTAAAGAAAGATGAAATGCCTTTAATTTTGCTTGCTGCCTCACAATATGCAATACTAATATTGCCTATTTGCTCAACCAAATAAGCTAATCCATTGTCTCTCTTAGAATATTTTTTGCCTGACAGCATTCTAGTTGAGGTTGGAGTTGCCACACAAGCTAAACCTATATTCATTCTCATGATAGCCAAAGTTAACATCCTCATCAGCATTAAATAATTCAATTGCATCAGCTACTATTTTAACTTTTTTATTAGTTGCTTTGTCGGATCCAAATATAGTGACAAAGTCATCAAAGTAAAAAAAAAATTTCTTTAACCCTCTAGCATGGGAATAAGTCTACACAAAAGTTAAATTAATTACGTATAAAATAGTTTGAATAAAAACCAATATTCTAAGTAACTTTTAAGTTTATATTAAACTACTTACCTGCACCCACTCATCAAAAATAACGTTCTCAACAATGACACATTTGTCTTAATTGTTCAAACCAAATCCACTTGCATGTTTCATATCACAAATAACATGATATTGTCTCTTGAGTAGCTTTACCCTTGACTCGATGTGTGGGTTTGCTTTAAGTTGGGATTGGGGAATTATTAACTCTAACATTATGTCCAAATGCCTAGTTATCTAACTCTAAACGTTTCATTATAAACACTTCATATAGGATCACCTACCAATATATGTAGGTATTAGACAAGTATTACATCTTTTTTTTTTGTTCAGGAGTGTTTACCTACTGATGAGTTTTGGTTTCTTCTTTTTGATCTATTTCCTACATTAGCACCAAATGAAAATATTTTGATATCCTAATCACATAGTTAGATATCATGCAACAAATTACATATCAAATAAAAAACCAATGAAGATGAACAAATAATTAGTGCAAGAAGTAAACTAATAGACATTGAAACAAAACAAGTATTAATGCAAACAATAGTCAAATACATAGTCACTGATAGAAAAAAAATCTCAAATACATTTAAAATAAATGTAGAAAACAAAAAGTACATTCAACCATATCATACAAACATCAATGCAACCAGTAAAATAGAAAAATAAAAACCAATGTCTTTAACCATGGGATTGTAACCAATTCATGAACATCTCTTATGCTAGGTTATCTTTAAACTAAATCCAAACATTACTTGGTTCAACATGTCTAATCAAATCTTAATGCTCAGATCCATCTTGTTGGCTATTACTCACTTCAACAACATCACTTTCAATAATATCAATTACTATTTCAGTCCTAATAAAATTATAGAGAAAGTAGTAAGTAGAAATGATTCTACATTGTGTTTTTATTAGATAAAATGATTTCTCACTTAAAATTACCCATTTAGCTTTAATATACTAAAACATCTATCGATACAATTTCTTACTTGAAAGTGTTTCATATTGAAGTATTTCTAGAGTGTCGTCGGTTGGTGTCCTGGCCTCCAATCATTCAAATGGTACTTTGACCTTTATAAAGTGTCAAAAAACCTTTCTCATTTATGTATCTAGCATCAAACAAACAGTAAAAATATATTCAAGTTTCATAACATTAATACACATAAAAAATTATGTTTTATACAAAACTAAAACTAAAATATTAAAGCTAATACCTTGTGGGATCTTTAACCTATTTTTACATGTAATAGCATTTTTTAGCACTCTATCATCTGCTGCATAACGTTTTCATCTTGATATAACATATATGAATTGCATGTCTAGAGTCCAAACACCAACAACATTTATAGCAATTTTATTTTTTCTAGTCTTGTATTTAAGCCTGTTAACTGAGTCTACATTTATTTTTATGCATGTTCCATCTAAGGCACCTAAACAACCCCTAAACCATTTTAATCTATTATTTGTTGAATTCTCCAGTATCAATTTTAATTTTTTAAATAACAGGGAATGCAGTTTCAAAATAAAATTCAACATAGCATGAAATTGCTTACTAATTGTCTCTCCAAATCTAGCTACATGATGCTTCATAACCTTATTTTTTATATGATGAGCAATGATGTGAAAGAAGCTAATAACTATTTCTTTTATTAACATATGTCTAGATGCCTTTAATCTTTTTTGTGTTTGATGTAACTGACATAATTTTGTAAAATCTTTCCTATCTATTAAACAATTATCTACACTTGATCCATTGCTATAAAAAAACTACCTTGTTTAAGTTCAACTCCTTAATTTGAAGCCTATAATGATATTATCAATATAAGATAGTCTACATCTATTTCTAAGTTTTATTGCAATTAATGTCATAGCAATGATGACTAACAGTTGAAACGTTGTCTCCATATGATTTAATTGTTAAATAAACATTGTTACCAATTGCATCTTCTTTCTTATTAATAAACGAATCATAACTATTTAAAAAATTTTTTCAATATTGAAAACATGTTGAAAGCAAATATGTACATTTGGTATATGGAATCTAAAACACATCTAACAAAAAACAAAAATTAATAACAAAACATTTGTGGATTAAAAACAAAAACCAAAATGAAGAACACATATGATAGATTAATAACTTTCAATTAAGATCTAAATGAGATCTAATAAATAAAATAAGAAGACATTTAAATCAAACAAATAATGTAAAATAGATCATTTGTAATAGATTGTAGACTTACTATTTACATATTAACAGAAGATAAAATGAATAGAATGAAGATGAAATCATGAAGGTTAAATTTGATTTGGTTGATACAGAAAAGACTTTGATTAGAGTTCTACGATGTTGTCTGAAAAGAGAAAGTGGTCTTTGTAATTCAAAAAGGTACTTAACAAATACGACATTTCTTATGTCAAAAATGTTGTCGTTGTTAATTGATAGCAAAACGAAAAAATAGGTGATAAATTAATTTATAAGAACTATAACCTTTATTTCATGAAAAATGTCGTTATTGATAGAAATTACAGCGTTTTGTTCATGAAAAACATCATGGTTGTCTAAAAAAAGACAACAATAATCCTCAAATAATGTGTTTCAAATCCTCAAAGATATGATGTTTTGGTGTTGGAAAATGTTGACCTTGTATTAAAAAAAACCACAAAAAAATCCACAAATTTCAAATCCTAACAACCACGATGTTTGGTTCATAAAAAACGTCATCATTATATTAAAAAAATTTTAAAAAAAAATTAATCTACAATTATTGCGTTTGGTTTCCTAGAAACATCATATTTGACATTGAAAAAAATAGTACTTAAATACTACGTTAAACTTCCAAGAAATGCAGTATTTGTGCTATTTGTTTTCAATATTACGTTTGTAAATAAGAAATCAAAATTAATTTTCTTTTCATATATTGATTTTCAAAAAGGCAAAATAGAATGAAATAATTTTTTTATTCAGGATAGATAAGGGATAAAAATAACTTTCCTCCCAGAGTCATAGAAAACTACAGAAAGATGTGAGTTTATGATTTTGAAACTTTTAGATACTATTGAAATCTAAAATTACCTCAAGAATCAAAAACCCCTAAACCAAATATAAAAATCAAATTCTTACAAACAAGATTTTAAAAGAAAATGTCATATTCCTCCTAACCAAATGCCCCTAAAATCCTCTTAAAATGAAATGTGCAAATGACAACTCTATTTCTAGTAAGATGCATCTAAATGTAAATTAAATGCTAATAAAAATATATTTTTTTAATATTTATAAGTTGTATTGAGAAAAAAGTGTTGTCATTTAATACATTTTACATAATTTTTATTCACTTGGATGATCATAAAAGCATAACATAAAAAGGTGAAAAAAGGTCTACTACTAGGGAAAAAAGAAACAAATAATAACTAATAAGCAATGCTATTATATATATATATATATATATATGATGTTGTAATTTTAAAATTAAAAAAATTATAAATACTATAGTTTGTATTTTAAATTTATTTAATATTATTTTTAAAAATGATTGAATGAATTAATTTAGTTAAATTCAAGATTAAATATGCTTAATTTGCTTCTTTTTTTTTCATTTTCATTTTACCAATAAAAACATAAAAAAAGTGATTTGAAATATTTAATGATAATTTACCTGCAATTTATCATTAAAAAATTTTCACATTCCATTTTCTACTTCTCTACTAATATACCATTATATATCTCATAAACAAAGGTTTCATTATATTATTAAAGGTTAAAATAATTTGAATTTTATTAATTTATTTAAATACTTTTATATATTTTTATTATACCTAAATAACTTGTAAATTTTAATTTGTATTTAAATAAATTTTTAACCTTTAATTTTATTTAAATAAAATTTTAATATAAATTAATTTTTTATTTAAAACAAAATTTATTGGGATATAAATAAAAATTAATAATTTTTTAAAATATAATAAAAATATAAAAATTTATCTAAATAAAATGATTAAATTCATGAATTTTTTTAATATTTTAACCATTATTAAATAACTAAACCACGCCACATATTACAAGGTAAACAATTAAACCACACAACAGCCCCTGCAGTAAAAATGGACAAAGGAGCCTCATCGCCCAAATCTCCGCCTCCATCCCCACCGCAGCAAGCGGCGCTCCACCAGGACGACGCCACCGATGACGATAAGAACTTGAAGCAGCTCAAGGAATGCTTTACTCTCTACTTATCCTTGCAAGTAAATAAAAAATCTTTTTCCTTTTTTTCTTTTTTTAAACCACTCTAAAACCCTACTTAAACCCTCTTTGTTATATTCGCTGCATATATATATATATATATAAGAGCAATAGAATTGGAAGCTTTGTCAAATGGGTATGCTTTAAATACCTTCATTTTCTTGTTGCTGGAAAAAAGAAAAGAAGAACAATTGGAAAGCTTGAATCTTTGAGCAAATTTCTGCTTTTTTTGGATAGAGGTTCAAGCTTTGAAGGCATGCAACGAGAGGAGGAAGAACAGTAAAGGGATGTGAAACTTTATGCTGTAAGAATGAGGAAAATCACCTCACAAATTGAGAGCAAATTTTTTGTTTTTTGATGTTGATTTTGTCTGAGAAATGTCATGTAATAGACTCCATGTTTCTTTGATCTTGGAAAGTAGTCTGCAAAAGATGTTTTTTCATTACAATTCATCATATTGTTGTACCAAAAATACATTTTCTCTAGCCTTCTGGTCAAAAGTATTCGTTGAGTCGGTTCTATTAATTTATATCTGAATTAATTAAAATTAAATTAATTAAATTATATGAATTATATTATTTTATTTTTATTAACCGAATTGGATTTATAGTTCGATTAATTTTTTCAATTAATTGAATAATAAATGTATTAAAATTAAATTATATTTTAAACTTTTAATTTTTTATATTTTAAATAAATTAAATAAAATTTTCTAACAAAATATTCAAATACCAAAAAAACTCTAACAATTTGTGAAATATAATGATCTATTTTGTATTTATCATTTTATATATGAATTTTTTTTATATATTGATTAAAATTTTGATTAATTAAGTTAATTTGGTTTTTAACTAAATTAACCGAAATATGAAATTATTTTAAAATTATTTTTTTAATTGATTAAAATTAATTCAATAACTAATCGATTCGATTAATTTGATTAAAATTGAATTATGAACACTTCTACTTCAGGCAACGATAGGACTGCTCAACTAAAATAGATATTATGGAGAAAACGAATGAAAGTTTTCAGAAAAAAAATGCTCAATAATGAGAATGAATGAGATGGATATGAGTCAGCTATGGCCTTCCTTGAATGTCAACCAATCCCCAAACACTTTCGAAGATCAAAATGAAAGTTTCATGAACACTCGAAGTCACATAACGCATTTTAACTTTTTAATCAGCATTTTGGGCTTTGCAAAAATATGTTTTATCAATTTACTTCTGATACAAGAAATTTGGTAACTTGCACACTATCTTTCATTGAAAATAGGTGGATTTGTAATCTTATATTTGTTTCTGTATGATGAGAAAATAACAAGGCTTTGCTCCTTTTAGGCAGCCATAGTTTGGGAATGGCCATTGTAGGGTATTTGAGTGTAACTTTCTTGAGTGCAGTACATGAGAGTTTCATCAGGCAAGGAGATCAAAGGCTGAACTCTTTTACCAAATATTATCTTAAATAAATGCCCTTTCTCCCAATTAAATTATCATTCCTCCTCGACAAAGCCTACATGGAATTGAAAAAATTAATAAATCAAAAGCAGCTTTTTACACTCTTTCAAGCTTTCAACAGAGCTGGAATTAGAATACTACTATAACTATACAACATAGATTATAAAACCTGTTAATGTATCATTATGTAGTTGATATATCTTACATGAAAGCAATCAAGGTATATCTCTGCCTCACCATGATCCCAGCAGTGCTGGAAACATTTGAGGTCTCCTCATGGTTATGCTTTAGAGGGGTGTTCTTCCTCGAAAGAACGTATTTATTGCCTAATTCCTGTTCCATCTTGTGATCATCATCATCAACTCCAAACTTGCTAACATAATTTCGTTGAATCTCTCTGAAATGGATCCTTTTCTCTACATGTTTGAAATACCAGGTGCAAAATCACAGCTAGGAGTGCGCTTTTCCTTAACAAATATCATGGGGTTAACAATCATGTTATCAGCAACATTGGCGAGATGTCATAGGGCCTTGAGATCATTCACCATGAGAATATCGTATGTGAAAACAAATTTCCCTTTGCTTCCTTTAGGCTAAGGCTAACCAACACCCTGATACCAGCCAAACAAAACTGTGTCAGTTTATAAAAAAAAAAAAGAAAGATTAATACTTGAGTTCAAATATTAGATTTGATCAAATCATATTTTACATACAAGGTGGAAAAAGATGAAGCATTTACCTTTTCTAGACAGATACTAACCATTAGTGATTAATAAAAACCAGTCCACCCTGCATACCTACATGAGTGCGACAATGAAGATAACACATTTGAATTTATTCTGCCCACATAACATATCAACTGACTATAGATCGATACATTTTATTTTACTTGTAATGACTCAGAATCCAACAGGAAAAAAACAAAGGAAAGCTTCAATCCCTAGTTTTCTCCTACTTCTCGGGACATTTTTCTATTTGGTTTCATTTCAAATATTTTCAAGGGTTTCTCCATTGAGTCAAGCAACGGAGATGGTGAGACGCCAACTCACCCAATGGTAAAATGAGACAGGTAACAAATCTAAAAAAGTAGGCATGAGGCAGCTTCTGGAAGGTCAACTAATCTGATAGTAGCAGTGAAAGAAGAAGAATAGATGGCTCAAAAATATATGAACTATGAGAATATTCCAAACTATAGCTTGAGCAACCAACCAATTGCAAAGGCCTCTAATGCATCGGTGATGGAACAACAATAGCAGCAATTCAATTCATTGAAACACTAACGTTGGCAGGACTGCTGTATAAATGACAAATCACTTTTTACTGAACCATAGGTTTCAGATTCAGAGACACAAGACACATCAACACTTCCCTTGACCGATCTCATAATCATTGGCCTGTAATCTACTCCACTATCTGTGGCACCAGCACCTGACTGCAGTAATCCAAAGAACATTAGTTAATTACAATGCAATTAATGAAGTGAAACAGGAAATTAATACCTAAACTGATAGCATCAAAAGATTACACAGGATATTTACAAATTAATATCATACTTTCTATAATCTATGACCACTAAAATGTTTTTTAGATTAGAACTTTCCTACAATTTTCTATCAGGTAGGTAAGTACAAGTTGTATTAACTGCAAGGCATGATAAGCAATTAATCCACACTTTTTTTTTTTTAAATCAAGACAGATTACATGACTCATAGCATTAATTCAACCAGGATAATTTGACAAGCTTCTTCAAATTAAGTGCAAAGTTGAACTTTCTACCAAGCAATCCTAAAAGATCCTACTTCAATCAATTCTACAAAAGAATACAGCTGCAGGAGACAAAATTCAGCCATAAAGCAAAAATTGTATTTTTAAATATTGAGAACAGCCAGAGAAAGATTTAAATAATCCACACATTAGATAAGCCTTTAATCTGTACAATGATGATTGTAATATCATCAGTCCGATTTTCATGCTCCAACCATAGTTTGTAGGATTCTCCAGCAATTGCAGCACATGCATCCCTGGGATCTGTATATGCTGCTGCCTATGTGAAGAAAATTATAAATTTGTTAAGCAAATGCTCAAATTATGACTCAAATATGTTGCAGTAACCAGCAGGAGAGATAGATTTCTATATCTCAGAAAAGCCACTTATACATGATAATGAGAAAATTTCGTGATAGTATCAATAAGTGGAGAGTTCTACTAACAGTTCGAAAAGCAAACGACAAGGGAAAATTGTGTTGCACTTTCCTTTTAGAGTTTAATTATCAAACTTGATAGTATAATACAGGTTTACAAACATCATTTTGCAAGAAAAATGCATTAAAATCGAGTGTATAAGACACTTCAGCAATTTCTTGCAAATAAAAAGCAAATATATCTCATATCAGCAAACACTGGAATGTCAACAGATGAATGATGGATATACCATAGTATTATAAACAAATGGGAAACATAATGGTCATTAACTATTCCAAGAATTTGCATGTATCATACCATGTTGACAACAGTTTGACTAGGGAGAAACTGGAAAACTCCATCACTTGCAACAACAAAGAATAGATGATTAGGTGTAAGCTGAACAATTGAAATCTCAGGAACAGCAATCACACCAATCTTCTCCGCTGAACTATCTCCTACACTCCTTGTAAATGCAGTCCCAGGATTCAGTTCATTCGGAAGCCACAACCTAGGAGGATCATCACATTGACTTTCTTCATCACCCCAATATTGAATATCCGGGTCTTGAAGGCCTTCCACTTGACCAATACTCAAAACGCTGGCCCCACAAAGCTTCACCCTATCATATTCATCTTTCCTAAATGGTGTTTGATCCTCAGATAAATTTTCAGCCAAAATTTGATCCCCGTCCTTAACAGCAATCACAGCTCTTGAGTCACCCACATTAGCAACATAAAGAGTATCCCCAACAACAAGGACAGTTATCGCTGTGGTACCACTCTCAGTATCATCAATTTCACTATTATGCAACTCAGATTTTGTAGCTAAAAATGCTGAAGTATAAGCTTTTAAAGGATCATCCAACAATGCAAAGTCACTAGACAATATTTCTACAAGTCTATCCTTGACAAAGTTTGAACATTGAGCACCGAATTCACCATGTCCATCAAATACACCAAAGAAATGAACATTTGGGTTACCTTGAATTTGTGTTTTGATACAGAAACTATCTTCGTTTTCCCTCTCAACTGCGACAGGATAATAACCACGCTGTGTTAAGATTGAGTACTGCAAGGTTAAGTTGTGAGATGGAACAGGAACTGACTCCAATGACCTTTGTGTAAGAATGTGTTTGTTATTGTAAGGTTTCTTTTCTCCATGGTGACCTGAACCACCATCTGATGATGATGTATTTCTATTACAACACTTTCCATGAACACAACCC
Source organism: Durio zibethinus (assembly GCF_002303985.1). Next base: position 14,542,480 of record NW_019167849.1, on the reverse strand, counting down.
ATGATTTAAAAACACAAAGTCACACAGAAAAAAGAATATAAAAAAGAATTTTTTTTTTTTCAATGTGTAGCTTAGGTGTTTGATAAAAGGCCTAAAAGAAACTGAATTTAAAAGGAGCATAAGGCATAGAAGGAAACAATTTCAGGTAAAAATGGAGAAATGGGTTGTTCTCAAATTTAACAATTTGGGTATTCTTATAGGAAATTTGGTAAAAAACCATGCTTTGAAGACAAGAAAATGAAGGGGAGTTAACAACGAAAAACAAAACCCAAAAGGAAGAAACGAACGAAATTTATGTGACAATGCAAACCACGAGAGTGGGTTTTTTGAGACAAAAAGGAAGAAATGGAACAGAGAATAAAACTTTGAACAAGCAAAAGAAAAAGGAAAGAGAAAAGTAGAACCCCAAATCAAGGCTGGGGAATAGAAGCAAAGGTTTTGAGTTTCTTGGGGGATTCCTTCTTCAATTCAAAGGAAAAGGGATTTGTACTTAATTTTTCTTGAGAGAAAACAAAGATCAGATGCTCAGAAAGGAAAAGAAAGGAACCAATGATTCAACCTAAGACCCCAAACAAGAATTTTAAAAAACAATTGAAAATTGCAAACACTAAAACTGAGGGGAAATGTGGATTTGTTTGCTTCAAGTTTTCAACTTTCAATAGAGAGTAAAAGGGCGAGAGATAATCGATGCGTGTGCATGGGTCAGTTTGTCCAGCCCGGGAAAAGCAAAAACGAAGAAAAGAAAATAAAGAAAAAAAAAGTTCATTTTCCGAGTAAACAAAACATTACAAACAAAAAAAAAGTACTTTTGTAATGAAATATTTTATTTATATAATTAGTGAAATAAACAATTACAATATCGAATAAATTTATAATTAATAAATAATAATTAATCAATTAAAAATAATTAAATAATTAAACTCACACATAATAATACTTATACTTAAGATGTCATGATTTTTTTTAATCTTCTAATTTTTTAAAAAATCATATTTTTTTCTATAAGGTGTTAATAATTTGTGTGGATGGACATTAATGATGCAAGTTTTGATTTTATTATGTAAATTCATTAATTCTTGAGATATTAATTAAGCTAATGAAATGTTAATGGGTAAGTAAGTACTTAATAAATATTTTATTTTAAAAAATTATGGTAAATATTTTAATAATTTTAATGATAGATAAAGTAGGATTCAATAATTCTAGTATTATTATCATGCACTAAGTCTAACTTTTTTCTTATAAATAATTATTTAAATTTTTTTCTACTTACAAAAATTAAAGTAATGTTAATCATCTTACTTTCTCTTATTAATTTTAGTTATTTAAATAGGATACATGTATCATTTTCTTTACTTTAAAAATCTTTCACTTTCTTGACTTTACTTTCTTTTTCTCTTTTTTTATTAATATTTATCTAATCATTTATAATAATTAAGATTATATTTTAAAAAATTATAATTAATATATTATTTTTATTAAATTTAGTAAAAATAATAAATCTAAATTTTTCTTACAATAATATTTTAATTATTTAATGTGTACTTATTAGCATAAATGTTCATGTTTTGTTCAAAATTTAATTGCTTCCTATTGTAATAGTTTCTAATTTTATGAAATTTCTTTTGATTTATATGTTAAAATCCTTTTTTTATATAAAAAAATATTGCAATTTAAAAATAAAAAAATGAATGGTAAATGTTAAGATTTAATTTTTAAAGTTATTAGATACTATCATTTAAAAATAATTGCATGAAGTGATTGTATTAAATTTTGGATACATCCAAACCCTTTTTACTAATGAATTTATCATTGCCATAGTTCAAATTATGATCAACATGCATATTCTTTTCATAAGAAAAAAACATAATCTTAGATTACTTTCCATCTCAATTTGTTTTGACTTTTTTTGGGCATATGTAAAATGGTTAATATTTATGTATATATTAGTTAAATTATTAGTTTTTATATCAAATTATTAAAATTCAATAGAAATAAAAGTCTAAAATATAAATTTCAATGAAAAATGCAAAAAGAATAAATTATTTATCCATTTTTATCACAACAAGTGCTTGTTACACGTGCAATGCACAAATTATCTTTATTTTATTTAAATATGAATAAAATTATAAATTAATATTATTTAATCATTTACTTGTTCAAAATATATGTAAAATATAAATAATATAAATAAGATATCAAATCATAACAAAAATATAATTTTTAATTAAAAATTTGACAAAATTTAAAATATACAATAAATAATATAAAGGAAAAAATCTACAAGATATTATAAATAATATTATTAAGTACGCCAACAAAATATTAAAATAGGTAAAAATGGTTTTTTTTTCAGTTGAAAGAAAAACATTGAATAGTTAAAAAAATTCTTAAATAAATATATTTTAAAAATTTTGGATAACCAATGATTTTTTAAATATATTTATTTAATTTATAAATAAAAAAATAATTAATTTTACTTATTTAAATAAAATATTACAAAAAAAATTATCTATTTAATTATTTTAAATCTAAATTGATTTTTTATTTAAAATTTCAAAATTTTGGATATTTTAATAATTTTTAAATATATTTTTTGATAGATAGTAAAATATATTGTGTGTCACTAAAAAGAGAAAATTTACGGATTTTCCTATGTGTTGAAAAGAGAAATTGTCCATGTAAATATCAACATCAACAAAATTTATCTGATAATTATGTATATTATAATATAATATAATATAATATATATATATGATGCCTAATAGTTTCATGTTTCTCCATTAAAATTTATTTATTGCTTTTGAATTATGTTTGAAATTTGAATTTGAGAATTTATTAAATAATTTAAGTGAAACCTCTATTTTATAATATTATTATATCAAGTGAGAACATTGGAAACAATATAAAATATACTTCATACATCCTAATTTTTTAATTTTTTCTAGATATCCCAAAATTATTCTTTTTTATTATTTTTGAGCACCTAATATGTATTTTTTTTTCTTAATTGAGTTTTGGGAAGGATTTTTCAGTGAAATAAGTAAAAAATCAGTAAGGCATGAAAGAGCATGAAAGAGAATATTCCAAACTATAGCTTAAGCAACCAACCAATTGCAAAGGCCTTTGATGCATCGGTGATGGAACAACAATAGCAACACTTTAATTCATTGAAACACTATGTTGGTAGTATAGAAATCAATTTTTTTTAAAATAAATGTTAATCAATTTTTTATTTTTGTTTGGATTCATTCAAATATTTTTATTTAACTTATTGTGAATCCAATTTATTTTATTATTATTTTTTTCTTTATTTCTTTTTTCTCGAAGGTTTTTGATGCATTTATTGCACCAAAAATTCATCATCGATAACTTTGAAAAACAACACCACAATTTGGTAATGTTAAAAATTTGATATTTGAATCCTAAAAAAAAATTAGGATTTGAATCTATTAAAGGCTCCATAATTGAGTCTTTCTTACAAACAAAAAACAAAAACAAAGGGAGGAGAAAAGAAACCCTGTCAAGCCAAAAAAAAAATCTTTTGAAAACTAAAACACTACAAAAATTTGTTTTTCAAATCTTTTATAAACTTTTTAGCTTTCCAAAAATCAAAGAAAAAACAACATAAACACATATCCCTTGGGAGGGGATAAGCAGAAAAAAAAAAAAAATATATATATATATATATAGGCCAAAGCTTTAAACCTTGATCTAGGTCATTTAAGATCAGTTTTCACAAAATGGATGCCAGATTGGGGATCAAGAGGTGAAAAAGAAGTTTTTTATAAATTTTGAGATTTTTTCGGTGACTAGTTGAGTCGGTCGATTATGAAAGAATGGCGGTCGGCAAGGCAGACCACTGTCAGATTCTAGAAAAATAAAGGGGGTGGTGGTTGTTTTCTAGAAAGAGACAAAGAAAAAGGGTGAAAAAATGAAATAAATTTTTTTTGGGGTTTTATGTTTAAAAAAAAAAAAGACGTTATTTCTTAAAGGATAAGATCTGCATGTGTACCCAAGACCCGACAAGGGTCTGTGCACCCGACCCAAAACTGACTTCAGTTGTCCAACCCTTGATTGGTCTAATCAAACCGGTCGAACCATCTTGTGAACCGTTTCAGACCAAAATGAGCCATTCCAAACCATTGAAAAATCACCTGAATCGCTCCTGAACCGTTGACCAATTGTTTTTGGTATTTTTTAATTTTTTATTATTTTTGTTTATATTTACGTTTTATATATTATTTTAATGTATGCATGTTTAAAATTTGAATTTGTTTGCGTATAAGATACTTATAAAAAAAAAGTATTAAATTAAAATTTATTTACATAATAATTTTACCATGAAATTTAAAAAATTAAAAATAATAAAATAAGAATAAATATATTTTAAGAAAAATATATTTCGAACAGTTGCAAATGTGCTACTAATAAATGAAAATATTTTAAGTTATATCCGAATGATGATGAATTTAAAAAAAATTCTAAAAATATTTTTTTAAAACAAAAATAAAACAAAATCAATGTTAAAAAATTTAGAAAATTACGAACAAGTAATTTTCTAAAGAAGATTATTTCTAAATTCTACCATAATAATGAAAAATTCAAGAAAAACAAAAAAGAATAAAATAGAACAACAAAATAGATTCAGACCTTTGCCTCAAAATTTGATTGGACTCAATATGAAAATAATTTGCCAATCCAACTAGCATATCTGAACGGACCTGAATAAAATCGAATATTCATTTGGATTTATTTTGACACAAATTTTGTTTTCTGGACAAAATAAATGTCAACAAAAGGAGACAAAATTCAGCCATAAAGCAAAATTTGTATTTTTAAATATTGAGAACAGCCATAATAAGATTTAAATAATGCATACATTAGACGGGTCATTAATCTGTACAATGATGATTGTAATATCATCAGTCCGAATGCTATGCTCCAACCATAGCTTGTAGGATTCTCCAGCAATTGCAGCACATGCATCCCTGGGATCTGTATATGCAGCTGCCTATGTGAAGAAAATTATAAATTTGTTAAGGAAATGCTCAAATTATGACACAAATATCTTGCAGTAATCAGCAGGAGAGATAGATTTCTACATCTCGGAAAAGCCACTTATACATGATAATGAGAAATTTTCATGATAGTATCAATAAGTGGAGAGTTCTACTAACAGTTCAAAAAGCAAACGACAAGGGAAAGTTCTTTTGCAATTCCTTTTAGAGTTTAATTATCAAACTTGAGAGTAAAATACAGGTTCACAAACATCATTTTGCAAGAAACATGAATTAAAATCGTGTCTATATGACACTAGCAATTTCTTGCAAATAAAAAGCAAACATGTCTCATATCAGCAAACACTGGAATGTCAACAGATGAATGATGGATATACCATAGTATTATAAACAAATGGGAAACATAATGGTCATTAACTATTCCCAGGATTTGCATGTATCATACCATGTTGACAACAGTTTGGCTACGGAGAAACTCAAAAACTCCATCACTTGCAACAACAAAGAATAGATGATAAGGTGTAAGCTGAACAATTGAAATCTCAGGAACAGCAATCACCCCAATCCTCTCCGCTGCACTATCTCCTACACTCCTTGTAAATGCAGCACCAGGTTTCATTCCATTCGGAAGCCACAACCTAGGAGGATCATTACGTTGACTTTCTTCATCACCCCAATATTGAATATCCGGGTCTTTGCGGCCTTCCACTTGACCAATACTCAAAACGCTGGCCCCACAAAGCTTCACCCTATCATATTCATCTTTCCTAAATGGTGTTTGATCCTCAGATAAATTTTCAGCCAAAATTTGATCCCCGTCCCTAACGGCAATCACAGCTCTTGAGTCACCCACATTAGCAACATAAAGGGTATTCCCAACAACAAGGACAGTTATCGCTGTGGTACCACTCTCAGTATCATCAATTTCACTATTATGTAACTCAGAATTTGTAGTTAAAAATGCCGAAGTATAAGCTTTTAAAGGATCATCCAACAATGCAGAGTCACTAGATAATATTTCTACAAGTCTATTCTTGACAAAGTTTGAACATTGAGCACCGAATTCACCATGTCCATCAAATACACCAAAGAAATGAACATTTGGTTTTCCTTGAATTTGTGTTTTGATACAGAAACTATCTTCGTTTTCCGTCTCAACTGCGACAGGATAATAACCACGCTGTGTTAAGATTGAGTACTGCAAGGTTAAGTTGTGAGATGGAACAGGAACTGACTCCAATGACCTTTGTGTAAGAATGTGTTTGTTATTGTAAGGTTTCTTTTCTCCATGGTGACCCGAACCACCATCTGATGACGATGGATTTCTAGTACAACACTTTCCATGAACACAACCCATGATTTCAAAACACGAAGTCACACAGAAAAAAGAATATAAAAATGAATTTTTTTTCCCAAAGTGTAGCTTAGGTGTTTGATAAAAGGCCTAAAAGAAACTGAATATAAAAGGGGCGTATTGCATAGAAGGAAACAATTTCAGGTAAAAATGGAGAAATGGGTTTTTCTTAAATTTAACATTTCGGGTATTCTTAGAGGAAATTTGGTTAAAAGACATGCTTTACAGAGAAGAAAATGAAGGGTGTTAATAAAGAAAAAGAAAACCCAAAAGGAAGAAAAGAACGAAATTTACGTGACAATGCAAACCACAAGAGTGGGTTTTTAAAGACAAAAAGGAAGAAATGGAACAGAGAATAAACCCTTGAACAAGCAAAAGAAAAAGGAAAGAGAAAAGTAGAACCCTAAATCAAGGCCAGGGAATAGAAGCAAAGGTTTTGAGTTTCTTGGGGATTCCTTCTTCAATTCAAGGGAAAAGGGATTTGTGCTTAAATTTTTCTCGAGAGAAAACAAAGATTAGATGCTCAAAAAGGAAAAGAAAGGAACCAGTGATTCAACGTAAGACCTGTTATCTTCCAGTTACATAAATGATAAATTTCAGTATTCATTTTATCACAACCCCGAACAAAAATTTTAAAAGATAATTGAAAATGTAAACACTAAAACTGAGGGGAAATGTGGATTTGTTTGCTTCAAGTTTTCAACTTTCAAGAGACAGTAAAAGGGCGAGATATAATGTGTGTGCATGGGTGAGGTTGTCCGCCCATTTTCTTTAAAGGAAAAAAGTCGGAGAAAACAAAACAATTAAAAAAAAACAGTGAAAAGTTCTGATTAAATGATGATTCCTTTACGGATAAATATTAATAAAGAAAAAAAAAGAATGAAAAATAAAATTTTTTAAAATAAAGAAAATGATGCAGGTAAGTTTTATTTGAATAATTAAAATTAATAAAAAAAATTTTAACAATCATTGTTTGAATAAAGAGTGAAAAATAAATGAAATGATTCATTATAATAATTTTTTTTCAATTATAACATTTCATTGTTTGTGATTTTAGAATACTTATAGATCATGATATATTTACTGTCTTATCTAACCTTACAATTACTACTATATCAATGATTTGTAATAAAGTGAAACAATAAAATATTTTACAAACATGCATTGATGGATTTTAAACTAATCAGTCATCTCATAAACTTAAAAAATATATCTATTCATATTCGACCATTCATCAAAATCAAATCATTAAAAAATTATAAAAAATTTTTATATTGAAAGAGATATGTGAAACTTACTTGAAAAAAATATGATTTTAAAAAAATTACAAGATAATTATAATCTGCTTAATTTTTTTAGATTTTTAGTGTATTAAAAAAATTAGATTTACAAGAAAAATTAAAGATTATTTGATTTACACATTTTTTTTTTTTAAAATTAAAAATTTATCCAAACAAAAGAATTGAGGTTTTGTTTCTTTTATATTCCTTTACTTTACTTTCCTTTTCCTTCTTCTACCTTCAATCTAAACATACCATTAATGTACTTTTGTAATGAAATATTTTATTTATATAATTAATTAAATAAAAAATTATAATTTCGAATAAAAGTATAATTAAACAATTAAACTCATATATATAATAATATTTACACTTAAGATGTCATGATTTTTTTGAATCTTATAAATTTTATAAAAAAATCATATTTTTTCTATAAAGTGGTAATAATTTGTGATGGACATTAACGATGCAAGTTTTGATTTTGTTATGGAAATTCATTAATTCTTGGGATATTAATCAAGTTAATGAAATGTTAATGTATAAATAAGTACTTAATAAATATTTTATTTTTTAAAAATATATTAGGGTAAATGTTTTAATAATTTTAATGATATGATTCAATAATTATAGTATTATTGATCATGCATTAAGTTTAACTTTTTTTTTTATAAATAGTTATTTATATTTTTCTACTTATAAAAATGAAAGTAATGTTAGTTTATATTTAATGATTTTTAATTAATTTTAGCTATTTAAATAGGATACATGTATGTTCAAACAATCTAATACGACACAAAAATGATATAAAAAATAAAAATAATATGATTTAAAATTTTAGTAAAAGTTATAAATAAGTTTAATAAATTCATATTTTTATATTGATATTAATTATAACATATAATTTTCGTATAAAATATAACATTGTCATAACAATTTTTTGTCCGGAAGAACACGATTGCTAGACTTGATAAAAATTTTTGAAGTCTTCATTAATCTTTTTTAATTAGGTGTGATTAGCCACCTAAAATTTTTATTTTTTTAATAAAAATTTTAAAACAAGTTTAAAGTTTATTAAAAATATATTTGCGATTTACAAAATCAAGATCGAGTCTGAAAGTGCAATTACAAATGGAAAAAGTATTAGTACCCCCATTTATCTATTTAAAGAATGGTATCAATTAAACATGTTTTATCCATTCACTTTAATAATATGATTTTCTTTATATTTAAAATTAATTCCTTAAAATTTATTTGTGAAAACTTATTTTATTGTGAAATTATTATTATTATTTTCATTATCTATAAATTCTCCAACGTTTTAGCTAAATTCATAAAAAATAATTTTATTTAAAAAAATTTTGAAAAAATTGGTCATTCACAAAATTCCTGAAATTTTGTCATAAGATATTTTATTTATTTATTAGAGTTGATTTTAGAATTATCCTAACTCTTTTACGAATCCCAAAAATCATTTCCCAAATTGATTTTATGATTATCTCGGCTCTTTAGCAAAATTTTAAAATCATTTTTCACACTTATTTTAAGATTATCCCAACCTTTTGGTGAAATCCAAAAATTATTTTTCAAATTGATTTTAAGATTATCCTAACTCTTTGACAAGATCTAAAAAAAATTATTTGTCAAATAGATTTTAGGATCATCTAAATTTTTTGGTGAAATCCTAACAAAAAATCATTTCTCTTGATGATAATTAAGAAAAATGAAACTCTTCAATTTTTTTTAAATTTTTACTCAAAATATTTAATTAAACATTTAATTAATTTTTCTTTCTGTTATTTTTTTCTTTTGTTATTATAATTTTTTATTTATACAATTTTTTATTTTTATAGAAAAATAATTTCTTGAATCATCCCAATAGTTTAGCGAAATTCAAGAAATATTATTGCTTATTAAGAAAAAATAGAACCCTTTCCACTTTCCTTAATATTATTATTATTTTGTTTTTCATTTTTATTTTAGATTATTTATTTTTAATTTTATTTTTTATTAAAATTATTACTTTTAATACTCCTTATTATTTTTATGTTTAATTTTGTTGTTAATTAAAGTAATTATAAAAATTATGACAAAACAATAAAAACACAAAAATCAAATCAAAATAAAAAATAAAAATAAAAAAAAAAAAAACAAGAGAGAAGGTTTGAAAATCAAAGCCTAATCTTTTTTTTTATTATTATTTTTCTTTATCCCTTTCTCTCTTCCATCAAACCCTTTCTTTAGTTCTTTTTCGTTCACCGACCATCATGTAATCCCAGTTTTTGGAGGGTAGCCTCCATGCCATCATTGAAAACTTTAATCGACTTTAAAAAATTCAAGAAATTTATAGTTGTCGGATGGTTTTTCAATTTCCATTGGTCGAAAAATTCAAATGGTTGTCGAAAAATTCGTATTTTTTAAAATTTTGGTAAAGCAAAAATTTTTAAAAAAAATCTCAAATTGATCTTTTTTGTCTCCCAAATACTTTTTTAAAACTAGTTTTTTCAAAAAAAAAAAAAATTCAAACAACCTAAATCAAAGATTTTGCTTTCGATTCTTTTTTTTTTTAATTTTTTTTCCCGGTTCCCTTTAAGGGAGGTGGATGATGATTTTTTTTTTTTAGTGTGATTTTGGGTTGGATTGATCTAGACAGAATGGTTTTTTCTTTTGTCTTTGAAATAATTTTTTTACTGTCGATTCCTCATAAAAGGATAAGATAACTTTGGGTGTTGGTATTTTGATTTCTTTGTGGGTGTGTGATTTTTGCAGAATGGCAGTAGATTTCTTGTCAAATTTTTTTTTTTTTATGAAAATTTTCCCCTTAAAACTCTCTCTATTGGCCCTTGATTTGTCGAGTTTATCCAGATCTTCAGGGATTCAAATCCTTAATTTTCTAAAGTTAGTGGTGTTTTTCTTTAAAACCATTAATCGATTTTCTGTTTCGATTGAAATTTAGGTCTTTTGTAGCAAATTGTTAACTCTAACACTAATCAAATCCTTTAAATCTAGGGATTATAATTCATTTTTTCAATTGATTAGGTGGTGACTAAGAAAAATGGAATAAAGCTTAAACTTTTGCTCCCATAGTTTCTTACCTCTTGTAAAAATTTATAACTCTTTTTTTTTTTACTTTAAAAATATTTAATAAAATAATAAGAATAATTGTATCCACTAATAAATCAAATAAGTTTAAATTGGACACATAAAACTTATAAATTCCATTTGGATCCATTTTGATAAACCTAAATAAAATTAAGTATTTATAGTTGCCCTTCTTTCCACATTTCTGACAATTAGGAATTGGGCAAAAACTAAAAAACAACAAATTTGTCTAGATGAACATGATGTTACAAAAACCAATACTTTTTTTCTTTTTTTGTTTGTATTTTTGTTTTTTTTTTTTTTAAGAAAGAAATAAGGAAAACACAAAAGCACACCACATATTTTTATTTTTACCATCGACTGAAAATAATTTGATTTTTGTTTAAAAGCTCCTCTAACCAGATGCTTTTACCACTTTAAATTTAAATTTTCAAAGGTCCTACAGATTATATCCCAAACATTTTATAAATCCAACCTGATCTTGAAAAACATTTTTAACTAGAGGCAAATAGATTTTAAAAAAATCCTTTAATCAGAGGCTTTAACGCTTTTTAAAAAAACTCCTCTAACCAATAACTATGGCATTATAAGAAACCTCCTCTAACCAAGGCCTATGGACACTTTAAATAGCTCTTTAATAAGGCCATGGCCACTTGAAAAAATAAATTTTGAAAGGTTTTATAGATTATGCCCCATTAGTCGTACAAATCATGCTATTTCAAAAAGTTCTTTTCCAAAGGGGTTTTAAAATTGAAAAACTCTTATAACCAGAGGGATATGAAACTTTGGAAAAACTCTTGTAACTAGAAATTATGAACTTTGAAAAAAATTTTCTACACCAGAGGCTATAAAACTTGAATAACTCAACTTAACCAGAGATAATGATACTTAAAATTAAAAATCTAAGAGGTCTTATAGATTATATCTTTTGATTTTACAAATCATGCCCTTAATTTGAAAAGGTCATCTATCCAGAGGCTCTCAAAATTAAAAAAAAACTTATCTAACAAGAGGTTATGATACTTTAAAAACTCCTCTAACTATGGGCCTTTTGTAGAGACCTAAAACGACATCATTTTGAAATTAAAAAGTTCACACCTGACTTGGTTTTAACTTGTGCATTGACTTGCATGTCTGACCTGATCCGTTTGGTAATATTTTCTCTTTTTTTTTCATTCTATTTTTATTTTTATTTTTTGATTTGATTTTGTTATTTTTTGTTAGAATTTATTTTCATAATATATATGTATTTTTTTAACTTACAAAAAATAATAAATAATTATAATGAGTAATAATTTTAATAAAAAATACAAAATCAAGAATAAATAATTGTTCTTAATCTAAATAAAAAATATTAAATAAAAATAGTTATTAAGGAAAATGGAAAGAGTTCTTTTTTGCCTTAATTTTATAAACAATAATATTATTTGAATTTTGCTAAAGTGTTGGGATGATTTAAGAAATTATTTTTGCTACAAAAATAAAAATGAAAAAATAATTGATTATTTGAATAACTCTTTTAAAATGTAATTTTTAAAGAAAATTGAAAGGATTCAATTTTCTTTAATTAATGCAAGTAAAAATACTTTTGGATTTCACCAAAAGAGTTGGGATAATCTAAAAAGTTATTTTTACTAAATAAAGATTTATTTAAATAAAAAATAATAATGAAATAATAAATAAAAAATAATAACAAAATAACAAAAAAAATTAAATGTTTAATTAAATCTCTTTAGTAGTAATTTAAAATTTTTTTGAAAGAGTCTCATTTTTCTTAATTATTATCAAGAGAAATGATTTTTTTAAGATTTTGTCATAAATTTAGGATAATTCTAAAATCAATTTGAGAAATGATTTTTGAATTTTGCTAGAGTGTTGGGATGATCTTAAAATCAATAAGAGAAATGATTTTTGGATTTCATCAAAGAGTTGGGATAATCTTGAAATTAATTTAAAAATTATTTAAGATTTCGTTAAAAAGTTGGGATGATCCAAAAATTAGTTTAAAATTTTTTTTAAAGATTTTATTAAAGAATTGGGATAATCCTAAAATTAGTTTAAGAAATGATTTCTAGATTTCATCAAAAGAGTTGAAATAATTCTAAATCAACTCTAATAAATAAATAAAATATCTTATGATGAAATTTCAAAAATTTTGAGAATTATCAATTTTCTTGAAAATTTTTTGAACAAAGATCTGTTCTATAGATTCTGCTAGAGTGCTAAAGAATTCATAGGAAATGAGAATAATAATAATAATTTCACAAAAAAATGTTTTTCTTAAAGAAATTTTTAAAGGAATCAACTTTAAATATTAAAAAAAAAATCATATTATTAAAGTAATTGAAAAACACATATTTAATTGGAATTATTTTTTGATAAAGTGATGTAAGGGGTATTAACACTTTTTCTACTTCTAATCATACTCCAAATCCATTCTTGATTTCGTAGACCAAAACATTTTTTAGTAACTCTCAGTTAATTTTGAGATTTTTTTATTCGAAAATGATCTTTTGGAAGACCAATAACACTCTTACAAAAAAGATTGATGATAATTTTGAAAATTTTCATTAAATCTAGTGCTCGAGTCCTCCGAACAAAAAATTGTTATGATAACACTAATATATAAATTATCATCATTTTATACAATACGAAGACATAAATTATTATATATTTCTTTACTTTAAAAACCATTAATTTCCATTACTTTAAAAACCCTTCATTTCTTTTATTTTTTTCCTTTTCTTTATTAATATTTATTTAAACATATAGTAATTAAGATTATATTTTAAAAATTATATTTATAAATATTTATTAAATTTAGTAAAAATAATATACTAAATGTAAAACTTTTTCTTACGATAATATTTTAACTATTTTAGCTTGTGCTTATAAGCATATACGTTCATAATTTGGTCAAACTTTAATTGCTTGCTAATGTAATAGTTTCTAATTTAACGAAATTTCTTTTGATTTATATGTTAAAATACTTTTTTTTTACAAAAAAAAAAAATGTTACAATTTAAAGATAAAAAATAAATTACAAATATTAAAATTTGAATTCTAAAATTATTAAATACCACTATTTAAAGATATTTACATGAAATAATTATATTATAATTCGAATACATCCAAGCCATTTTTACTATTTAATTTATTATTGTCACAGTTCAAATTATGACCAACAAATATATTCTTTTCACAAGAAAAAACATAATCTTACATTATTTATATATATATTTATTTCTTTATCAATAAATTTATTAATTTTGTCAACGTAAATAATGTTCATGAGAAATTTTGGAACTGTTCAGTGATAAAATTTTTTAATTCTTCAATGTTTGAAATGTCCATTGGATAATTTAGGAATTATTAAGTGAAAATTTTTTCTTCAAATTTTTTATTTTTTAATTTTGAGGTGTCTACGAACACACTAACTCATAAGGGGGATTCGCCATTGCTTTAGGTTGAGAGAGTGTTTTCCAAGCTGTTCCAGTGTTCCTCAACACTTATTCAACATTTCTCAGTTATTTAAAACTTAGAAGACATGCATTAGTTAAAATTTCCTTTCTGTTATTTGATTTGTATCATCTACATTGCTGAATTTAATGCTTGCTTGGGAATGTAATCACCGGGGTCTGAAAATCAAAGGAAACAAGTAGAGTTGATATCGAGTCAGGTTCGGGGCGGGTTTTGTTTGTCTTAAACTTGATATTATTTGAATTTTTTTTATTTTTTCATACCTGAATTCAATCTCGATCCAATATTATATAAATCGTATTCGATCCGATCCGACTCGAAATTAATAAAATATTATTTTTAAAATATAAATATTTAAAAATATCATTATATAAATATATATATATAAATAAATAATTAAATAATTAATTAAAAAATAATTTTTTATATAATATCGGATCGGGTTGGGTCGAATTTGCCTAAAATCCGAACCCGATTGTTTCATAATCTTATTTAACCCGAAACTAAAAAAAAAATATCGATCCCGTAAGGTCAAATCGAGTCAAAACCCGTCGGTAATGGGTTAAATTACCAACCTTATAAACAAGTTACTGTAATCAAACCTTCACTTAAACTTTTTTTTTTATATAAAAAATTCGTAATATAAAAATATAAAAAAAATTATAAATGTTAAGATTTAAAATTTAAAATTATTAAATATTATTTTTTAAAATGATTATATGAACTGAATTAAGCTACCAGTTGAACATAAATTACAGCAAATTGAGATAAAAACATTTATAAAATTATTGCATCCACTTTGGCATTTGAACTGGGCTTTAGTATTCCTAACAAAAGAACTAGCCCAAGAGTGAAACCGAGTTAAAACTTAGAAGCAAGCCCAACCAAATCTTAATCTACTCTAAATTGGCCAACCAAATCATGAACTATTGACTCACAAATTATATATTAAGGTTTCATTTGAGATTAATTACAATAAAATTGAAAATAATAATAATAATTATTATAATTATGATTAAAAATATTTTTAATAAAAAATTTATATTAATTTAATTTTATTAAAATTAATATTTAAATTCAACTTAAGGTTGCAATCAAGTTATTCGTGTATTGTTGAATTGTCATATTCTTTCTAGGAGGTTGTCCCTACTTTCCAAGTCTGGAAAGAAAGAAAAAAAGGGTTTTTAGAATTAAGCCCAAATCATGTCCTCCAAAATCAGAACCACCATGCCTTGATTTCTACTAGATAATTAAGGGGTAAAGGGATTTTGAATTTCGTCCGATATTATATATTTTTGTTGAATTAGTTCAATTAAATTTATTTACGTTGATTTAATAAATTTATTAAAAAATTATTTTTTAATAATTTTTAACAAATTTAAACAATAAAAAAATAAAATTGTTTTTTTTTTTTTTTTCCAAATGAGCCAAAATCACTATTTTTCATGCATAGCTCGTTCTCAGTCCCAAGCTATGTTAAATGGCAGCCAAATGAATGTTTAAGTGCTAAGACCAAAAAATTGGCTATGCTACCTTATTTTGAGTTGGCCTAGTTCAAAAATTGGATCTCTCAAAGGTCACGGGGCCTTGTTTTTTTTTTTCAAAATTGCATCAGAGCTATTGGTAATAGTTTAGGATATAAAAATCAAGAAAATCAAATTTTGATTTAAAATTGTAATGTGTGATTTGATTTAGGTCAATTTTTTTATTCGATTCAAATTAAATTTAAATATTAAATATATATGTTAGGTTCAAATAAGATTAGAAGAAAAAAAATTCAAACCGAATTAAATTGAATTATATATTTTTATTAATTTATATATTTTTTGAATTTTTATAAAATAAAAAAAATAATTTTATATCAAAATTTATTTTAATATTTTTATATTAAAATAATATATAAAAAATTAAAATTTAAAAACCAATAAATCAAATCGAATAAGAAAAATTTGATTGGATTTAAATCATATAAAGATTCGATTTGAATTTAGATCAAAATTTTAAATTCATAATATTATATATTATCTAAAAAATCAAATCAAATCAAATCAAATCTGATTCAAATAATTATCACCTTTTATAATTTAAAATTTTACAAAATTGATAAATCGAATTAAATAAAAATTTTTTGATTTGGTTCGAATAATATAAAGAGTTGATTTGAATTTACGCCAAAATTTTAAAATTTATAATATTATGTAATAGATAAAAAAATTAAACTAAATTCAATCAAAATAATTATTATTTCTTATAGTTTAGAAGCTAGTATTTTGCAAAATGGTCATGGGAAATTTTCAATTATTTTGCCGAATTCCTTGGTAGGTATAGCATTCTCTTCGCATTTAACAAACCATCAATCCATTATACATAAGAAGCAATTGCACTTGTTTTGTTTCCATTCTAATTCTCTTTTCTTTTGCATTTTTTTTTATGAAATCGACCAACTCTTTACCATATAAATAACATAAGCTAGAGTTGTTATTAATTACGTATTCTATTGATAAAATATTTAACTTTTAATTTTAATTATCAATATCAAAATATGATTGCCTTAAGTTAAAAAAAAAAAACATAATCTCAAGTAAAATTTGAATCATGTGCAAATTATATGACAAAACGACAAGAAATTACTATTTCAAAATCTTCATTATAATAAAATATATATATGGTGACTTCCACGAGAGCTGCATAATTGTTGTAAAGAAAATTTCATGCATAAAACAAGATGAAATAGAAGAACAATTGAAAAGGAGAGAAAAGAATAGAAAAAAGTGTAATTTGTTTTCTTAATCATCTAAAACATAAAAGAAAAGGGAGCAAATGGAATGGAAAGAAAAAAAAAAGGAGAAAATAGAAGGAAAGAAAGAGAAAGATTTCAAATAAACCTTCAAAAACATGAGCACTTTTTTTTTTAATCCACCACTACATATAACCTCAAAAATCATAGGCGTGACAATCCAAAGTGGGGTGCATTATCATGGTGATTCCAATTTCTCACATCTCCTCCTCCCCACCTTTTGATCTGCCACGTCATTCCCATAAAATCCCCTACACTTTTTTTTTTATCTTCCTACTTGAGTCAACACCACATTCATCACTCTTTTCAACCAATAAAATCCCTCCACGTCATCATATTTTTATCCTTTGATTTTCCTCCAATTAAAATTTTCTCCAACTAACCTCTCTACTTCTCTGATTTTATCTACCTTTTGTTTTGGGTTTTCTTTCTCCGGCTTATTTACGGCGAGCCGCGGTGAACGTTTGGAAAACGATGGTACCGGCGGTGGGGAACTCGTCCATTGCACAGCTCCGGCATTTGAGTCCCAGTGGCTCCAAAGCATGTGCCACCCTTGTCCAAACTTCATGGCTATTGCTTGTTGTCGAAACTGAAACTGTTGCTGGTTTGAAAACTTGAACAGCTTTCTTCAGGGTTTCAACAGTGTCATCTTGGTCGTCGTAAATGGACCCCACGCACTCGAAGCTAGCGTAGCTGTAGCCATCTTCAGGGGTGACATGGATTGTTGAGTAACGATCACCATCAATGCCATTCATGGAGTAGCCGCAGGGGTCAAATGCAAAGTCGCAAATGAAGGCGCCAGGGTTGATGTTGTCGATGCCTGTTAGCTCCGTCATTTCTTTGCCAGCTGAGTCCCCTGTTTTGCTATCTCCAGCTTTTTTGAAGAACTTACGTGCTAGATAGCGGTCGAGTTCGGTCATGCAAACTTCGACAGTGAACATAACGTCGGGGGATTTCAAGGCAAATTGTGGCAGGTGAGTTTGGTCACTGGCTGTGAAAACGTGCCATGAATAAGAAGGGAGTTTCGAAGGCAAAACGGAGGCTTTTCTATGGCAAAGATTGTTGGGGAGGTTTTCTTCAATGTAAATGACTTCTTCTTTGAAGTTGGTGTGAGGGAAAGGTTGTGATTTGGGGAAAATGAAGCTGCCCCTGGTGTACCTACACCCGCATATAGTGAGGCCAAGATTGTTTGCAAAATGGATCAATGGACCGATTGATTTGAGGAGTTGGGTTGTTCCACAGGTTTTGATGATGATCTTGGTAGGGTAAACAAACAGACTTGATTCTGATAACACGTAAGCATCAAAGAAATGGTTCCCAACAGCTGATACAACAGTGCATTGGACAGCATGTAATACTTGCTCGAGTGATTCGAAATCAAGCAGCCTAAGCCCCATATTGTCAATATTCACTGGATCATCTCCAAAGAAATGGAGCTCTAGGCGCTTCTCAAACCCTTCAAACCCTGAAACAGCCATTTCTAAGACCTTGACAAAACAAAACAACAAACACCCAAAGACAGAAACTTGAAAACAGAAACGGGAAACAAGAAAAAAGAGACAGATCTTGTTAATTTGTGGATGTTTGAACAACTACAGGTGAGAGAGAGAAGTGGGAGGGATACTAGATTTTATAGGTGGCTTGTGCGAGAGAGAGAGAGAGAGAGAGAGTGGAAGGTGGAAGGGGAGAGAAGGAGAGGGGGGCATGCGGATGAGGCAACCAAGAATCATGATTGCAGCCATAATGAAGTGAATAAGATGATGATTTGTTGTAAAAAATTTCCCTTTTCTTTTCCTTTGTTTTGACAGAAGAAATCTTTCATGATACAAAGGATAAAATGGAACGGTATTTATGCCCACGCGCATGCATTTCAGGTTCTTGTCATGCTCATGCACCCACTCTTGCCACCTCTCCAGTCAGTCCCAATCAGCATTCCTCCATTGCTAATGAGCATCAATAAAGCCCCCTAGCTTTTCTCTTTATTTATACTTCTCATATGTCATCTTAATATTGTAAGAATAAATTTATAAATGTACAATAGTGATATCAGAAAGTAGTTTTAAGATTATATGAAAAAAATTAAATTGGAACAAATCAAAAGACCACTATTGCATTCTATCTTTAGATGATCTCAAATCTATGATCAAATAGTTTGAATTCGAAGAAGCAACAAGGCATGAAAAAAAAAGCAACTTGTTTCGATTGAATAATTCTCGGTACTAATTTAAGGATGATGCTGTTGGGAGAACTGATTTATATTAGAGGGACCATAGCACAATAATCATAGACATAATCCTTCTTTGCTCATCAACATTTTTGTGAGAGTTTATACGGATTTTGGTCTCAAATTTAGTGATTATGATACGTGTAATGTACCAACAACCCCTACTGCGGCTTCAATTGGTAAGTAAAAACATGTAAATGGAAATTTGAGCCTAACTTAATTTATGTAATCATTTTTACGAGATGATATTTTATTGATTTAAAATTTAATTTTTTTAATTTTAGATGTAATCTTTTTTAGATGAGAAAGTTTCTATTGTTCACAGGCAAACTTTGATTAAGCCAAACAAACTGGGACTTTAGCATGGATCATCAATCATGAAACCTTTGTGTAGTTCTTTTTTTAATGGGAAAAAAAAATGTCAAAATGGGGGGTTAAAGTCCCGTTGAAAAAGATCAAAATTAAATGCATTCATAAGAGGAATTGTGGTCATGACGATTGGGTCAAAACTTATGGAGAACTACTGTTTCTAAGTCATTCGCATGGGAGTTTTGTAGAACAGCAACATAATCATAGGCCGGACCAAATGTTTCAATGAAGGGAAATTAATCATCAGATTTGCAATTAGAAATGACTGGTGATGTTAATTTGCTGTTTATAGATGTTTTCAAGTACCTACTAGGTTTATAATTAAATCTTATAATTTAAAATATATTACGATAACATGAAAAATATATAAAAATGATAGGATTTGAAATTTTATTAATAATTATATATATGTTTTAAAAAATAAAAAATTAATTTTTTTATTTTCATATCAACGTAAATTATAATATATAATTTTTATATAAAATACCATATAAATATATAAATTTTAATATTTTACATCATATAAATACACAAATTATTCAATAAACAATGAGATAAAACGGGATAAGAGCATGACATAACATAACAGTAAATTTATTGCACTAAACTAAAATTTCACAAAATTTTGACAGCGATTCACTTATGAACATGTATTTTAAAATTGAAAATCTTGCAATTTTGAATAAATTCAGCATGACAAACATTTTTTTTTAATTCAAAGATAGGTGTTTTCAGATTTTGTCTTTATTTAATTTTTTTGCTTAAGATAATTTTATGAACAAATTTCTTTTAATTTTAATTTTTATGATTCAAAATTTTATTTTCGAAATGCTTTTCATAATGATTAAATTCTCATTGACAACAAAAAAAATTCATCTCTTTATCACTTGAATTAACCATTGTAGGTCGATAAATTTATTTTTTCAAAACCTTGTTGGTGAATTAAATATTTGTTTTTGGATTAAGTAGTTAATGCAGTGAAAAGTTTAGTAGGAAAAAGGATGAGAGCAACTGGGTTAAATGGGAAGCTTTGTCCATCTGAAAGAAGGCATATATGGTGATTAATAAAAGCTAGACGTGCCAAAAATATCATCAATATTATTATAGAGTAAAATAATAATTATGCAGAACCACAAGTTTGCAGAAATTAAAAAAAGAAAATACAAAAGGAATCAGGCGTGGCAACTATGTAATGAGAATATCCTTGAATTAGGGGAAGCCCTAAAATCAAAAGCAATCTCATATCATTTTTATTCTCCATGAACCAAAAAAAAAAAGAAAATTCCATGAAGTTGAGCATTATCATCTTTTTTTTTTTTTTTTCATTCCTTAATGCACTCTTCTTAACCATATCCCTAATTAATTTGAACTGAAAATGTTCTTTTTAAACTATAATACTCTAATATCATATTGGAATATTTTAAGGATTTATTATTATATATAAATTGATATTTAATTTTAAATTTATAAAGTATTTTTTATGAGATAAAATTATAAGACCTTCAAATTAAACGGATAATACTTCGTAAGTTGAGTACGAATTTTCATAAATGGTATCAGAGTGATTATCAGTCAGATAGAAGCTAAGTGCTATACCGTAGAGCCACTTCTAGAATCCTGTGGGTGCTAAGCATTATATGGTGAGAGCCACGTCTAGAATTCTCACATATGATGTGATCTTGTAATTTGTGTACACTTTATGTTGGACTTGCCCAACGTTTGGTGTAATTTGATTGATCTGTGTTTTATGTTAAGTTTGAGGAGACATCAAATTTTAATAGAGAGAATTTGTAACACCTCAATCTCATATCAAGATATTTTGAGAATTTGTTATGATATATAAATTGAGATTTAATCTCAAACTTATAAGACATTTTTTGTGA
Organism: Durio zibethinus; assembly: GCF_002303985.1. Next base: position 14,520,973 of record NW_019167849.1, on the reverse strand, counting down.
AACAAAATCATAAAATCTTCACGTTAAAATAAAAGATATCTCACAAATTGAGTGCAGATCTCCACATAAACACAATAATTTTATCACTTTTTTAATAATCATCATTTTCTTATCAAATCTTTCACAACTTTTTTCTGTTAATGCCTCAGTTTGTCATAACATTCTTTTTTTTGGTCTCATACTCTCAATAAAGATTTACATATCACCCATTAAAAAATTTGCTTACAACAAAATTTTAATTTTAATTTTATAAATAAAGTATTTTTATCGACTCAATCAACTTTTATAAGTTGTCTTAACATAATTTGAATTGTGATTATAAAAGCATATTTCCATGTTTTTCTTCAATCCTGGAAATTGCAAGTTATAGTTAGTTTTGAACTGCAGATAATATATATAGTTTCCTGTATGAATTTTAGGTTGCAAGAATAGAAAATTGAACATGTTGTAGTGGTTTTTTTGTAGCTTTAATGAAGATGAACCTAGACTAGCGAATAAACAAGAATTAAAATAATGGAAAATGGAGGTAATTAGTGCTTTGGATATATAGCTTTTAGAAGTAGTTTCCTAATTGACTTAAACTACCTTCCTCATGACATTTTTAGTCTCCTTGGCTTTTAATTTAAGACTTTACACCAAAGACTATAATAATAATTCAACATGATAAGCTCCAAGGAAGCTTCCCTCTACAAGTATAAAGGAGAGATACATGAATAAGCAAAGGTGGAATACAAGAAAAAAGTACCATCATTATCTCAAAAGCAGCTCGTTAGAATTAGAAAGGGTGGAGCATGAATTCACTAGGGATAATACTTCGTTTGGTCTCTCAATTATTGAAATTTTTTTATTGAAGTACCAAAACAAAAAAAAAAAAAAATTGAATTAGGTATCTAAATTTCATTTCTATATATTAAGTTGTCCCAATCTCTTAATATTGTTAAAATAATATTATCGTAATATTTAAATGCTAACTTGGATGATATGTGACTATTATATAATTTGAGACGTGGTTATCATGTGTTATTTTTAAAAATAAAATTAAAAAATTTTTTTTTTTAATTTTTTAAAAATAATACGTAATAATTATATCATTGTCGTATGACAATCACGTGTCATTCATGTCAATATTTAAGTATTACATCAATGTTATTCTAATGATATTAAAAGTTGAAATAATTTAGTATACGAAAATAAAATTTAAAAACCTGATTACAAATATTTTTAATTTAGATATTACATTAAATAAATTAAAATAATTTAAACATCAAATAAAATATTATCCCATTTCACTAGCTTGTTTCAAATTGAATATTATATATAGTATGGTTAAAGGTATTTTTAAATTTTGCTTTGATTAATTTTTTTAACAACTTTAAGAGTGCACTTTTTCATCAATCTCTTACATTCAAAATTTTTATTTTTGAAATGCGTTTTTCACGATAATAAAATCCTAATTGATAAAAAAAAAAACACATTTGTTTTTATCAACTAGATGATCCTTAATTAATTTTAATTTAATATGGAAAATTGCTTTTATCCTATTGATGAAATTACAAAGGAGTACATGAAAACAAAATGAAGAAATGCAAGGGTGGAGAGGCAATAATAATGATGAAAAATGTTTAGTTAAAATTGAAATATGCAGTTTTAAAGGGTGGAATGATTCAGAATGTATGCGTCATGAATCATCTTATATGGGTGGGTGGCAGGGCAGCCTCCATTATGACCACAATCCGACATCTTGAGCTGCACGCGCACTCACCAAACTCACACACTATCTATCTCAAGCACACAAAAAGTTCCTCTCCCTCTAACCCTCGACTCAACTCTTCTCTAAATTTTCTCTCTTTCTTTTTTTTTTTTTTTTTTTTGGGTCTGTCTCTCTCAACAAAAATGGTCAAACACTTCCAACAATGATACCTATTTATTATTTAAATCAAATCTTACTTTAAAAGTCCCAACCAAACTCTCAACAAAATCCCACCTTTTACATCAAAAGATGCAAACAAAATCTTCCTTGTTAGGATTTAATTTTACTTTTTAAAAAACTTGGGTAATTTTGGATTACATTTGATGATTTTTGTTTTTGTTTTATGTATATTTTTATTAAATATATAAAATATTATATTATAATTTATATTGATATTTTAAATATAAAATAAATATATTTAAATTTTTATTAAATTTTGAATTCATTATTTTTTTGTATTATTTTATTAAAATTTAAAATTATTGTATCTGAATTTGAAGGGACAAAAAAAAAGAAATAATAAAAAAAAAAAAACCAAGGCCTAATCCTAATCCTAATCTTTTGTCCCACTTTGCCACCTTTTTAACCTCTCCTACCGCCAAACCCAAATCATGCAACCTAAGCTAAGCCCCATGTGTGGCCCCACTTATCAGTTGAATGTGACCCCCGACAACGACCGTGGCCTGGCCCCATTGCAACAAGACATCATCTAATGTGCGCCCTAACATCTTGGCAAACAAGGGTCCAGCCATGAATTTGTTCTTGGACAGATAATCCCACAGGGGCCTTGGTTGGTCGACACCTGCACTTCCTTGGGCATGGAACAAGTTCCCTTTAGCCGCCATACATGCTTGCACGCGCACCATTTGCCACACATGCGGCAACCCAAAACTTAATGGGTAGGTTTCCTTTTTTTTTTTTTTTAATTTATTTGGTAGCACTAATAAATGAGCCCTGCTGAGTGCTACTGTATCATGCGCACAAATATTGTTAAAATTGTACATACGGCCCACCAACTCTTGTGTTTTGTATGTGCTTCTGTTCCTTTTGATATGTTACTGTTACGCTAAGCACTTAAAAAAATAAGTAGTGCATATTAATTTTATATTGGATAAAAAATAAAATTATTAAATATATAAATATTGGTATTGTATACTTTTAATAAATAAGTTTTATAAAAAAATTATAATAATTACATGATAAATGATATTGAAGTCAATTTTTAATTTATTTAATTTCACGTCAAATATTTAAATTTATAAAATAAATAGAATAAATCAATCTAATCATTTAATAAAAATATCAAAATAAGATATGATGATTGATTCTTTAATAAGGTATCAAAATAAAATACAATGACACAAAATTTTATCACACTAAGCGCTTCAAAAAAAATAAAATTAAATGAAAAAAAATGTCACACTAATCATCTAAAAAGGTAAATAAAATATATTAATATCGTATCGAATAAAAAATTAAAGTATTAGATATATAAATATAAGTATACACTAGAATAAATTGATTTTACGATGAGATGATAATGATTACATGACATTAGTGTCCACATGCTCTGATGAGAGCTTTGATTTGGGGTTCATATTCATTGGGATATATATCACTTTCAACTTGTCGTCAAGCAGCTCTTTTTGGGAGCTTTAATGGTGTGCGTTCTGAATTAGGATCTCTCCCTTTCACCTCCATTGACTTTCCCGATTCACACAAAGTCACCAAACTTGGGATGTTTTGGTTTGCATGACATTACATTAGAACTACATTTCACTAGTCAAAAACCAAATCTTCCAAGCATATGTAACAGTTTTATGGTATGATGATATTCATTTTTGTTGGGTTTGAGTGCTTTCCTGGTCAAATATTGGAAGAGATTGGAAAGGAAGCATGAGTATATAGGGGTGAGAAAAAAAATTGAAAAAATTAAAAATTAATTTGAAATTATAATATTCAATTTAATTTAAATAAATACTTTTTTATTTGGTTCAAATTAAATTCAGATATTAAATATATATTAATTCGGATTAAGACATGAAAAATTAAAAAAAATTGAATCGAATCGAATTATATTTTAAATTTTTATAAAATAAAAATAATTATTTTATATAGAAATCTATTTAATATATTAAAATATTATTAAAATAATTATAAATAATAAAAATTTAAAACTTAAAAATTAAAAAACCAAACTAAATCAATAAAATCTAATTCAAATCAAATATTTAATGTTAATAATATTATATAATATAAAAAATTTAAATCAAATCCGGTTCGGATTAACCATTAACATTCATGTTTTAGTAATTTTTTTTTAATTTTGGTGGGTAACGTTTGGGTGAATTACACTAGTGAAAGAGATGTGGATAAATGGTGACAACAGGAGATATTGAAGTGAAAGAACAACTGTCTTAATATTCGAGTTGGATATGGCTCCCACAAGAAATCATACCTCGTAGGTGCTAAGATTTTTGAGGCAAACAAGAAATGTTAGGGTAGCCTTTTAAGTTGCCATTGCCATAACATAGTAACCTTGTAAAAGCCAGCCCCACAAACTCATAGAAAACAAAATCCCTCTCTTTCTCAGTCACCCATGAAAATGAGTGAAAATACATGCCTCGAGCCCCATGCAGGGCAAAGGCAAAATCTATTATTCAACCAACGAGGATGAAAAATAACAGCAAACCGAACATGTTGCATCATTCCTCGTGCTTGATATTGTGTAAGAATCCCTTCTCCTCCCTCTGTCCTTTCCTTCCCTTGATAAAAAAGAAAAGGAATATGCAGAATCTTTCTGATAAAAAATGAATTTGCTCCAAGCAAGAATCATTTTACTGTGTCACACTTCTCTCTATCTCTGACTTACCCCAATTGCCACCACTTTACACAACTACTATTACTGGCTTATTCCTTTCCTTTCCCGTACAGTTTTAAGTATGCTGTACTGTACATGAGTGTTCTGTCCCACCCAATCATCTCCGTCTGTCTTTGGAATAAGATGTGCTTTATATACGATAGTTTAAAAATAATAGTTGAAGATAATATATTTGAGATGATTTTAATAAAATAAAAAATTATCGATTAAATTGGAATCTAAAACTTTTACGTCGATATGAATGATTTTACATTTGACGATGGAACCCCAAACCCCCATCTCCTATGTTACATACTACTAAGATTTTTCTTGGCTACATAGTGTCCCTAGGGATGGACTTCTCATTTATGCTTGCTAAATTTCATGTTTCTTTGTTGTTTTAGTTGTGCTGCTAACTCTTCATTTTTGAAATATCCCACACAACCAACATGAATACGAAATTTTGATTCTTTAGGCAAGAAAAAAGAGAATGAAAGGCAATATGAAGAACTTTAGAATGCTACAAATTCAATCCTTTAAGACATTAACTCAAATGTTGCAATGTCAATGACATAACCATGAGTCATTCCTTATACCCTGGGAGCCAAAATTGGACCAACCCAGAGTAGCACAAAAAACAAGTGGACCCATAGAAAAGTGAGTAGAAAAATGCGTGTTTTCGTTCTGCAATGGGAGAGAATTTCAAGAGATTTCATAAAATTTAGAGAGACCCCAAACACTTGTTTTTGATGCCATTGATAATGCCAATTGGGACCAAGGTGTCAGGCATGGATATGTAAACATGGAGGCCATCATGTTCCCTCTGCTCCAACTCTCTGCCCTCTTTCAAAAGCTGGTTCCTTAAGATTAACTTATTAAACCCAACTTTTCTACGTATCCCTAATTCATAACCCACCCTCGTTTTTAACATTTTTTTTTCTCTGGACAAATCTCTTTGAAAAGCTCCCTACATTTTCCTCACTTTCCACAATAAGAGAGCTTTTTTGGAAGAGCAAAGCGATATGTGATATGGTGATTAGGCTTTTGGGATAGTGGACCAACAGGTAGAGAGCACTGCCGACATCTTGGAACCCTAATTAATACTTGGTTCTAATAAGTGCTTAGAACAGCACTTATGATTAGCTGCTTTTTTTTTTTTCTTTCAAATCCTTATCTAGGATATGTTGTCAAAGCATATCTCACTTGAAACTTTGTTACTTAATTCTCTTTTTTTTAGTGAAAACACAGTAAAATTTTTTTTTCATCATATTATAATTACGTTTTTTTTTTTATTATATTTTTAAAATTTTAATCATAAAATAACATTACGGTGCAATATGAGTATCTCTCATCATCCTGCCAAAGGGAGCTTGAAACCTATGTGTGTAATTCGTTCAATTGGTCATCAATGGCTGAATCCAAAATTTTTTATTCTCAAGACCAATGAATTAAAGGGTTGAATCAACCTTTAGTTGATATTTAATTCTCTTTTTCTTTGACTCTTTAGAAAAACCCTTTTTTCCTTCTTAATTTAGGAATATTTGAACAACTCAAAACACATTTTATGTCTATGTAAGGTTTACTGAATTACAAAACGTAATTGAAATTGGTTTGTTTATTGGTGTAAATTGATAATTTGACATAGAATATTGGAATTGTTTAAGTACTAAGGATTTTCTTGCATCCCAAACAGGCCCTTAAGAAGCCCACCAGGTGGTTTCATTAGGCAGACAAAGAATCTATTACTCTAGAAGTAGGGAAATGAGACGAAGAAAAGAAGTGTATCCTGCTAAAAATGTAACATAATGATTATAATGTTGATATTGTTATGAGTAAGATTATATGCTTAACGTGACATGCATGATACAAAAGGCATCAAGCTTAAGAATTAATCCCTTTAATTAAATAATTCAATCCCAGTGTAGAGAATCATGTTCCACCAGTGTTCCCCTTTACATTTTTAATTATATGATGATCCCATTTTCCTCTTTTAAAACTTAACATTTAGTTTTTGATTTAATGTTTGGCACATAATTTTCGTGTTTCAAAAACTCGGATTTGATTCTCATTATTCATTGTTATTTCTTTAAATTGTTATAACACTTTGGGGATCGATCGACGAAAATTTTAAAATAAAAAAAAAATTATTATCAATTTTTTTATTAGATGTGATTTTTCGTATTAAAAATTTATTTTTTTAATAAAATTTTAAAATTTATTAAAACATAACTTTTGATTTATGAAAAAAAATTCATGAATACGATTATATATTAAAAAAAATTAGCACTTCAAAGTAATTGTTTTAAGCTTCATTTGGATGGACGGTGAGATTGAAAATAATAATAAAATTTATTATAATTATAATTAAAAAAAATTTTAATGAAAAATTTATGTTGACTTAATTTTATGAGAGTTAATTTTTAAATTCAATTAAAAGGATAATAAACTTAATCACATCACACTAAAATACGATAAAATCTAAACGATTATTTAAAAAAAAATGTCTATAAATAATAATTTAAAAGAAAATAATTGTCAATCTGACTTCAATTTTCTACTTTGATTCTTCCCAACTCTGAAGTGACTCGTTGACAGAAAAGCTCAAAAAAATTGGATTGGAGGGGTTGGGTTAAATTATGTCAATTGAGACCAAAATCCTTTTTCTTTTGGACAATGGAATGGTGTACTGTTCTTTGCCTGGTTTTCTTCTTATCTTTTTCTTTGATCAGTTGACAAAATTTGACATATTTGAGATTAGTCAAGGAACTTGTCATTAGTTTTAGAAAATATGTAACATAACCCGCATGGGATAAGCCATAAGCTCTGAATTTTTTAGACATAAAAAAATCAGTTTTTGACATTTGATTTTGAGTTGAAATTTGTACAGAAAAATGCATGCGCATGTTGAGACTCCATCACCTTATCAGGCTGTTAAGGTCAATTATCAATCATTGCCTGCTATTTCCAGACTTGTTCCAATTCAACTTTCCTTCTCTGTCAGTATTTTTGTTCAGTTGATAAGACTGGTGGCTTGAGTACTCAAAATTTGATACCCAGATGGAGAGTTTGGTTGGGAGTTGTCTTTGTGAGAGCATTCTGATAATGCAAAATTTCAGACATGGCATTCAAATATTATCATTGTTTGGTTATCCGAAAGTTTTGGTGTAAACTTGAAATATAACTTATTTTTCATGAAGAATTCAAATCTCCAAGCTTGAGCATTCCTTGATTTTAAATCTTTCTAAAGATTTTAAGTCACTCCTTGATTAATACATCATGTTTAATCAATTAACAATTGTTTTTTTGGTCAGCGTTTTTAAAATATTTCAAACATTACTTGGACTCAGACCTCGACGTCGACTATGTAGGAAAGCTTTGGGATGTGAATATGAAAGACAAGTTATTAGGAGAACCATAATAATGTTATGCAAAATTTAGCCTATATTTCAACAAAGAATATTTTGTATTTAAATTCATTTAATATTTATATTATATACATATTTTTAAATATTCGTTTAAACTTAATATCATCATTCAAATTTATATTCATTTAAATAAATATTATTCATTTAAATATCTAAATCCATTAAAATATTTATTATTTAAATTTTTTTGTCAAAATATAAGGAAAACAAAATTTTAATTTAAAATTTAAATTCACTATTAATTAATAATAAATAAAAATTATTTTTTTAATTTCTTAAACTTTCTATAAACGTAAAATTTTATATGTTTTACATAAATAAACGAATAATAAATTCCGATATAAATATTTATTATTATTCATTAAAACTTAAAACGAATTCGAATATTGAATATTCAAAAAATATTATTCGTACCTATCACAGATAATAAATCTCTTATTCGAATTTATTAATTACCTGTAACAAATAAAATAATAATAAATATCCATTTATTTCCGATCCATGGTCATCTCTGTGCAAAATGGTTAACTTCAGTTTTGGGATGTATTTTCTACGAGGCTAATTCCATGACCCACAAGATTGCTGGTTCGAAAATGTGAGCTGAATCAGAACAGGCGTTTCTTTGGTGGAATTCGGTGCATGTGGGCATCACAAGGAGATATAACCTCTTGTCGATGTTAATACAAGTCTAAAATAAATGCCAAATAAATTTCAATGAGAGCAAAATTAAAACTACTTTTAAACTAGTACTAGTAATTACATAATACAAAAAAAAAAAAAAAGTGGTAAGATTTCAGTAGAGGCAGCTGACCCCATTGTGAAAAATCCGTCGGCGTTTATGAGAGGTATTGTATGCCATCCATTACACTTTTGCAGTAATAGCAGATGGGCACTTTCCTAATGTATTCCACAAGATATAGTCCCCAGAAGTGACCTGTTTAAACCACAATTGTCATCAACAAAAATGTACATTTCCTTGAACGCAGAAGGAAGAGGATCGGGGACATATACAATCGACCGTCATTTCAAAAGGAAAATAAAGCTAAATCTATCAAAATTTAAATGGGTTTTGAGACCGTTCTACCTGCGTCGATAACTCCACAGGTGCTTTTACAGCAGGATAGATGCTTACCTACATATAAAAGCTAGCAACTTTAGTATAACATAAACAATCTCCATTTATGTTCTTGTTAGTTGTTACATTATGCACAGTGTCAACTGAAGTTAAACATGGGAAGCAAGTTGGAGAAATGTAGACTTACTGATTTGGGATGAATAGACATTCCAGATAATGATGCCCCAACAACCTTGGAAGATACCTGTAACCATGAGTGAGGATCAGGTCACAAATCCATGTTTGATGTTACATTTCCTTTTGGGGACTATTTTTTTTTTACTTTAGTTAGGAGTTGCAATCAGTTTTTTTGCAACTCCTTGAATGGTGTCATCGCAGCCCTTAATCAAAAGGGAACCAATATTAGAAGAAGGGACCAGGACAGAAAGCCTGCTGAAGATGGACCCTTAAGAGCCAGCCCTATAAGGCTAGGGGCATTCTCTCGAATTGAGTCATAGCCATACTCTGGGAAAGAAAAAGTTCATTGCCGTTTAATAATATTTTCATTTCCATATATAGCTAACAAGCACAGACCAGACAAGGCCAATCGCTCTTTTTTTTTAGGGTAAGAAAAGAAGTCCGCAGATGATAAATCACAGCATAAAATACAGTAACTTGAAGGAATTCCCGAAACTCAAAAAAACAACCAAAGGCTAAAAAAGTCAAGATAAAAAAACATACTTTAGCATAGTTGTATGCATGCCAGCTAAATGGCTCCTCTAGGTCAACTGGAGTAAGATCCTTACTCATTTTCTCCATTAAGAGCTCCTCTATGTTTACCATATTATTAGTATTCTCTGTCTCATTGTCACTATCTTCATCTGTCGCACTTTCAAAAACTGACCTTAAGGAATTTAATCTTTGTGTCTGCCAAGGGGCAAACCTAACTGTTCCAGGGAATGTTGCCTCAATACTCTTCCTAGAAAGCCCTCGTCCACTTGTGATAATTTTCCATTCAACAGAGTGCTCTGCAAATGAAACTGTTCCAATCGATGGGGTCCCATCAAAAGATAAAACCCTTCTTCTTGGAAAAGGCATAGTCACATTACAGAACTCCATCGTCAAAGGAGACTGATAACCTTCCATTAGGTGCAATTTGAACAAAAATGCACCTTCATCCTCAGAGACCATAGACAATTGATAGAATCCCTTTACAGGAGGTCCAAGACTGCATGTTGCTTGATAGCGCATCAACACAAAATTACCCAAAGGTGGTGAGAACATCAAAGCGTGCTTATCTACATTTTGTTCCGGAACCTGAGCACAGGGATGGAATGATAAAACCTCAATTTTAGCTGTGCTCAACCCTGTCAAGGGGAATGCCACATCAGGCAGTCCTTCCAGTTCTGCTCGGCAGTTTATCTGCCCAGAGACTGATAAACTATCTGGAGTCTCATCTCGATCATACATGGCAGCATGAAGAGTTTCATGAATGGTGAATAGCAATCTCTGCTTTCCTTTGTATAGATAGGGCTTCCATACCGGTTGCTTGAGGTCTTGTGGAGGCATATCTAACGCAGAAAAGCCATTTACCTTGATAGAGAAAATGTTGGAATAGCTGAGGTCCAAGGGAGTTCCTGTATAAAAGATAAATACTCATCATTAAATAGTGTTAGGCAAACTAATGATAATCCACAATAAAAAAAATATAAAAGGACATCTGTGATGAGAAATACCATAACAAAAAAATACCAACCAAAAGGCATTGCGCTACTTATGAAACTTCTAAGTGCATCTTTATCCAAAAGCCTTGAACCAATTTTTGGAACATCAGATGCAAGAGCTCCTATCACAGCAGTGCCAGATGGTGTAGAAGATGCAACAGGTGCAGCTACTGGCTTGGCCCTTGAAGAGATTCCTGATATCCCAATACTTCCAGTGAGTGAGTCTAACAACCCACCCACTGATGGTGATGAACTTACAACCACCTCAGGCTCTACTACATCCCCAGTAACTATGTCACCGATGGCATGAGCCACCATGAATGCCCTGCAGCATAAGAAAAGAAAGAACTAAAACAATAGGCCACCTCCCTTTTTCCTAGTAACATAAAGGATGCAAAATTGTGTAATGAACTGAAAGATAATGAACCTTTTGAAAAAACTGAATTAATATATATATATATATATATATATATATGTATGTATTCAGTTAATGTGTGAAACAGTTGTATGACAAACTCAATGCACAAAACAAGCTGACTGAGCACCAGCTTTACTGACAATTACAACATAACAAATCACGGTAGTAAATTCTGATAGCTTTCTGTTCCATGTAAGGCATGTCACGGAAGGTACTCATAACATCGAGGACACAATAATTTCACATTCATTCATAGCTATTTCTAAATTAAAGATACACAGAGTTATACAAAACAATAACTTATAGAAAATGACTATGAAAAGCCAGCTTAAAATAGAGGAAGCTGAACAAACAGAGGAAAAGGAAGAAAAAGAAAGAGTTATAGATTTTTTTTTTTTAATGTGGAAACAATCTGCTGGCAGTACCTTAAATGAATAATACAGCATGTAACTTACCATACCCTGTGATGGATGGAAGATCAAGGAGTACAGAAGATAAATATTCATCTGCCATGACAGCATTTCCACAATCAGATCTCTTACACAACCTTGCGTAAGCCTTTACATATCTGGGCTCAAGTAAAGGCAGTATAAGGATGCAATACGGACCCTTTATGTGCAACGCTAAAGGCCACAATAGATTATTCTCTCCTTCCTCCTCTTTGTTTATGTAAAGGCCTATAATATGACGCGTAATCGGATCATCAACCCATGAATCTGATCCTTCTCTTGACTGTATTACCCGTATACCAAATCCCCGGACAGACCCCTCCCTGTAAAACACAGCAAACAAGTAAAAATTAACAAAACACATATATCAGAATCAAAGTTAAAAATTGAAAAGCAATTAACACCATTAAAGCAGGATTATATCAAACAGCTATGTTTGTGTGTTACATTTATAATATTCTTTGTTTTTTAACCCAAATGCATTGTTTTAGTTTTTGCTTTCGGAGGCAAAAGATAAGTTGGTAAAATAACAAACAAATGGAGCATTAATAATAAGGCTTTCGTTGGATTAAGCAACTATTTAATTTCACAGCATAATTACCTAGGCCATAATAATAACATGCGATTCAAGCTTAAAAAAAGTAATAAAAGCGAATGTTCATGTCAGTAATGAAAAAGATTTTTAAAGAGCTACTGGAAGATTATCTAACCTTCTCCTTCTCTCAGAGAAAGCGGCAGCTAACTCTGAATCCGAGGGAAGCGAAGAAAATACAGTGTACTTGACAGGATCGTCATCCGAGCTATGGCTTTCAGTTTGGCAAGCAGCTAGCCACCGCTTCTCCACCACCGGAAACCTCCTGAATGTTTAAACAAACTAAATCAAAATTTTCCATTTTTTAAAATTATTTGGAGCTTAAGCATGCCTCTTAAGTAATATCGAGTTCTATTTCCAAATCTTTTTAAAAAAAGTAAAAAAAAAAAAGAGAACAAATCCCTAAAATATTCATGTAAATGAGAGATTTTGAAATGGAAAGCGAGTTCCGCTGATGGATAAAACCTGGAGAAAACGACGGCGTCGAGATTGTTGAGGATCCACAGAGCTCTGATACTGCAATCGTTAGGCATGGATTGGATTTCACTTTTCGTTTTTGCTTGAAGAGAAAGAGAGAAAGATTGACAATGGGAAAAAACGAAGGTGCCGAGTAAAGTAGGAAGACGGGTTCTTTTTTGGAATCTGGTGACTGTCTGGATTTGCATTTGTAAGGACAATCATAAATCGATTTTAATTGAATTAATTGTTCGAAACGAATTATTTTGATTAATTAATCAGTTGTTGAATTAGTTTTAATTAATTAATAAAAATAATTTTAAAATTTTTTTAATTTTTAATTAATTTAGTTTGATAAGTAGATTAATAAAAATATAACAAAATTTAAATATAAACAAAAAAATATAAAAAATATTTTATTTTTTTAGAGTTTTTAATATAATATTTTAATATTTAATTAAATTTATTTAAAATATAAAAATTAAAAATTTAATTTAATTTAAATATATTTATTACTCAATTAATTAAAAAAATAATCGAATCGGTTGAATTTAATTTAATCAATTAATTTTTAAAATTAATAAATTTAATTTGATTAATAAAAATAAAATAAAATAATTTAATTAATTTAATTTTGAATAATTTAATTAAACCAATAAAATAAACACATGGCATATTTTTTTCTTATTAAAATCCGATTTTTTGGGGCCAAATTAAAATCCCAAACAGAGAAGGAAATTAAAGAAGTAAAGATTGCACAGAATTATTAAATTTAATTTGATTGATTGTTTTGTTATTTATCTTTTATTTTTTAGTTTTTATTATTATTTTCAATAAAAATATAAATAAACAGATTTTTTTATATATATATTCGAGTCAATTCATAAGTAATTTTTTTTTCCTTGGGATTAATATCTCTTACAATTTGTCAAGAATGGCACATGGGAATGGAATTAATACGTGGTAAATTTAAAAAATAAATAATAATATTCTCTCATCTTACAGAAAAAAGATTTAATATGTCATAGCTGCAGCTTTTATTCGTTAAGACTTTTGACAAATATTTTGAACAAAAATGTAGAAAAAACTTCCTAACCAAAGATTTTATCACTAAAAATATAAAATCTTATTAAAGAAAATGCATATAACAAGAACCTTGATAATAAATGGAAAGTGACTCTGGAAAGGGCAAAAAGAAAAACCATTAAATAAGCAGGCAAGGCATCGTGTCAATGTGACAAGCTTTGATATGCACAACTTGATGTCCTAACTACAGGTCCACACAGAGATAGGAGATGACTGAGCCGGCTTTTCTTTTGGTTCTAGGGCTAACCTTCCATTTCTCAACCAGAACCTTCTTTATGTTGGGGCAACTAGAAACCAAGGTGGCAACTCCGTTGGCGGTTATGCTAGGGCAGTAAACCATGTGGCAAGACTCGAGCATTCGGCAATTTTTAACGAGGTGGGAAAGACCTATGTCTGTTATTCGGCGGCAATGTGAGAGCACTATATCCTTGAGTAAGGGACAACCTTCTCCTAACTCGGCCAGTGCCATATCCCCCAAATTCTTCCATGAAGGAATTGATAAGCAAGTATTGAAAAGGAATTGCAAGCAAAATAAAATAACAGTCAGATTGAAGTTCACTTGAGATTCCGAAAACAAAATATTTTTATCAGAGTACAGCATCAGAAGAAGTAAGCATAATGACCAGAGCGTACAAAGAAAGTAGAACAGAAGCAAAGGGGCGGAGTGGGAGAGGGACACACCTGGAGAACACTGACATCTAGGTAAGTGAGTTGAGGGCATCCTCTTGCAATGGCTACAATTCCAGCATCCCGAATTTGGTTGCAGCCACTGACATTTAGATGTTCTAAGGGGCATCCCTGACCTAAGGCAATAAGAGCCTCATCCTGCACCCTAATAGAAAAAGGCTAAAGTTAGATAAAATGCCAATTAAGGGAACCATATTTCAGACAAAACAAAAATCAAGAACAGCTGAAAACATGAAACAGCATGAAGAAATAGCATTATCACACAAACTAAGCCAGAAGGAAACTGCAATGAGATGCACCTATCACAAAATCGGAGACTAAGATCAGTGAGAGAGTGACAATGCTCACCAACAGCTATGATTCCCTTGTTTCCAACCTATCGACAATGGAAGACATACAAGTTATGATTTATATCACAATTTATAATTGCTGAAACTGAAAACAAATGACTGCCAGCATCGAAAAGATACGAGCAAGTCTACATAAGATGGAGACTAAAAAGATGAAGCATTAAAAACTATCAATAAATTTCTTACTTCAATCATTTCTGAAAATATTTTGGTTCAAAACTCCATTCTTAAAATAATAACCATCTAACTGCCATCTTACACAGAAAAGAAAAACATCCTACATAAGACATCAGTGAGAGAGGGAGGAGGAGGAGAAATCTCGTTAAATAGACAGTTTCCCTTTCCAGGCAATAGGCAAAACCATTTTCCTAATGTAGAACAGGATAGCACCCAAGCAAGTCAGTAGTAGTGGTTCAAGAATATTGTAGTTGGAGGAAAAATTCCATCACACAGAGAGAGAGAGAAAGAGACCTCATAACATCTCCAAATATGAAGTTTCCTCAGATTTCTGCAACCTTTTGCTATACTGCAAATCGCTTCATCTCCAATGCTAGAGCAATCTACCAAGTGAAGGGCTTGCAAGTATTTACAGCCCCTTCCAACTTCATGAAGAGCAAAATTACCAATCCTCTGGCAGTATAATAAAGCCAACTCAGTGAGGCGCCTACACCAAGTCACAAGCTTCAGAATCGACACAGTTAAAAATTTGCAATAAAATTTTACGTGGTAATTTTAATTAACTACATGTGGAAAACCAAAGAATGCCCAACAATAGGAACTGCATATGATCCCTAGCTCCTGCTAAAGTCAGGGCCTCCTGTCCCTTTAAAAGAGTGGTAAGGGAAAATAACAGAACATACGGGCATGATTTCCCAACAGACTCCAGTCCAATGGTTCCAATGTTGTGGCAGCCATTAACTTCAAGATGTGTAATTTCAGTGCAGCCAGTGGCGATTGCCTTCAGACCCTTGTCACTCAGGAAATAGCAATCACTCAAAGTAAGATTTTTTAGCTTCTTGCACCCTTTTCCAATAGCACGAAAACCACTGAGACATAAATCAGATGTATACTTCAGCAGTCATACCATGTATCATAAAACATAATAAATAGACCTTAGAATTAGACAACAAAACTTTGGGGTCCACTTATATTCCAAAAGACAGAATTAGAGGGGGGGAACAAAATGGTCAAATAGCCTTAGGCATACAATTCACTTATGGTGATCTTTCTAAGGAATAGTAACTAACTTGTCTGTAAATTGCTGGAAACTGTACAAGGCCAATATTTCCAATGACAAACAAGAAATTCCCACTGCCATCAAAGCCTCATCTGTAACACTAATACATTGCAACTTCAAGACTTTCAAAAGAGAACAGCCTCGGGCAATAGCAAGGATCCCTTTATTGCAGATAAACTCGGAATCCAGTGACAAGGTATCCAGAGATTTGCAATGAGACCCCACAGCTTCCAGTGATTTATCAGTTATTCCCGCACAAGCAGCAACACCAAGAGATTTCAATGATTTCCCACAACCAGTGGCCAAATCAACCAATCCTGCATCAGTCAAGCTTTCACAGAAACGCAAATTTAGGTCCTCAAGTTGCTTGCAACACTTGCCAACAACAACTAGACCTTGATCTCCAACATAGCAACCCTACAGAAAAACATCATAGGCAACTAAACTGCAAGTAGTGCATTGCTTAATGAACATGACAAGTAGAGTGGTATATAGTCGAAATTGTTGAAAAAATAATCCATAAACAACCCAATTGAGCAAACGTGATAGAGTAAAATATCACCAGTCTCCACTCAAATATGATGAATTACCTGCAAATCCAAGGATTTCAAGAAAGAGCATTTCTGTGCAAGGGACACTATACCCAAACTTGTAACATTATAACACCAGATTAAGCTCAACTTTTCTAGTTTAGAAAAGCCATCAGCGACAGCAGTCAAACCAGCATCTGTCAGACAGAATGATTCGCACTCCTCTTCTTCGTACCCAATTTTTTCAGCCGCGTAGTGTACCTTGAGAGATGTCAATGAATTCCCATCTCTGCCATGCTTTTTCCCCTGCACCAACAACTTAAACTACCTCATTAACATGTCTATCATTGGGTCGTTGATTTTACTACTTCCTTATTGCTTCCCCATGGAAAAAGCAATATTTTTGAAATTTTAAATATTAAAAATGTATTTTCTTTTATAACAAAAATTAGACTTGGTAATCTAAAACATACACAGTGACACAACATGAATACAATAGGAAAAATAAACACGAAGATAACACAGGTTTAAGATTTTAACAATAACTATACTCGGCTTAAACAAAATAAAAAAAGTATTTCATATTTTAATGATGAATTATGACACATAATTTTAGTGTAAAACATAATATGAATACACAAATTTTAGTATTTTACAGCACACGAATAGCCGAATCCTTGGGTCTAACAAAAATAAATGATATTCCTTTTACATGTATTGATTAATTATACTACAATCCCTATTATATTTTAGTAATTTGTTTTACAATTTGCTAAGTAAATAACAAAAGCGATAATCAAAGTATTTAACTATTGTAATAATTATCATTTTCAGAATTCAGGGTGCATGAAATGCCAAACTTATTTAAAAACTACGCAAAAAAAAAAAACTGAAATTTATCGTAAATTGACGAATTTTAGATTTGATTACCACGTTGACAGGTAAATAAATGGATAATCTCTCGTCAATATGAACGGCTTTGACATTGATGAACCGTTGAGCGAGGAGCTTGACGAAGTGGTCGGGACTTCCAGAGGCGCCGATTCGGAGGGTGGTGCGACCAAGCCGTTCGAGACGGAGCCACCGTCTGCAGACGAGGGAGCAGGCATCGTGGCTGGCTTTGGAATCCACCCGTCGTAAGATCTCCAAGATCAGCTCGTCCGGAAGACATGTGTTGATCCAATCATGGCCACGCATCGGGGACTACATAGAGTTATCCGTACTGGAAAATTTTATAGTCTTTTTTTTTTCTTCTCCAAGATCAAGAAAAGGAAAATTGAAAATTATTGTAAATATTTTGACGGAAATAGTTTTCTATGATGTAAATAATTTAGGCAAGCGAAGGAGTCGGTGGTATTGGTAATTATAACGTGTAAATAGGATATTAATATTTTAAAGATATTTAAGTTTAATTTAAATAAAAATTAAATTTGATTTAATTATTATTTAATCGAATTGAAGTAAAATGATTTTTTTAAAAGAATTAAATTTAAATATTTTAATATCTAATTGAATAACTAACAAATTTAATCAAATTTATTTTACTTAAAAAATTATTATTTTATTTTTATATATATCAATTTAAATTTAAACTCCAGTTTAAATATATTATAAAACTTAAAATCAATTAAAGAATCAAACTCATTTTTTATTAAATATATTTAATCGAGTAAATTTGATCAATTTAATTTTTATTTTGAGTCAAATTTAAATTTAAAAATTAAAATTTAATCGAATTTGAATCAAATTTAAAATAATAAATTTTAAAGTCAAATTTAAATTAAAATATTTATTATATCAATTCGACTTAATTTAATCATATTTTTAAATAATTCGACTCAATTTAATTAAATTATATCTTTAAGCGATAACTAAGGAAACGCTTTTGTTTTTATTTTATTTCCAATAATACCTCGTTTTTTTTTTTTTTTTTTTTGATGAAGTTGTTTAAAGGAAAATTAGAACATATAAGAATTTTTTTTTTCTTTATTTTTAATGGTAGAACATAAGTTGATAACATATTTTTATAGGAAATTTAATTTGGCTACCAACATAAGAAGTTATTACATTTAAAATTGTAAAATTTTGAATCCCAAACTTTTAAATTCATTTTATATAATCATCATTTAATAAAAAATTCAATAATTATTATTAGCTAATATAAATGATATTATCTTCAAATAAATTTTTTAATATAAATTAAGATTTTAAGTTTTTTTTTTTTTAGCATACCGTGCCATTGATGATATTTTATCAATTATAATTTGTATAAATTAATTATTATATAATTATATATTAACAAATTAGAAGGTAAAACGATTTGGTGAAATATATGAAATATAAATTTTCATTGAAAATTTACTATTGTAATAAGAAGACTTACTTTTAATTTGATATTTGCATTAAATATTTTTTATGATTTGCATTTATAAAAAATTTATAACTTAATATCTAACTTTTATTTATTATAACAAAAAAATTTAAAAAATAAAATTATGATACATGATATAATTTCATTGATTAATGTCTTTTTTTTTGTTTGTTTGAAATTTTACTCTTACTTAAAGTCCAATAACCTTATTACTTAAAGTGATTGAAAAAAATATTATATGTATAAATTCTCTCAAATTTATAATTTTAAAATATAAATTTTAATAATATATTCATTGATTCAAGAGATAATCGATTTCATTGATAATATATATTATATCATCATTTTACTTAATAATATTAGTTGATAATATAAAATAACCTATAAAAATAGAAATAAAATATTAAATTATAAAATTTTAATAAATATCAAAGTAAAAAGTGATATAATTCATAGTTAAATTATATATTAATCCGGAGTAATATTGCTATTTATATTAATTTAAAAAAATTTAAAAAAAAACCCACATTCCCTACTGAAAAAAAAAAAAAGTTTCCCTTTGAAGTTTAAACTTTGTGAGCAATTTCTATTTTTTTCAAAATGTTGTGATTTGAAGTGAAACGAAAATGTGAAAAGTCTATATGATCAACAGATCAATTACATTTTCTCAATCTGCAAATCATTCATCGAAGTGAAATTGAGAGAATTGAATTTTGGGTCGTATCATATCACATCATTTCGACATTTGATCGATCATGTCCTTCTTATTCTTCGACCCGTCAAGGCCCAAAACCCCGCAAGAGGTAGCCAGGGCGATCAAGGACAGCCTCATGGCTCTCGACGCCAAAACCGTTGCTGAAGTTAAAGCCCTTGAAAAGGTTTTTTTTTTTTTTTTGGGGGGGGGGGTGGTTATGCTTAATTTTAGTATAATTTCTTGTATTCTTCAATTTTTTTTGGGATTTGGGCTATATGGTTGAGTCTCAAGTTTGTTGTGATATTGAAATTATGAAATGGGTTTTAAGAATTATTTCATTTGGTAATGGTTTTGGCATTGGTTTTGCTAGTTGTTTTAAATATTTTACGTGTTATGCCATTACTTTGCTCTTCTTCCCAAAATCTTTGGAGCTTTTTGCTTTCCTGCATGAAATGCTACTGGTTGTTATTAGGATGTCAACAATGAAGTGTCTTCCAATGTCATTTGTTGTAATATGAACAAAATGGCTGATGCTTTATTATTTTGTACATAGAAAATCCATTGTCCATTAGGCTAGAGAAATGGAGGTAGCTCTCCCATCTAATAAAGTCTTAAAGATTTGAACCTGAAACCTGCAAGTGGAATGCTCAAGTTCTAACCCAATGGGACAAAAAGGGCAACGCTTGCTTGATGTCTATGTCTGCTAATATTGTCTCATGGGATCAACACCATTTTAGCCTACTTTCAATGGCATTGTAGATAAAATAATAGGTTTGGTCCAAGGATGGATGATTTTTGTTTTAGCCACAAGCTAAATGTTGGGGTTTAGTTTCTATCAGGGTTTATGTTCAGAAATGAGATCGAAAATGGACTGCAGAGTCATTCAGTTACTTTGTAAATTACTCATATGTTTAAGAATTTGGATATTGATAGTTATGTTTCTATATTGCCTTGGGCTATGGAAGAAGTTGAAAAGAATTTTGTGACAAGGAGATGCATGCTTTCTGGAGATGGGGAGGTTGAACCAAATGTGCATCAAGTCTTACAGTTGGCACTTGAAATTTCTAAAGAGAATGTTATTTCTCTCATTAGTCACAAGTTGCCCATACTGGGATGGGAAGCAAGTTCTTGATATTTTTACTATTTTGGTCATATCTGGTTAATTAATAAGCTTGCCTATTTATTTCATGTTTTTACAGGCAAGAAAAGATTTATTACACCTTTGGTCCATATTGTTGAGGCAAAAAGTTGATTCCACCTGTTGCTGTGTGGAGTACATTGAGAAGCATTTGGAGTTATTTGACTTTCTTGTGGTTTGGTAATGTTATGAATGTCATTTTCACATTTATCTATGTCCATGCCCCTTTCTTTTCAACTAGAAATCTCTATAATTTGTTGTCTATTACATGCTTATCGAATATGCATAAAGCTGGTTTAATGTGACTCTTTCTCTCTCCTTCCTATTTGTTGTGTTCAGAGTGTGTTGTTTATTTCTATAGGATGGCATTGACCTGTATGCATACTGAAATAACATGGACAAAGTCATGTGTGCTATTGAATCACTAAGGTTAGGTGTGTAATTTCTATTTTTTGCAAGCAGCTATTATAACAAGGAAATTGCTTTAAATTGTGGAAATATGTTGAGGGAGTGCGTCAAATTTCCAACACTTGCACAGTAAGACATTCGAGCTTTATGTCCATTTCGTTCATATGACTGAAGTACTTAATGATGTTGCTAAAGTGATGCTATGGTTGAAAACATTGTCATTGCTTCTTCCTCAATGATGATTGTATAAGATTTCAGAAGAGGAAATATAATTCTTTCAGTACATAAGTTCTCTAAATTTTTTATTATATTCTATATCATCTAATTTGTGGCAAGCTTTGCGTGTAACCTTGATTGGAATCATCATCCTCATTTGTATGCTCTTTTCCAAATATGGTTTTACGTGTTAGCGTCTAATAAGGTTTATACACTAGGCTTTCATGAGGTGAGGTGGTGAATAAGCAGAACATGCTGCAGCATGAAATATGTTGCTTTCAGCTCAGCATTCAGATACAATTCCGGTTTTTAGTAGACTGATTAATCACCACTTCAATATCTTGTGATGTTGTTTACTACAAAATTAGGTTTGTGAGGATAAACTTCTTTTTAATATTCTGGCCCGCTTTAAAAGATCAAGTGTAAAACATATTATGAAGGTTTTGAGTAAAACTTGGATGCTGGGTAATTCAGGAACTGGTGAAGTTTAGAGATTGGTAATGATCATTACCTATTTTAGAAGTGCCAATTGCTGCTTTTATTAGATGTCAAAAGCTATAACCAGTTGGTGTCTATGAACTAGTCCAAGTAAATCAAAGGAGGAAAAATTGGCTGCTAGGGCACTTTCTTTGTTTTAAATTTAATGTTTGGTGCAAAATTTCTTTATTGAAAATCAAGTTTCACTTTTTCACTAGTTAAATTTTGTAGTGATTTTTCAGATACATATTAAAGTCTGCTAGCTTTGTATTATTCTTCAAATTTGTGGAGTTGCCCAACTTTGACATTGCTTCTGATGCATTTTCAACATTTAAGGTTAGATGTATTAGTTTTTAAGTCTTACTGGTACTTTAGATTAAGTACATGCATTTTCAGGGTCCATGCTTTCTTCCTCTTATGCGTCTTTGATTGAATTTCCTCAGGATCTGCTTACAAAACATGGAACTGTTATCTGAATAATGACTGCTCATTACGATGAGGTACATTTACATACTGTTTAATCTCTTCTTACGTGACTGAAATGATCTAGGCTGAGAACAATTTTGCTTTAGGGCTTTATGTTGATTGAATGCTTCAATCTAGAAGACCTGCTGAACTAAAAACTTTCTTCAAGAATGTTTTATATTGTGTGTACCCTTTTGGTAAG
The DNA here is from genome assembly GCF_002303985.1 of Durio zibethinus. Next base: position 14,498,384 of record NW_019167849.1, on the reverse strand, counting down.
GGACATCAAGTGCAACTACCCCTGATGAATCTGCATGGTGCAGAGCTCTGAAAATATCTTTCTTCATAAGTTTGTTGAGATATCCATTTTCCATTTTCTCTCTTTTAGCTTATCTAATGAGATAATGTTGTTCCGGTTCTTTGATCTATATGAAAAACTCTTGACGTCTTCTAATTACGTGACAAGATGGCAATCTTTAAAGGTTGGTTTTGGCACTTTCTCTCTTTTCCATCCTGTTTGGATCTGTAGATATGTTGATTGGTAAGATGTGTTAATGCTGCAATGTTTTTGGTTTAGCTTCTGTCACAATTTCTTTTGGAGACTCCAAATTCCCATATAATGAAGTGCTATATTTCAGAAGTTCGGTATTTGAAAGTTATGATGACATTGCTGGAGGTACTTCTTATTAACTGTACTTTTTTCTCCTTTATGTTTCTTTTGGCGTTAATTGGATTGAATCTCCATTGGCAGTCCGGATGTCTTATTGAAATGAGTTCTGATTTACACTCAACCATCATACACTCTTGCATCTTCGACCGTCCATTATTGGGCCTGAAGAGACATGGAAAATGAGTGATGCAAGAGTGAAAGCCACGAGTGCAGAATGGCATTTTTGTTTTATGGAAACTGCTTCAACTTATTGATATACTTTTGGGTATTCAACTTGGAATAGATTGGACCAAGTGAAATCATATGAGCTCTCTGTTTTTACTTTTATGTCTAATAAGATTATCCCAGTCTGCTTCCTTGGTACATTAAATATCTTAACCTGTAGCTATCGAGAAGAACTTGTTTGAAATTGTCTGTTATATGATTTGACTTTTTATTTTCTGCTCTTTTTGTGTCAAAGCAGGATTCAAGTAAAGACATCCAGATTTCTGCTTTCCACATTTTCAAGGTGGTTTTTCCCTCTCCTTCTCTCTCACTCACAAATAAACACATCGTTTTTGCTAGTCCCAGCACAGGCCTATCCACAGTCCACAGGCAAGCACATGTTCTGTCATGGGTTTTAAGAATACATCTTTGTAAAAAAGCCTCAGGGCAATGTTCTAAGTTAATAATTAGACAAGAAATGATGACTGATGGTAGTCATGAGTTGGAAGCTCGCCTATGAAAGTTCCCAATGTCTCTATCTCTTTCTCCTGCTTCAATGAACCCTAAAATATGTCATACTAAAATGTCATGAGACGTCCTGTCCAAAAGATCTTCATATATTAATGTTCAAGATCACCCATCGAGACTGAAATTTAGCCTGGGGAACATTATACATTGGAGTATTTCTTCTGCTGCATTTCCAAAGCCAGTTCGCTCTCTCTGTCTTAAAAAATTACTTGGGACTGTTGGATGCAAATTACTTAAAAAAATTACTTGGGACTGTTGGATGCAAATTACTTAAATGATATCACCTAGATAACAGGGAAAGAAAGCTTACTTCAGATATTGCAAGAATTGTTCTAATCTATTGTTTTCCTTCCTTTGCTATTCACATGAAGGTTTTTGTTGCTAATCCTAACAAGCCAAGAGAAGTAAAGATTATTCTGGCAAAAAACCATGAAAAATTGCTGGATTTGCTTCAAAATCTCTCAGGAAAAGGTACTTAAATCTTTTGGCCATACATTTTCTGAAAAATTGGCACCAGATATATAGTTGGGTTTTTTCCATTTGAAACCTTTTTCTTAGTTGTCCTTGTGCTTGTCTTTTAAGAAATAATTGTCATCGCATGTGCCGAAGATGGGCCATTTGAAGAGGAAAAGGAACTAATTATCAAGGAAATCGAAAGATTATCCCGGTTGCCAATTCTTAAATGCTAGTTTCCTTCGCATGCTGTCTACTTCTATTAAATGCTAATTTCTGAATGATGATTTTCCATGGTGTGAGAACCGTCGGCCAAGGAAAGAAATTTACATCGAAGGATTATCAGAGCTCTGGTACAAGACAATATATAAGAAACAGTGAGCCCTTCCTAATTTCTTGTTAGAATTGTCAATGAAGTATGGTGTTGTTGTATAAGGTGTGAAACTAGATTTGATTTCAGGAGTCGTCGACTTTGATTGTATGAGTTATCTGTGGCTCATTGTGCTTTTGTTATATCATGCAACTGTTGTATGGCCACCTGGATCAGGGTGTACACTATAATTGAAGCATTTTTTCCCGTAAAATAAAGGTTTGGTTAGTAAGTTGTTTAGCTTCTTTTTCTTTGTCATGGAATCTTTTGAACAATTAATTTTTCGGTGGACAGACATTAACATGGTGGAATTACTTTAGCTTCTTTTTCTTTGTCATGGAATCTTTTGAACAATTAATTTTTCTGTGAATAGACATTAAACATGTGGAATTTGCTTGCTGGCAATGTTGGTAGCTTCTCTTTAACATATTTAAAGCAAGCCTGCAATAAGAAAAAAAACTTTTCAGCCTACCCATAACACCAAAACACTACAACCAATAGTCAATCCACGAATCCAGAAGCCACAGACTTAGAATTGTCTCGACCATAACAACAAACACAGAAAAGTCAATCCTCGAGCTCGGGAAGCCACGGCTTTGAAGCATAAGCCTGGGCCATAACACAAACACGATCCTGTCCTTTATTGTTTCCTTGTTTACAGGGTGGAACAATTGACCATGAACTGAACCAAGTTCGAATGACGATAAGAATGACAGTGTTGTATCTACATTTTTAAATGGAAATGGTTGGAAATGTTATGAGTTTGATGGCATGTTTATAGACATAAACAGATTTGGGGAATATAATTTAGTTACTAGATTTGCACCTTTGTTGTAACGAATTCTCTGATTCAGAGGCTGTTGAAATTTTCTTTCAATTTCTCGCTTCATTTCAACACTAAATTCAACTCCAGAATGGAAACACCTTTTTATTCCTTAATTAACCAAAGCTAAACGTTCAAAAACTTCAATAATATAATTTGCAGATGAGATAAGCCATAAAGCAGTTCAAATTCGACTGAATCGGACAAGCATTAGGATTTTTCTTAAGAAAAAAGATGAAACCCTAGAAAGGTAAGAGAGAAAAAGATGAGAACTTTGGGTTGAGGCGTTTAGTTGATGTCGGAGTCATCGAAATCGTCTTCGAAGTTGTTGAAGAAATCGGCGTCGGCGAGCTTGTTGTCGATGGAGATGCCGCCTTCGCCGAACATCTCGAGTGGGTCAACGTCGTCGACTTCCATGGCTGAGCCTTGATCATCTGGGTCCACCATGAATTCCATCGGCGTTGGCCTCATCTTCCTCTTCAGCTTCTAGGGATTTCTTTTTAAGTTTGCGTGAATTTAACGCTGAGCTTATATAGAGAAATGTTTTCTATGAACGGTGTCGCTTCAGATGCTTAAAATTTTAAACCAAAATCCTTTCACGGAACGCAGCGTTTTCCAATTTAATCGGGAAAACTTTCTATTCCTGCAACGACGTCGTGAGATTCTTGGTTATTTTATCATCAACGGTTTTTCAATGGACAAGAAAATAAGAACGTGGCAAAGTGGTAGAGATCGAGAAATATGGGGAGCAGAGAAGCGGAAATGGAAATGGCAGCAGCTCAACCATGCCCTTGTTCTTCCTTCATCTTCTTCACCCATAAATCCCACCTCCATAATTTCATTCATTTGCCACTTTGCCCTCTCTCTTACTCTCATTTACGCCGTCGTTTCAGCTCATGTGCAGCCAGAGATAGCAGCAGCAGCAGTAGAAGGAGAAGAAGCAAGTGGGACCCTAATGCTGAGAATATTCGTGCCAAAGGCTTCAGCTTCAACACCCAAAACGATGGCGACGACGAAGAAAGAGATGATTATTATGAAGAAATGGCAAATTCCGGGATTTTGGACGAAGCAATTGATAGCATTTGGATTTTGAAGGTACAATCTTTTCTTTCCTTTCCCTTTTTTTTTTTTTTTAAAATTTGGATACATTCTTAAAGGTAGAATTTTGAATACCAAATGGGATTGATGTAAATGAATTTCATGCATTAAAATGGATTAAATTTGATGCATTTCTTTTTATAAATGAATTAGCTTCATACATCAATAATTTTGCAAAAACTATGGGTCCTTTTGAACAACTTAATTCTTGGATTTATTCGGTTAGTTTAATAGGATTTGCTTCCTCTTGAACAAGTAGTAAAATGAAGAACTTTGATTTGAAATCAACTTTATTCTTGGATCTATTGGGTAGTTTAATAGGATTTGCTTCTGTTGCAAATTTTAAAATTTAAGGGACTTGCCTCTTGCTTCAAATCTTAGTTGCAGGCTCACATATGCAGCTGTAAATTATGTGATACTAAGAATCTTTTGCATGGGACTGACACTCCATAGGAATATAGGAATCCCATCTCAAGACTCCTAATATCCGGCAATTATTCCGCTGACAATGTTGGGAAATCTTTTATATTGTCCTTCGCAATGAGGGGTTTGATTGGCAGCTCATGCAAGTTAACTAGTTTTAGTACCAGAAAAACTGCATGACAGCTTTAGTTGAGTTTACATGGGCATCAACAAACTGTTTGAACTCTTTGCAGATCACATATTTGCTGATTATGGTGAGAAATAGCGTTAGCTTCCACAGACCACAACACAGGATTTTTCACTTTGGACGTACCATTCGGCATTTGCCTCTTTCATAACCATCATTCAAACCATAGGCATCTCCTTATGCCTTAGTACTGAATTTTGCTCTATATAGGAATGTTGTTTTAAATGAACTGTTGCTAAATAATTGAATTTTCTCGATTGGATCATGTCCTACAGTTTGTTCCCCTCAATGTTATTTTATCAAATGTTAATTTCTTTTTTTTTCCCATAAAAAATGCATTCTGTTGATCCCAATACTTTTGCAATTGGTCAATGCAGGTTTTCAAATCCTTTGGTTGGACGCTACCAGTCATTTTACTTTCCTTCTTGTTTGCCACTGGCCCAAAAGCTTTCCTCATGGCATTAGCACTTCCACTTGGGCAGTCAGCAATAACTTTGGCACTTGAAAGGTTTTTGGGAAGGTCACAAAACAAGCAGAAGCGTAAGGTCAGGGTAAGAAAAAAACCAAAAAATACATCTCGGCGCACTGTAAAAAATGTTAAAATGGAGGAAGAGGTACAAGAAGGCCAAAAAAGCAGAAAGGGAAGAAGGGATTATCAATCATGGATAGTTAGTGATGATGGTTCTCCCAATGAGGGTGGCAATGCTGCAACCAACTTTGGTGGATGGGATGAGCTAGATGGAAAGGGATCAATGAAAATGCCAACAATGGAAAATGGCTCAAAAAGGACATCAAAGGAGGAGGGCAAGTTGAGTATGAAAGAAAGTAACAATGATGCACCTTTGCTGTTGAGATTGTTGATTGCTGTTTTCCCATTTTTAGGTTCTTGGACTAAGATGTTTTGGTGATCCCATCTAGCAAGCTTAAGGTTCGTGCATGGCATCTTTTCTTTCTTGTCTTTAGCCCAAAAGGATTGCTTGTTCTGGTTCATGCTTGACTATTTTATAGCTCATGCTTGAGGCCAGAATCATAGATCAACAATCATAAACAAAATCATTTTTTAACGCATTTTAATATATCATTATACGAGTCTAGTTATAAGCATATATACAGCATTTTTTTTTTCTTGCTAAAATTCCCATTGTCTTTGCAATTCTTGTTCTGGTTTAGGGTTGGGATTTGTTTGTATCTTGAAACATTGTCTTGTGTTTTTATTTTTATTAAAATTTTCAGTTTTTTTAATTTGTCATAAATTTTTTTGAATTTTTTTTTTAAATTTGAGATTTTTTTGAATTTTTTAAGTTTTGATATTTTTATAATTTTTAAAAATATTATATATATTTTTTAATTTTTTTAATATTTCAGATTTTTTAAACAATTTTGAAAATTTTTTAGATTTTTTTTTATAAAATTTCTTTTAATATTGACTGATAATTAATAATGTAACATTGATTAGACTTTTTTACGACATCTTATTGACTTTCATATTATGTAAATAAATTGACTAACAATATTAGGGCCTACAATCGCTTGACCTAGTGTGTTTAAAATTTTAAATTTTGATAATCTCGAGTAAAAAATCCCAACATTTATTTATAATAGATTTAATTAAGGATTAAGTTATTTATTTAAGTCTAAATATCCATTCAAGTTTTGAGAGATAAAAAATTGAAGCTCATTAAATAGATTTGGACATAATTTTTAAACTCATTTAAATTTCAAGTTAGGTCTTAAACAAAAAATTTAAAATTTAAGTTTGATTTGTTTAGATTCGAATTTACGTATATATAAAATTTTTATTTATATATATGTAAATTATATATAAATTAATTCGTATATATAAAAAAATTAAAATTAAAAATTATATATTTTTTATTAAATTAAAATTTTATTTTTAATTTTTACATATATAATATTTATTTTTAATTTTTATGTATATGTGAATTAAATATAATTCAACTTAATTTAATTTATACTTAATTTAATCATATTTTTTAAAATTTTTATTATATAAATTAAGGTAAGTGGGTGGGTTAAGGATATATATTTTTAATTTGAGTTGGATTTAAAAAAAAAATTTATTATATAAATTAAGGCTAGTGGAAACACTTCTGTCTACAATCCGAAAGTTCACAATTGTTTGGATCCAACATCTGTTGACATCTTTGTGTGCATCAACCATTGAAACAACTGCAAGAATAAAAAAATCAAACAAACAAATTAACTTTCAAACTCCCAATGTTAAAAAAAAAAAAACTGTCAGAATTTGAACCGGGATCTGTAAATACGGTCCATATAAGCATTGTTGAGTTAATTACTTAAACGTTAGTGTGATTTGTTTTTTATAGTAAACAAAACAACATCGACAAATGTTGTTAGAACTGAATTAACCGAAGTTTTCAATATATGGAAAGATATCAGACTATAGATATTATTATTTACATATTTTAGTTAATTTAATTTGAACATGTTTTTGAAGATAATTTGAGTCTTTTTTTGAAATAAAAAAATGTTAATACTAAGGATGGTAATAAATCGTAAATAAATAAATATCAATTATTATTCAATCCATTTACAGTGGATTCGAATAGTTATAAATAGATAATTAATAGATTTGAATAAGATATTTATTATTCGTGATAGATTCAGAGTGAATATAAATAGTATTCTTTTGATATTCAATACTCGAATCCATTTAAGTTTCAATGAATAATAATGAATATTCGAATTCGGATATGAATTCATTACTTATTTACATATCTAAAATATCTAAAATTATATATTTGTATAAAGTTTTATACTTTAAAAAATAATTTTTATTTATTATTAATTAAGACTGAACTTGAATTTTAAGTTATATTTTTGTTTATTTTATATTTTGATAAAAATTTTAAATAAATAAATATTTTAAAATTTCAAATATTTAAACAAATAGTATTTATTTAAATAGATTCGAATTTAAATAATAATATTAAATTAAACAAATATTTAAACAAATTTAAATATTATAAATATTAAACGAATTCGGATACGAATATTTTAAAAATAATGAATATCCATTTCGTTATCATTCTTAACTAATCCGGGACAAGCTTCTTTTACTTTTATGTTAAGATGGAAACTTATTAGATTGATATTTATTGTTTCTATTACAAAAACTTTTTCTTTTCCTTTTAAACTCAATTATACGAGTTTAGTTGTTATGGATAAATTACCCATTTGGTCTCTTAAATATTATATTAATATCAATTCCACCTTGCTTGAGGCGTAAAGGTGGGTGATGGTGTCGATATGAACTTGTTTGGCACCAAATTTCTCCATAGAAGAGGACGATAGAAGGGAAACTTAGAAAAGGCTATGCCAAAAACATTGAACAAAAATTTTTATCCAAATTGAGAAAGATACTGTATTAAAATTCCTAACAAGGGAGGATTTTAATTTGTCAAAGGTATCATTTGGTTCTAAAACAAAGGAAACTATCATGAAAAGTAAGGCATGATAACTACATCCAAGAATATGGAAAATTGAAAAAAAATTGTCATATAACACAACCTTTTGTACTAAAACCTCATGTTAATTTCACAAGATAATTCATATTGTGCTTAATTTACATCGATGGAGATAAATTTAATTCGCGTCACAAAAATTTGGGATCGAGACAAATAATATAATGGGCAAAATTTATATTATTAGTAATTACTTCATTGGTTACTCCATTTTTTTTTTGAATTACAAGAAATTTTTAAATAAAATAAAATTCATTATACTAGATTCATGCATCGTACATACCATTTGAATGTAGGCATTTGAGATAAGGAATTGAGTTTAAGACGTACGAGTTTGTGCTATATCATGCTTTATTGCTTAATCAACTTGAGTTGATAAGCTGCAAAAATGTTTGAAAAATTGGATGGCTTGTTTAGATGATCTAAGAAGAGGATTAAGGCTGACAGTTGGTTTGCTTTAGTTAAAACTTTCAATAGTACTCGAAGATAGAGGTGTTCATGAGTTGAATTAGACAAATTTTGGGTTAAACTCATAGTTAATATTAATAGTTTATATGTTTGTTTAGGTTCGATTCGATCTGAAATTTTAAATCTCAAATTTTTTTTAAATATAACCCAAATTAAAAAAATAAATCACAAATTCACATATTAAATTTAATTTATATAATAAAAAATAAAAAAAGCAATTAGATTAAGTTTAATGAGATTATACTTAATTTACATATATATAAAAATTAAAAAAATTTATACATGATATGTATCCCAAGTCATGATATTGTTAATTTCTAACAATCGTTGTTAAATGAAGTCATCTTTCGTGATATATGGCATGATATTTTTTTTTTTAACTTTGAGTATCAACCAAAGATCCCTAAAGATTTTTTAAAATATATATTTTTTGGTAATATTTTTATTTATATAATTTAAACAAAAGTAATAAATAACAACTTATATTAATCTTGGGCATTTATGCAACATAAATAATTCTCCTTAAATTTTTAGCCCCATATATATATAATATATCTGCTGTCATGGAATATTTTATATAATATTATTACGTCAATACTTTGGCCTCTATTCTCACTCACTCTCTTTCATTTCATCTCTCCAAATAAAACATGATATTATGTCAATACTTAATTGCCTGCCAATAAGTGCACTGTGAGTTATGAGTTTATAAGTCATAACATCCTTTAACTTTTACTCTTTCATCGATTACTATTTATTAGGGTTTTTTTTTTTTTTGGCTTTTCATAAATTAAACCATCATTAGTTTTATGATGCAAGTTAATTTCCAACTTTATCACTACCTCAAAGAAAGATGGATTTCATTGGGATATGTTTACAAAATTTAATTTGATATACACATGCTAAAAGAGTACACTTGAAATAAATTAATTTATAAGATATATATATATATATATATATAAATTGAACAGATTTGAGTATGCAATTTTATTTATAAATCTAAACTTAAATACTACATGTGTAGTCTTCTCCGTATAACAAAAGAAAAAAAAAATTTATAAAGAAAACCAGGGCATAGTTTTTTTCTGACTTTTTAGTTTCATTGCGATGAGAAAAACCAAGATTTACCCCTTTTAAATATTTAGTTGTTATGGATAAATTACCCATTTCGTTGTCTCATATTGTTCGTTAAAAAAATTAATGTAACTGTGATTAAAAATAATTTCAATGAAAAATTTATGCTAAATGAATCTTATTAGAGTTAACATTTAAATTCAACCGGTAATGTGATGAATTCAATCATACCGCATTAAAAATACGGTTGAATCCAAATGGGCACTAAATCAACATTGATGTTTTAACGCATGCTTTGACGCTTACGTTAATTTTTTTACTACATGAAAAAACAAAGTAAATGAATAAATGAATAGAGTAAAGAGAGAATGCCTTTGGTGAACCTTTATATAAAAAAAAATTAAAAAGAAAAAACCAGCCTGTTTCATCTCTAAAAAAAATAAAAATCTACTCCTCCCCCAAGATTGTCTAATTTGTCATGAACAATGGCAAGAGGATAAATAGGACAACAAAGGAGATTTATAAATTTCTTTTGTGAAACTTATATTCATTAGTAGAAGTTATATTTCATATGCTATTTTTACTTTTACAATAATCATGTCTAAGTTTATCATTTTCCAAAGCAAGATTTTCTAGCTTCTCTATTTGTCTATTAGTAATATTAAATTCTTAAATTCAATAATTAAGATCAATATCCTAACATTTCAAATACAAAAGAAAAAAAAATTGGACTTTCACTTAACTTTGACTTGAAAATCCTCATAATATAATTCTTATATTTATAGGGTCAAGAGAATCAATTTCTTTAATAATGAATATTTATTTATTTTTTAAAATATCTCTAATAAAATCTCAAAATTTTTAATTTTATTTTTAAAAGATTTTAATATTCTTGATATCCTATACAAAATTTTACTCTATTGCAATTAATGTTCTTCATTTAGGTAAACACAAAACACTATTGAAGGGCACAATTAAATCTTTGAAAGAAAATTGGCCCGATTATAGGTTTTACAAAGACACATCACGGGTTGAAAAACCTCAATCTACTAATTTTAACAATTATTTTAAGAACATTACATCATTGGTAAAAACTTTTTATTTTGTAGGTGGCATGAACTACAAACTTTCAAACTCTACTTTCATATAAAAAGAAGTGATTCCTAATAAAAAATTTAAATTACATAATTTACTTTTTTTTTCTTGTTTCTAGAAATTAAAAAAATTATATACATTACTCCTTTTATTTATTTTTTTTACGAGAAAGACAATTTTATTGTTAATTATTGAACTCATGCATATTTTTTAAAGGAAATAGTCTCATTAATTGTTTCATTGATTTTTTTTTTTTTAGAAATATTCTCTTTAATTGTTTCATTTAATTATTCTTTTATGTTTTTTGGGAAGCATTCTCATTACTTATTCTCTTACACTCCCATCATCTATTTCTTTTAATTCCTCATATTTTTTAGAGAACTACTCTCATTACTTGTTCTCCTATTTTTTTAGGTAAACACTTTTACTACTTATTCTTCTATTTTTTTTTAAAGAGAAACACTCCAGCTACTTATTCTCTTATTTTCTCTAGAAAACACTTTCATTTTTTTTTTTAGAGAAACACTAATGTTATAGCTTACACTTTCATAAATCACCTATCTAACAAGTAACTCTTTGATTTACAACATTAAAATTTACTTATTTTATGTATGGAACGTTATTTGATTTACATCAAACAAATTTCATATAAAAGGGTAATGAATCCTCACATTTACAGTCACAATATATATATATATAATTTTTTTTCTTTTCATGAAATTTGGATCATACATCTTAAATTATAAGAACAAATATATTTTATTTTCATTTACCTTTTACTTTTATTCTTTCATTATGCTAGAGTATGAGAACTTCTTATACTAAGAATCTCGTATAGGTGGCAAAATATAGATACTTGATTTGGTTATTAATGCTTTTTTCTTTTAAATTTCTTTAAAGTTATTAAAATTGAGGATAAGTCAGAACAGTTGATAAGATTATTTTAGTGAAAGTTATTTTTATGGAATAATTGTTCATGAAACAACTTTTTTACAAAAATAACTATTTAAAGGAATAATTATTTAAGAACCAATTCTTTCACGGAATAATACTTTCACGAAATAATTATTCTCGAAACAACTTCCTCAAGGAACAAGACCAACACCTTTTACCAAAAATTCTTGTATCAAAAGTTGCTTCACTAAGAGAACAAAACTCTCTTATCAAAAATTGATAAAATCACTTTCAACCTCAGCAACCACAGGAAATAGTTTTGCTCTTAAAAATAACAATTTTCGCAATATTTGTAAATAATATTCCTCCATAAACTCATTGGAGATGGCTGTCACAAAGGTTTCGGGAGTATGGAAAGGTAATGGATGTCTTCATTGCACAAAAATGAGTGCAAGAGGCAGGAAATACGGGTTTGTACGTTTTGAGAAACTTGTAAACGCAAAGAAGGAGTTGTACAATTTGAATGGATCGTGGATTAAGGATTACAAGATTGGGGTTAAATGGCCAGATTCAATGCAAGATCGACATTTTCGAACAGAGTTATGACGAATGAGGAACGTGAGAAGAGTAGAGTGTGGGACAGCAGACAAGGGCGGGAGAGAAACCTTCATGGTCGGTTGCAAAAGGAGTTGGGGAGAGGTTTAACGGGGGATAGGGGGTGGTAGGAGGACAAAAATCCTACTTACAAGCTGCTTTGAGTGGAGAAAAAAAGGCACCTTATAAGATTGGGTCAAGTCAAAATCGGACGAGTTCGAATATTATTATGAATTATACTTTTCATTAGTATTTAGATTGAACTAACGAACCCAAATATATATGTAGGTGATTGAGTTCGTTCGAGATGAACATGTTCCATAATCTATAGATTCAAGTTGGTCAACACAGGGCCAACATTCATTTCACTTATAAAGTGTTTAGATATTCAAATTCTGATAACTTTGAGTAAAAAATTCTAATATCTATCTTTAGGTTGTAATTATTTTATATAAAAAAATTACTTAAACCTAAATATTTTTTTTGAATGATCTCTTTTTTTAAAAATGTTTTTGGATTGATTTTTATATCTAAGCTGTCATAAATAACATAAAAATGAAAATGATTCACCTTTATCAACTTTTATTGAATTGTCTCCTTGCATAGAAATACATCATACTAAAAGGAGAAATAATATTAAAAACCACAGTCATAAATGCACACACACTTGAAAGTTGGATCAAGAGGAGTGCCTCCACTTATGAGACATTGCCCTGAATTTGAATTATGCTTTTCGAGACACTTCTGTCTACAATTCGAAAGTTCACAATTGTTTGGATCCAACACCTCTTGGCATCTTTGTTGTGCATCAACCACTGAAACAACTGCAAAAATAAAAATCAAACAAACAAATTAACTTTCAAACCCTTCAATGTAAGAGAAAAAAAAAAAACCCATCAGGATTTGAACTCAAATCTTTAAATACGGCCCATATATGCATCCATTGTTGATTTAATTACTTAAATGTTAGTGTAATTTGTTTTTCATGGTAAACAAAACAACATTGACAAATGTTTTTGAAAAGCTATCAAATATGAGTTAAAGGGTTAAAGAAAACAAACCAGTGAAAAGGAGGGCAAGTATGACAAAATGGGTGAGAGAAAATTTGGCCATTTTTACTAGGGTTTAGTAACAAAAATCTTATGCAATGGCTAGGAAATGCTTGAGTGTATGAGTTAGCCTTGGAGGTTTTGGAGGTGTATAAATATTTTTGCATGTAGTAATTGAAATTAGAAAGATATTAATTATTAGCATTTTCCCTGCTAAAATCAAGGGACTGATACAGTGATTATGGGGCTGATATTGACCAAAATTTTCAGAATATGGAAAGATATCAGACCATATATATTACTATTTAAAGAATTGTTAATTTAATTTAGACCTTTTTTAGAAGAAAAAAATGTTTAAAACTTTTATTTTATGTTAACATGGAAATGGTTTCTATTGCCTAATATAAACAGCATAAAAAGGCAAGAGTTAGGTAATTTTTTTTTTAATTTTTTATCTTTTCTTTTAAACTCTTTCACACAGTCTTTCTCTAATTTAAAATGCAGTCTTTATCTAATTTTTCTTGTCCTTTTAAACTCGTTTATATATATGAGTGTAGTTGTTATGGACAAATTACCCATTTGATACCTTGACTTTTTCAAGAGTTTTTTTTTTTTTTTACGTATAAAAGTGGTTAAATGACATGATTTTTCAAGTTAAAATACAAATAAAACCTAATTTGGAGTCTTTAATTCTCTTTACATAAAAAGGCAATTTCAACATTTATCCTTTCTAACGACAATAATTTGGGATAATTAAGGGGTCGTTTGGTATTATTATATATTATAATATTTTATGTTTTTGAAAATTTTGTTTTGTTTGATTTTCATTTTATTTTTAATTTATTGAATTTGAAAATATGTTTGAATAAAATGTTTTTGTTTTAGAAATGTGAAAACAAAAAAATAAGAGAAAGTGATTAAAATTTTTAGACTCCGTTTGTTATTAATAATATAAATAAAATAATAGTTATTATTAATATTATTTATTAATATATTATAATGTTATTTATTAATATAAATTATTTATATAATAAATATAATAATATTTATTAATTTAATATTTATATAATAAAAATATTATTTTATTAATATAATAATTATAACGTTACTGTAATGGTTTAATTGTAATTTCTATGAACAGCACCCATATGGTAACAATGCCAAATTATTTCCAAAAAACTGAAAACACCATTTTTCTGTTATCAGCAAATTTTAAAATTTTCTAAAACTTTATTTTCAATTTTTAAAAATAAAAAATAAAAAAAACCTTCCAAATATGTTTTTGTTTTCAATTTTAAAACAAAAATGAAACCGAAAACAAAAAATAGAAAACGAAAACGTTAGCGAACGACACCTAAGCAATTAGCAATTCCTTATTGGTTGATTTTGAATTAATTCCTATAGACGAAAATAAATCTCTGGACAGGTACAGTGACTGTGAGATTGATATTGGGGAAAAAAATCCTCATCGCTATTTAAAATTTGTTGAAAATTTTCATTGCTTAATTTAAGGGTGATAAATATAGTTTTTAATTAAATTTATAGATGAAATTAATAATTTTAAATTAAGTATAAAAATAAATAAGAATTAATTAAAAAGATAAAAATGAAGTAAACAAATATTTAAACTTAATAATTTCAGATACGATATGATAATACGACACGAAAATGATACGAAAAAAATTGGATATGTGTTTTAAAAAAACATGTTTCATATTTATTTGTGTCGACATAAATTTTGACACAACAGAATTTGTGTCATATAAGTATTAACTCGTTTAAATACGTGATACAACATAAATAATACGTTTAATTTAATCTTATCATACGAGTAAACGTTTAACATGTTTACACGTTTAATTTTATTTTAATTTAATATAAACATATAAAAATTATTTTAATTTTAATCTTTTAATTATAATACTTAATTAGCTATTTAATATCATATAAAAATTATTTTAAATATTTAATTATGATACTCATTTAATAATTGTTATAAAATTATTTTTATATTAATAATATAAATACAATATTAACATTAATAGTAATCCTATACATTATTATTTTATTCTTTAATCTTTAATAGTTTATAATATTGAATTTGATACTAAAAATTAATATAGTTATGTAATATAAATTAAAATATATATATTAAATACATATTAATTGAGTATAAATTTTTTTAATAAATATTTTTTATATTATAATATGTCAAATTTATTAAGTTGTAAATGATAAATAGTTTATAATTATTTATTATTTTAGTCAGTTTCTTGTATATATTCGTGTTAATCATGTATATAATTCTTATATTTATAGAATCCATAGAATCAATTTCTTTAATAACAAATATTTATTTTTCTTATTTAAAAAATTCTTTAATAAAATTTCAAAATCTTTAATTTTATTTTTAAAATTTCATTAAATTTTATTCTCAAAAGATTTTAATACTCTAGATATTCTATACAAAATTTTACTATATTGCAATTAATTTTTTTCATTTAGCTAAACATAGAATACTATTATAGGGCACAATTAAATCTTTAAAAGAATGTTGGCTCGATTATAGGTTCTACAAAGACACATCGCAAGTTGAAAAACTTTAATCTACTAATTTTACAAAATTTTTAACATCATATCATCGGTAAAAATTTTGTTTATAGGTTGCATGAACTTTAAACTTACAAACTTTACTTCCATATAAAAACAAGTGATTCCTAAAAAAAAAAAATTAAATTATATACTTTACTTTTTTTTTTCTCATTTCTAGAAATACAAAAATTATATACATTACTCCTTTTACTTTTTTTTTTCTTACGAGAAAGACAATTTTATTGTTAATTATTGAAGTCATGCATATTTATAAAGGAAACAATCCCATTAATTGTTTCATTGAATTTTTTTAGAAATATTCTTTTTAATTGTTCCATTCATTATTTTCTATTTTTTAGGAAAACATTCACATTACTTATTCTATATTTTTAGGGAAACACTTATATTACCTATTTCTTTTAATTTCTCTTTTTTTTTAAAGAAACACTCTCATTACTTATTCTTCTATTTTGTAGAGAAACATTTTTATTGCTTATTCTCTCTTTTTTTTTTAAAGAAACATTACCACTACTTGTTCTCCTATTTTCTTTAGAACACTTTCATTACTTGTTCCCTTTTTAGAGAAATATTAACGTTATGACTTACACTTTCATACATCACTTGTCTAATCAGTAACTCTTTAATTTACAATATTAAAATTTGTTTATTCTATGCATAGAACATTCTTTGATTTACATCAAATAATTTTCATACAAAGAGTAATGAATCCGCACATATACAGTCACAATAAATATGTATTCATATATAATTTTTTCTTTTCATGAAACTTATATTATACATCTTTAAATTACAAGAACAAATATATTTTATTTTCATATATATTTTTACTTTTATTCTTTCATTAAACTAGTGCATGAGAGCTTCTTATATTAAAAATTCTCATGTAAGGGCAAAACGTAGATATTTGATTTTGGTTACGAATACTTTATTCTTTTAAATTTTTCTAAAGTTATTTAAATTACAGATAAGTCACAACATGTGATAAGACTATTTTAGTGATAGTT
>NW_019167849.1:14432822-14480611 GCF_002303985.1 Durio zibethinus | reverse complement strand
TAAAATGAAAAAAAAAACAGAGAGAAGGTTTGAAAATCAAAGCCTAATCTTTTTTTTTATTATTATTTTTCTTATCCCTTTCTCTCTTCCATCAAACCCTTCTTTAGTTCTTTTTCGTTCACCGACCATCATGTAATCCCAGTTTTTGGAGGGTAGCCTCCATGCCATCATTGAAAACTTTAATCGACTTTAAAAAATTCAAGAAATTTATAGTTGTCGGATGTTTTTCAATTTCCATTGGTCGAAAAATTCAAATGGTTGTCGAAAAATTCGTATTTTTTAAAATTTTGGTAAAGCAAAAATTTTTAAAAAAAATCTCAAATTGATCTTTTTTGTCTCCCAAATACTTTTTTAAAACTAGTTTTTTCAAAAAAAAAAAAATTCAAACAACCTAAATCAAAGATTTTGCTTTCGATTCTTTTTTTTTTTAATTTTTTTTCCCGGTTCCCTTTAAGGGAGGTGGATGATGATTTTTTTTTTTAGTGTGATTTTGGGTTGGATTGATCTAGACAGAATGGTTTTTTCTTTTGTCTTTGAAATAATTTTTTTACTGTCATTCCTCATAAAAGGATAAGATAACTTTGGGTGTTGGTATTTTGATTTCTTTGTGGGTGTGTGATTTTGCAGAATGGCAGTAGATTTCTTGTCAAATTTTTTTTTTTTATGAAATTTTCCCCTTAAAACTCTCTCTATTGGCCCTTGATTTGTCGAGTTTATCCAGATCTTCAGGGATTCAAATCCTTAATTTCTAAAGTTAGTGGTGTTTTTCTTTAAAACCATTAATCGATTTTCTGTTTCGATTGAAATTTAGGTCTTTTGTAGCAAATTGTTAACTCTAACACTAATCAAATCCTTTAAATCTAGGGATTATAATTCATTTTTTCAATTGATTAGGTGGTGACTAAGAAAAATGGAATAAAGCTTAAACTTTTGCTCCCATAGTTTCTTACCTCTTGTAAAAATTTATAACTCTTTTTTTTTTTACTTTAAAAATATTTAATAAAATAATAAGAATAACTGTATCCACTAATAAATCGAATAAGTTTAAATTAGACACATAAAACTTATAAATTCCATTTGGATCCATTTTGATAAACCTAAATAAAATTAAGTATTTATAGTTGCCCTTCTTTCCACATTTCTGACAATTAGGAATTGGGCAAAAACTAAAAAACAACAAATTTGTCTAGATGAACATGATGTTACAAAAACCAATACTTTTTCTTTTTTTTGTTTGTATTTTTGTTTTTTTTTTTTTAAGAAAGAAATAAGGAAAACACAAAAGCACACCACATATTTTTATTTTTACCATCGACTGAAAATAATTTGATTTTTGTTTAAAAGCTCCTCTAACCAGATGCTTTTACCACTTTAAATTTAAATTTTCAAAGGTCCTACAGATTATATCCCAAACATTTTATAAATCCAACCTGATCTTGAAAAACATTTTTAACTAGAGGCAAATAGATTTTAAAAAAATCCTTTAATCAGAGGCTTTAACGCTTTTTAAAAAAACTCCTCTAACCAATAACTATGGCATTATAAGAACCTCCTCTAACCATAGGCTATGACACTTTAAATAGCTCTTTTAATTAGAGGCCATGGCACTTGAAAAAATAAATTTTGAAAGGATTTATAGATTATGCCCATTAGTCGTACAAATCATGTCTAATTTCAAAAAAGTTCTTTATCCAAAGGTTTTTAAAATTTAAAAACTCTTATAACCAGAGGATATGAAACTTTGAAAAACTCTTGTAACTAGAAATTATGAAACTTTGAAAAAAAATTTCTAACCAGAGGCTATAAAACTTGAAATAACTCAACTAACCAGAGATAATGATACTTAAAATTAAAAATCTAAGAGGTCTTATAGATTATATCTTTTGATTTTACAAATCATGCCTAATTTTGAAAAAGTCATCTATCCAGAGGCTCTCAAAATTAAAAAAAACTTATCTAACAAGAGGTTATGATACTTTAAAAACTCCTCTAACTATGGGCCTTTTGTAGAGACCTAAAACGACATCATTTTGAAATTAAAAAGTTCACACCTGACTTGGTTTTAACTTGTGCATTGACTTGCATGTCTGACCTGATCCGTTTGGTAATATTTTCTCTTTTTTTTTTCCATTCTATTTTTATTTTTATTTTTGATTTGATTTTGTTATTTTTTGTTAGAATTTATTTCATAAATATATATGTATTTTTTTAACTTACACAAAAAATAATAAATAATTATAATGAGTAATAATTTTAATAAAAAATACAAAATCAAGAATAAATAATTGTTCTTAATCTAAAATAAAAAATATTAAATAAAAAATAGTTATTAAGGAAAATGGAAAGAGTTCTATTTTGCCTTAATTTTATAAACAATAATGTTATTTGAATTTTGCTAAAGTGTTGGGATGATTTAAGAAATTATTTTTGCTACAAAAATAAAAATGAAAAAATAATTGATTATTTGAATAACTCTTTTAAAATGTAATTTTTAAAGAAAATTGAAAGGATTCAATTTTCTTTAATTAATGCAAGTAAAAATACTTTGGATTTCACCAAAAGAGTTGGATAATCTAAAAAGTTATTTTTACTAAATAAGATTTATTTTAAATAAAAAAAATAATAATGAAATAATAAATAAAAAATAATAACAAAATAACCAAAAAAATTAAAATGTTTAATTAAATTCTTTAGTAGTAATTTAAAATTTTTTTTGAAAGAGTCTCATTTTTCTTAATTATTATCAAGAGAAATGATTTTTTTAAGATTTTGTCATAAATTTAGGATAATTCTAAAATCAATTTGAGAAATGATTTTTTGAATTTTGCTAGAGTGTTGGGATGATCTTAAAATCAATAAGAGAAATGATTTTTGGATTTCATCAAAGAGTTGGGATAATCTTGAAATTAATTTAAAAATTTTTAAGATTTCGTTAAAAAGTTGGATGATCCAAAATTAGTTTAAATTTTTTTTAAAGATTTTATTAAAGAATTGGGATAATCCTAAAATTAGTTTAAGAAATGATTTCTAGATTTCATCAAAAGAGTTGAACTAATTCTAAATCAACTCTAATAAATAAATAAAATATCTTATGATGAAATTTTAAAAATTTTGAGAATTATCAATTTTCTTGAAAATTTTTTGAACAAAGATCTGTTCTATAGATTCTGCTAGAGTGCTAAAGAATTCATAGGAAATGAGAATAATAATAATAATTTCACAAAAAAATGTTTTTCTTAAAGAAATTTTTAAAGGAATCAACTTTAAATATTAAAAAAAAAACATATTATTAAAGTAATTGAAAAACACATATTTAATTGGAATTATTTTTTGATAAAGTGATGTAAGGGGTATTAACACTTTTTCTACTTCTAATCATACTCCAAATCCATTCTTGATTTCGTAGACCAAAACATTTTTTAGTAACTCTCAGTTAATTTTGAGATTTTTTTATTCGAAAATGATCTTTTGGAAGACCAATAACACTCTTACAAAAAAGATTGATGATAATTTTGAAAATTTTCATTAAATCTAGTGCTCGAGTCCTCCGAACAAAAAATTGTTATGATAACACTAATATATAAATTATCAACATTTTATACGATACGAAGACATAAATTATTATATATTTCTTTACTTTAAAAACCATTAATTTCCATTACTTTAAAAACCCTTCATTTCTTTTATTTTTTTCCTTTTCTTTATTAATATTTATTTAAACATATAGTAATTAAGATTATATTTTAAAAATTATATTTATAAATATTTATTAAATTTAGTAAAAATAATATACTAAATGTAAAACTTTTTCTTACGATAATATTTAACTATTTTAGCTTGTGCTTATAAGCATATACGTTCATAATTTGGTCAAACTTTAATTGCTTGCTAATGTAATAGTTTCTAATTTAACGAAATTTCTTTGATTTATATGTTAAAATACTTTTTTTTTACAAAAAAAAAAATGTTACAATTTAAAGATAAAAATAAATTACAAATATTAAAATTTGAATTCTAAATTATTAAATACCACTATTTAAAGATATTTACATGAAATAATTATATTATAATTCGAATACATCCAAGCCATTTTTACTATTTAATTTATTATTGTCACAGTTCAAATTATGACCAACAAATATATTCTTTTCACAAGAAAAAACATAATCTTACATTATTTATATATATATTTATTTCTTTATCAATAAATTTATTAATTTTGTCAACGTAAATAATGTTCATGAGAAATTTTGGAACTGTTCAGTGATAAAATTTTTTAATTCTTCAATGTTTGAAATGTCCATTGGATAATTTAGGAATTATTAAGTGAAAATTTTTCTTCAAATTTTTTATTTTTTAATTTTGAGGTGTCTACGAACACACTAACTCATAAGGGGGATTCGCCATTGCTTTAGGTTGAGAGAGTGTTTTCCAAGCTGTTCCAGTGTTCCTCAACACTTATTCAACATTTCTCAGTTATTTAAAACTTAGAAGACATGCATTAGCTAAAAATTTCTTTTCTGTTATCTGATTTGTATCATCTACATTGCTGGATTTAATGCTTGCTTGGGAATGTAATCACCGGGGTCTGGAAATCAAAGGAAACAAGTAGAGTTGATATCGAGTCAGGTTCGGGGTGGGTTTTGTTTGTCTTAAACTTGATATTATTTGAATTTTTTTTATTTTTTCATACCTGAATTCAATCTCGATCCAATATTATATAAATCGTATTCGATCCGATCCGACTCGAAATTAATAAATATTATTTTTAAAATATAAATATTAAAAATATCATTATATAAATTATAATATAAATAAATAATTAAATAATTAATTAAAAAATAATTTTTTATATAATATCAGATCGGGTTGGGTCGAATTTGCCTAAAATCCGAACCCGATTGTTCATAATCTTATTTAACCCGAAACTAAAAAAAATATCGATCCCGTAAGGTCAAATCGAGTCAAAACCCGTCGGTAATGGGTTAAATTACCAACCTTATAAACAAGTTACTGTAATCAAACCTTCACTTAAACTTTTTTTTTATATAAAAAATTCGTAATATAAAAATATAAAAAAATTATAAATGTTAAGATTTAAAATTTAAATTTATTAAATATTATTTTTTAAAATGATATATGAACTGAATTAACTACCAGTTGAACATAAATTACAGCAAATTGAGATAAAAACATTTATAAAATATTGCATCCACTTGGCATTTGAACTGGGCTTTAGTATTCATAACAAAAGAACTAGCCCCAAGAGAGAAACCGAGTTAAAACTTAGAAGCAAGCCCAACCAAATCTTAATCTACTCTAAATTGGCCAACCAAATCATGAACTATTGACTCACAAATTATATATTAAGGTTTCATTTGAGATTAATTACAATAAATTGAAAATAATAATAATTATTATTATAATTATGATTAAAAATATTTTAATAAAAAATTTATATTAATTTAATTTTATTAAAATTAATATTTAAATTCAACTTAAGGTTGCAATCAAGTTATTCGTGTATTGTTGAATTGTCATATTCTTTCTAGGAGGTTGTCCCTACTTTCCAAGTCTGGAAAGAAAGAAAAAAAGGGTTTTTAGAATTAAGCCCAAATCATGTCCTCCAAAATCAGAACCACCATGCCTTGATTTCTACTAGATAATTAAGGGTAAAGGGATTTTGAATTTCGTCCGATATTATATATTTTTGTTGAATTAGTTCAATTAAATTATTTACGTTGATTTAATAAATTTATTAAAAAATTATTTTTTAATAATTTTTAACAAATTTAAACAATAAAAAAATAAACTTGTTTTTTTTTTTTTTTTTTACCAAATGAGCCAAAATCACTATTTTTCATGTATAGCTCGTTCTCAATCCCAAGCTATGTTAAATGGCAGCCAAACGAATGTTAAGTGCTAAGACCAAAAAATTGGCTATGCTACCTTATTTTGAGTTGGCCTAGTTCAAAAATTGGATCTCTCAAAGGTCACGGGCCTTGTTTTTTTTTTTCAAATTGCATCAGAGCTATTGGTAATAGTTTAGGATATAAAAATCAAGAAAATCAAATTTTGATTTAAAATTGTAATGTGTGATTTGATTTAGGTCAATTTTTTATTCGATTCAAATTAAATTTAAATATTAAATATATATGTTAGTTCAAATAAGATTAGAAGAAAAAAAATTAAACCGAATTAAATTGAATTATATATTTTATTAATTTATATATTTTTTGAATTTTTATAAAATAAAAAAAATAATTTTATATCAAAATTTATTTTAATTTTTATATTAAAATAATATATAAAAAATTTAAAATTTAAAAACCAATAAATCAAATCGAATAAGAAAATTTGAATTGGATTTAAATTATATGAAGGTTCGATTTGAATTTAAATCAAAAATTTAAATTCATAATATTATACAATATTAAAAAAATTAAATCAAATCAAATCAAATTCTAATAGTTATCACCTTTATAATTTAAAAGTTAAAATTTTACAAAATTGATAAATCGAATTGAATAAGAAATTTTTGATTTGGTTCGAATAATATAAAGAGTTGATTTGAATTTACGCCAAAATTTTAAAATTCATAATATTATATAATATTTTAAAAAATCAAATCAAATTCAATTCAAATAGTTATTATTTGTTATAGTTTAGAAGCTAGTATTTTGCAAAATGGTCATGGGAAATTTTCAATTATTTTGCCGAATTCCTTGGTAGGTATAGCATTCTCTTCGCATTTAACAAACCATCAATCCATCGTACATAAGAAGCAATTGCACTTGTTTTGTTTCCATTCTAATTCTCTTTTCTTTTGCATTTTTTTTATGAAATCGACCAACTCTTTACCATATAAATAACATAAGCTCGAGTTGTTATTAATTACGTATTCTATTGATAAAATATTTAACTTTTAATTTTAATTATCAATTTCAAAATATGATTGTCTTAAGTTAAAAAAAAAAAAAACATAATCTCAAGTAAAATTTGAATCATGTGCAAATTATATGACAAAACGACAAAATATTACTATATCAAAATCTTCATTATAATAAAATATATATGGTGACTTCCACGAGAGCTGCATAATTGTTGTAAAGAAAATTTCATGCATAAAACAAGAGGAAATAGAAGAACAATTGAAAAGGAGAGAAAAGAATAGAAAAGAGTGTAATTTGTTTTCTTAGTCATCTAAAACATAAAAGAAAAGGGAGCAAATGGAATGGAAAGAAAAAAAAAAAAGGAGAAAATAGAAGGAAAGAAAGAGAAAGATTTCAAATAAACCTTCAAAAACATGAGCACTTTTTTTTTTAATCCACCACTACATATAACCTCAAAAATCATAGGCGTGACAATCCAAAGTGGGGTGCATTATCATGGTGATTCCAATTTCTCACATCTCCTCCTCCCCACCTTTTGATCTGCCACGTCATTCCCATAAAATCCCCTACACTTTTTTTTTATCTTCCTACTTGAGTCAACACCACATTCATCACTCTTTTCAACCAATAAAATTCCTCCACGTCATCATATTTTTATCCTTTGATTTTCCTCCAATTAAAATTTTCTCCAACTAACCTCTCTACTTCTCTGATTTTATCTACCTTTTGTTTTGGGTTTTCTTTCTCCGGCTTATTTACGGCGAGCCGCGGTGAACGTTTGGAAAACGATGGTACCGGCGGTGGGGAACTCGTCCATTGCACAGCTCCGGCATTTGAGTCCCAGTGGCTCCAAAGCATGTGCCACCCTTGTCCAAACTTCATGGCTATTGCTTGTTGTCGAAACTGAAACTGTTGCTGGTTTGAAAACTTGAACTGCTTTCTTCAGGGTTTCAACAGTGTCATCTTGGTCGTCGTAAATGGACCCCACGCACTCGAAGCTAGCGTAGCTGTAGCCATCTTCAGGGGTGACATGGATTGTTGAGTAACGATCACCATCAATGCCATTCATGGAGTAGCCGCAGGGGTCAAATGCAAAGTCGCAAATGAAGGCGCCAGGGTTGATGTTGTCGATGCCTGTTAGCTCTGTCATTTCTTTGCCAGCTGAGTCCCCTGTTTTGCTATCTCCAGCTTTTTTGAAGAACTTACGTGCTAGATAGCGGTCGAGTTCGGTCATGCAAACTTCGACAGTGAACATAACGTCGGGGGATTTCAAGGCAAATTGTGGCAGGTGAGTTTGGTCACTGGCTGTGAAAACGTGCCATGAATAAGAAGGGAGTTTCGAAGGCAAAACGGAGGCTTTTCTATGGCAAAGATTGTTGGGGAGGTTTTCTTCAATGTAAATGACTTCTTCTTTGAAGTTGGTGTGAGGGAAAGGTTGTGATTTGGGGAAAATGAAGCTGCCCCTCGTGTACCTACACCCGCATATAGTGAGGCCAAGATTGTTTGCAAAATGGATCAATGGACCGATTGATTTGAGGAGTTGGGTGGTTCCACAGGTTTTGATGATGATCTTGGTAGGGTAAACAAACAGACTTGATTCTGATAACACGTAAGCATCAAAGAAATGGTTCCCAACAGCTGATACAACAGTGCATTGGACAGCATGTAAAACTTGCTCGAGTGATTCGAAATCAAGCAGCCTAAGCCCCATATTGTCAATATTCACTGGATCATCTCCAAAGAAATGGAGCTCTAGGCGCTTCTCAAACCCTTCAAACCCTGAAACAGCCATTTCTAAGACCTTGACAAAACAAAACAACAAACACCCAAAGACAGAAACTTGAAAACAGAAACGGGAAACAAGAAAAAAGAGACAGATCTTGTTAATTTATGGATGTTTGAACAACTACAGGTGAGAGAGAGAAGTGGGAGGGATACTAGATTTTATAGGTGGCTTGTGGGGAGAGAGAGAGGAGAGAGAGAGTGGAAGGTGGAAGGGGAGAGAAGGAGAGGGGGGCATGCGGATGAGGCAACCAAGAATCATGATTGCAGCCATAATGAAGTGAATAAGATGATGATTTGTTGTAAAAAATTTCCCTTTTCTTTTCCTTTGTTTTGACAGAAGAAATCTTTCATGATACAAAGGATAAAATGGAACGGTATTTATGCCCACGCGCATGCATTTCAGGTTCTTGTCATGCTCATGCACCCACTCTTGCCACCTCTCCAGTCAGTCCCAATCACCATTCCTCCATTGCTAATGAGCATCAATAAAGCCCCCTAGCTTTTCTCTTTATTTATACTTCTCATATATCATCTTAATATTGTAAGAATAAATTTATAAATGTACGATAGTGATATCAGAAAGTAGTTTTAAGATTATATGAAAAAAATTAAATTGGAACAAATCAAAAGACCACTATTGCATTCTATCTTTAGATGATCTCAAATCTATAATCAAATAGTTTGAATTCGAAGAAGCAACAAGGCATGAAAAAAAAAGCAACGTGTTTCGATTGAATAATTCTCGGTACTAATTTAAGGATGATGCTGTTGGGAGAACTGATTTATATTAGAGGGACCATAGCACAATAATCATAGACATAATCCTTCTTTGCTCATCAACATTTTTGTGAGAGTTATTACGGATTTTGTCTCAAATTTAGTTGATATGCATACGTGTAATTGTACCAACACCCCTACTGTCGGCTTCATTGGTAAGTAAAAACATGATAAATGGAAAATTGAGCTTAACTTAATTCATGTAATCATTTTTACGAGATGATATTTTATCGATTTAAAATTTAAATTTTTTTTAATTTTTAGATTGTAATCTTTTTTAGATTGAGAAAGTTTCTATTGTTCACAGGCAAAACTTTGATTAGCCAACAAACTAGGACTTTAGCATGGGATCATCAAATCATTGAAAACTTTTTGGTATGTTCTTTTTTTAATGGGAAAAAAAATGTCAAAATGGGGGGTTAAAGTCCCGTTGAAAAAGATCAAAATTAAATGCATTCATAAGAGGAATTGTGGTCATGACGATTGGGTCAAAACTTATGGAGAACTACTGTTTCGAAGTCATTCGCATGGGAGTTTTGTAGAACAGCAACATAATCATATGCTGGACCAAATGTTTCAATGAAGGAAAATTAATCATCAGATTTGCAATTAGAAATGACTGGTGATGTTAATTTGCTGTTTATAGATGTTTTCAAGTACCTACTAGGTTTATAATTAAATCTTATAATTTAAAATATATTACGATAACATGAAAAATATATAAAAGTGATAGGATTTGAAATTTTATTATTAATTATATATATGTTTTAAAAAATAAAAAATAATTTTTTATTTTCATATCGACGTAAATTATGATATATAATTTTATATAAAATATCATATAAATATATAAATTTTAATATTTTACATCATATGAATACATAACTTATTCAATAAACAGTGAGATAAAACTGGATTAGAGCATGACATAACATAACAGTAAATTTATTGCACTAAACTAAAATTTCACAAAATTTTGACAGTGATTCACTTATGAACATGTGTTTTAAAATTGAAAATCTTGCAATTTTGAATAAATTCAGCATGACAAACATTTTTTTTTAATTCAAAGATAGGTGTTTTCAGATTTTGTCTTTATTTAATTTTTTTGCTTAAGATAATTTTATGAACACATTTTTTCTAATTTTGATTTTATGATTCAAAATTTTATTTTTGAAATGCTTTTCATAATGATTAAATTCTCATTGACAACGAAAAAAATTCATCTCTTTATCACTTGAATTAACCATTGTAGGTCGATAAAGCATTCGTGGATAAATTTATTTTTTCAAAACCTTGTTGGTGAATTGAATATTTGTTTTTGGATTAAGTAGTTAATGCAGTGAAAAGTTTAGTAGGAAAAGAGATGAGAGCAACTGGGTTAAATGGGAAGCTTTGTCCATCTGAAAGAAGGCATATATGGTGATTAGTAAAAGCTAGACGTGCCAAAATATCATCAATATTATTATAGAGTAAAATAATAATTATGCAGAACCACAAGTTTGCAGAAATTAAAAAAGAAAATACAAAAGGAATCAGGCGTGGCAACTATGTAATGAGAATATCCTTGAATTAGGGGAAGCCCTAAAATCAAAAGCAATCTCATATCATTTTTATTCTCCATGAACCAAAAAAAAAAGAAAATTCCATGAAGTTGAGCATTATATCCTTTTTTTTTTTTTTTTTCATTCCTTAATGCACTCTTCTTAACCATATCCCTAATTAATTTGAACTGAAAATGTTCTTTTTAAACTATAATACTCTAATATCATATTGGAATATTTTAAGGATTTATTATTATATATAAATTGATATTTAATTTTAAATTTATAAAGTATTTTTTATGAGATAAAATTATAAGACCTTTAAATTAAACGGATAATACTTCGTAAGTTGAGTACGAATTTTTATAAATGGTATCAGAGTGATTATCAGTCAAATAAAAGTTAAGTGCTATACTGTAGAGCCACTTCTAGAATCCTGTGGGTGCTAAGCATTATATGGTGAAAGCCACGTCTAGAATTCTCACATATGATGTGATCTTGTAATTTGTGTACATTTTATGTTGGACTTGCCCAACGTTTGGTGTAATTTGATTGATCTGTGTTTTATGTTAAGTTTGAGGAGACATCAAATTTTAATAGAGAGAATTTGTAACACCTCAATCTCACATCAAGATATTTTGAAAATTTGTTATGATATATAAATTGAGATTTAATCTCAAACTTATAAGACATTTTTTGTGAAATAAAATCATAAAATCTTCACGTTAAAATAAAAGATATCTCACAAATTGAGTGCAGATCTCCACTTAAACACAATAATTTTATCACTTTTTTAATAATCATCATTTTCTTATCAAATCTTTCACAACTTTTTTCTGTTAATGCCTCAGTTTGTCATAACATTCTTTTTTTTGGTCTCATACTCTCAATAAAGATTTACATATCACCCATTAAAAAATTTGCTTACAACAAAATTTTAATTTTAATTTTATAAATAAAGTATTTTTATCGACTCAATCAACTTTTATAAGTTGTCTTAACATAATTTGAATTGTGATTATAAAAGTATATTTCCATGTTTTTCTTCAATCCTGGAAATTGCAAGTCATAGTTAGTTTTGAACTGCAGATAATATATATAGTTTCCTGTATGAATTTTAGGTTGCAAGAATAGAAAATTGAACATGTTGTAGTGGTTTTTTTGTAGCTTTAATGAAGATGAACCTAGACTAGCAAATAAACAAGAATTAAAATAATGGAAAATGGAGGTAATTAGTGCTTTGGATATATAGCTTTTAGAAGTAGTTTCCTAATTGACTTAAACTACCTTCCTCATGACATTTTTAGTCTCCTTGGCTTTTAATTTAAGACTTTACACCAAAGACTACAATAATAATTCAACATGATAAGCTCCAAGGAAGCTTCCCTCTACAAGTATAAAGGAGAGATACATGAATAAGCAAAGGTGGAATACAAGAAAAAAAGTACCATCATTATCTCAAAAGCAGCTGGTTAGAATTAGAAATGGTGGAGCATGAATTCACTAGGGATGATACTTCGTTTGGTCTCTAAATTATTGAAATTTTTTTAATGAAGTACCAAAACAAAAAAAAAAAAAAAAATTGAATTAGGTATCTAAATTTCATTTCTATATATTAAGTTGTCCCAATCCTAAATATTGTTAAAATAATATTATTGTAATATTTAAATACTAACTTGGATGATATGTGACTATCATATAATTTGAGACGTGATTGTCATGTATTATTTTTAAAAATAAAATTTTTAAAAAAGAATTTTTTTAATTTTTAAAAAATAACACATAACAATTATATCATTGTTGCATGACAATCACGTGTCATTCACGTCAATATTTAAGTATTACATCAATGTTATTCTAATGATATTAAAAGTTGAAATAATTTAGTATATGAAAATGAAATTTAAAAACTTATTACAAATATTTTTAATTTAGATACCACATTAAATAAATTAAAATAATTAAAATATCAAATAAAATATTATCCCATTTCACTAGCTTGTTTCAAATTGAATATTATATATAATATGGTTAAAGGTATTTTTAAATTTTGCTTTGATTAATTTTTTTAACAACTTTAAGAGTGCACTTTTTTCATCAATCTCTTACATTCAAAATTTTATTTTTGAAATGCGTTTTTCACGATAATAAAATCCTAATTGATAAAAAAAAAAACACATTTGTTTTTATCAACTAGATGATCCTAATTAATTTTAATTTAATATGGAAAATTGCTTTTATCTATTGATGAAAATTACAAAGGAGTACATGAAAACAAAATGAAGAAATGCAAGGGTGGAGAGGCAATAATAATGATGAAAAATGTTTAGTTAAAATTGAAATATGCAGTTTTAAAGGGTGGGAATGATTCAGAATGTATGCGTCATGAATCATCTTATATGGGTGGGCTGGCAGGGCAGCCTCCATTATGACCACAATCCGACATCTTGAGCTGCACGCGCACTCACCAAACTCACACACTATCTATCTCAAGCACACAAAAAGTTCCTCTCCCTCTAACCCTCGACTCAACTCTTCTCTAAATTTTCTCTCTTTTTTTTTTTTTTTTTTTTTTTGGGTCTGTCTCTCTCAACAAAAATGGTCAAACACTTCCAACAATGATACCTATTTATTATTTAAATCAAATCTTGCTTTAAAAGTCCCAACCAAACTCTCAACAAAATCCAACCTTTTACATCAAAAGATGCAACCAAAATCTTCCTTGTTAGGATTTAATTTTACTTTTTAAAAAACTTGGGTAATTTTGGATTACATTTGATGATTTTTGTTTTTGTTTTATGTATATTTTTATTAAATATAAAAAATATTATATTATAATTTATATTGATATTTTAAATATAAAATAAATATATTTAAATTTTTATTAAATTTTGAATTCATTATTTTTTTGTATTATTTTATTAAAATTTAAAATTATTGCATCTGAATTTGAAGGGACAAAAAAAAAAAAAGAAATTAAAAAAAAAAAAAACCAGGCCTAATCCTAATCCTAATCTTTTGTCCCACTTTGCCACCTTTTTAACCTCTCCTACCGCCAAACCCAAATCATGCAACCTAAGCTAAGCCCCATGTGTGGCCCCACTTATCAGTTGAATGTGACCCCCGACAACGACCGTGGCCTGGCCCCATTGCAACAAGACATCATCTAATGTGCGCCCTAACATCTTGGCAAACAAGGGTCCAGCCATGAATTTGTTCTTGGACAGATAATCCCACAGGGGCCTTGGTTGGTCGACACCTGCACTTCGCTGGGCATGGAACAAGTTGCCTTTAGCCGCCACACATGCTTGCACGCGCACCATTTGCCACACATGCGGCAACCCAAAACTTAATGGGTAGGTTTCCTTTTTTTTTTTTTTTTTTTTAATTTATTTGGTAGCACTAATAAATGAGCCCTGCTGAGTGCTACTGTATCATGCGCACAAAATATTGTTAAAATTGTACATACGGCCCACCAACGCTTGTGTTTTGTATGTGCTTCTGTTCCTTTTGATATGTTACTGTTACGCTAAGCACTTAAAAAAATAAGTAGTGCATATTAATTTTATATTGGATAAAAAATAAAATTATTAAATATATAAATATTGGTATTATATACTTTTAATAAATAAGTTTTATAAAAAAATTATAATAATTACATGATAAATGATATTAGAGTCGATTCTTCATTTATTTTAAAAAAATAAAATTAAATGAAAAAAAATGTCACACTAATCATATGAAAGAGTAAATAAAATATATTAATATCGTATCGAATAAAAAAATAAATTATTAGATACATAAATATAAGTATACACTAGAATAAATTGATTTTACGATGAGATGATAATGATTACATGACATTAGTGTCCACATGCTCTGATGAGAGCTTTGATTTGGGGTTCATTTTCATTGGGATATATATCACTTTCAACTTGTCGTCAAGCAGCTCTTTTTGGGAGCTTTAATGGTGTGCGTTCTGAATTAGGATCTCTCCCTTTCACCTCCATTGACTTTCCCGATTCACACAAAGTCACCAAACTTGGGATGTTTTGGTTTGCATGACATTACATTAGAACTACATTTCACTAGTCAAAAACCAAATCTTCCAAGCATATGTAACAGTTTTATGGTATGATGATATTCATTTTTGTTGGGTTTGAGTGCTTTCCTGGTCAAATATTGGAAGAGATTGGAAAGGAAGCATGAGTATATAGGGGTGAGAAAAAAAATTGAAAAAATTAAAAATTAATTTGAAATTATAATATTCAATTTAATTTAAATAAATACTTTTTATTTGGTTCAAATTAAATTCAGATATTAAATATATATATTAATTTGGATTAAGACATTGAAAATTAAAAAAATTGAATCGAATCGAATTATATTTTAAATTTTTATAAAATAAAAAATAATTATTTTATATAGAAATCTATTTAATATATTAAAAATATATTAAAATAATTATAAATAATAAAAATTTAAAACTTAAAAATTAAAAAAACCAAACTAAATCAATAAAATCTAATTCAAATCAAATATTTAATGTTAATAATATTATATAATATAAAAATTTAAATCAAATCCCGGTTCGGATTAACCATTAAACATTCATGTTTTTAGTAATTTTTTTTTAATTTTGGTGGGGTAACGTTTGGGTGAATTACACTAGTGAAAGAGATGTGGATAAATGGTGACAAACAGGAGATATTGAAGTGAAAGAACAACTGTCTTAATATTCGAGTTGGATATGGCTCCCACAAGAAATCATACCTCGTAGTGCTAAGATTTTTTGAGGGCAAAACAGAAATGTTAGGGTAGCCTTTTAAGTTGCCATTGCCATAACATAGTAACCTTGTAAAAGCCAAGCCCACAAAACTCATAGAAAACAAAATCCCTCTCTTTCTCAGTCACCCATGAAAATGAGTGAAAATACATGCCTCGAGCCCCATGCAGGGCAAAGGCAAAATCTATTATTCAACCAACGAGGATGAAAATAACAGACAAACCGACATCGTTGCATCATTCCTCCGTGCTTGATATTGTGTAAGAATCCCTTCTCCTCCCTCTGTCCTTTCCTTCCCTTGATAAAAAGAAAAGGAATATGCAGAATCTTTCTGATAAAAAATGAATTTGCTCAAAGCAAGAATCATTTTACTGTGTCACACTTCTCTCTATCTCTGACTTACCCCAATTGCCACCACTTTACACAACTACTATTACTGGCTTATTCCTTTCCTTTCACCGTACAGTTTTAAGTATGCTTGTACTGTACATGAGTGTTCTGTCCCACCCAATCATCTCCGTCTGTCTTTGGAATAAGATGAGCGTTATATACGATTGTTTAAAAATAATAGTTGAAGATAATATATTTGAGATTATTTTAATAAAATAAAAAAGTATCGATTAAATTGGAATCTAAAACTTTTACGTCGAGATGAATGATTTTACATTTGACGATGGAACCCCAAACCCCCATCTCCTATGTTACATACGACTAAGATTTTCTTGGCTACATAGTCTCCCTACGGATGGACTTCTCATTTTTGCTTGCTAAATTTCATGTTTCTTTGTTGTTTTAGTTGTGCTGCTAACTCTTCATTTTTGAAATATCCCACACAACCAACATGAATACGAAAATTTGATTCTTTAGGCAAGAAAAAAGAGAATGAAAGGCAATATGAAGAACTTTAGAATGCTAAAAATTCAATCCTTTAAGACATTAACTCAAATGTTGCAATGTCAATGACATAACCATGAGTCATTCCTTATGCCCTGGGAGCCAAAATTAGACCAACCCAGAGTAGCACAAAAAACAAGTGGACCCATAGAAAAGTGAGTAGAAAAATGCATGTTTTCGTTCTGCAATGGGAGAGAATTTCAAGAGATTTCATAAAATTTAGAGAGACCCCAAACACTTGTTTTTGATGCCATTGATAATGCCAATTGGGACCAAGGTGTCAGGCATGGATATGTAAACAAGGAGGCCATCATGTTCCCTCTGCTCCAACTCTCTGCCCTCTTTCAAAAGCTGGTTCCTTACTATTAACTTATTAAACCCAACTTTTCTACGTATCCCTAATTCATAACCCACCCTCGTTTTTAACATTTTTTTTCTCTGGACAAATCTCTTTGAAAAGCTCCCTACATTTTCCTCACTTTCCACAATAAGAGAGCTTTTTTGGAAGAGCAAAGCGATATGTGATATGGTGATTAGGCTTTTGTGATAGTGGACCAACAGGTAGAGAGCACTGCCGACATCTTGGAACCCTAATTAATACTTGGTTCTAATAAGTGCTTAGAACAGCACTTATGATTAGCTGCTTTTTTTTTTTTCTTTCAAATCCTTATCTGGGATATGTTGTCAAAGCATATCTCACTTGAAACTTTGTTACTTAATTCTCTTTTTTTTAGTGAAAACACAGTAAAATTTTTTTTTCATCATATTATAATTACGTTTTTTTTATTATATTTTTAAAATTTTAATCATAAAATAACATTACGGTGCAATATGAGTATCTCTCATCATCCTGCCAAAGGGAGCTTGAAACCTATGTGTGTAATTCGTTCAATTGGTCACCAATGGCTGAATCCAAAATTTTTTATTCTCAAGACCAATGAATTAAAGGGTCGAATCAACCTTTAGTTGATACTTAATTCTCTTTTTCTTTGACTCTTTAGAAAAACCCTTTTTTCCTTCTTAATTTAGGAATATTTGAACAGCTCAAAACACATTTTATGTCTATGTAAGGTTTACTGAATTACAAAACGTAATTGAAATTGGTTTGTTTATTGGTGTAAATTGATAATTTGACATAGAATATTGGAATTGTTTAAGTACTAAGGGTTTTCTTGCATCCCAAACAG
This sequence comes from Durio zibethinus, assembly GCF_002303985.1. The sequence continues at coordinate 14,462,745 of NW_019167849.1, read as the reverse complement.
GCCCTTAAGAAGCCCACCAGGTGGTTTCATTAGGCAGACAAAGAATCTATTACTCTAGAAGTAGGGAAATGAGACGAAGAAAAGAAGTGTATCCTGCTAAAAATGTAACATAATGATTATAATGTTGATATTGTTATGAGTAAGATTATATGCTTAACGTGACATGCATGATACAAAAGGCATCAAGCTTAAGAATTAATCCCTTTAATTAAATAATTCAATCCCAGTGTAGAGAATCATGTTCCACCAGTTTCCCCCTTTACATCTTTAATTATATGATGATCCCATTTTCCTCTTTTAAAACTTAACATTTAGTTTTTGATTTAATGTTTGGCACATAATTTTCGTGTTTCAAAAACTCGGATTTGATTCTCATTATTCATTGTTATTTCTTTAAATTGTTATAACAATTTGGGGATTGATCGACGAAAATTTTAAAATAAAAAAAAATTATTATCAATTTTTTTTATTAGATGTGATTCCTCGCATTAAAAATTTATTTTTTTAATAAAATTTTAAAATTAATTAAAAATTATTAAAACATAACTTTTGATTTATGAAAAAAAAATTCATGAATACGATTACATATTAAAAAAAATTAACACTTCAAAGCAACTGTCTTAAGTTTCATTTGGATGGATGGTGAGATTGAAAATAATAATAAAATTTATTATAACTATAATTTAAAAAAAAATTAATGAAAAATTTATGCTGATTTAATTTCATTAGAGTTAATTTTTAAATTCAATTAAAAGGATAATAAACTTAATCACATCACACTAAAATACGATAAAATCTAAACGATTATTTAAAAAAAAATGTCTATAAATAATAATTTAAAAGAAAATAATTGTCAATCTGACTTCAATTTTCTACTTTGATTCTTCCCAATTCTGAAGTGACTCGTTGACAGAAAAGCTCAAAAAAATTGGATTGGAGGGGTTGGGTTAAATTATGTCAATTGAGACCAAAATCCTTTTACTTTTGGACAATGGAATGGTGTTACTGTTCTTTGCCTGGTTTTCTTCTTATCTTTTTCTTTGATCAGTTGACAAAATTTGACATATTTTGAGATTAGTCAAGGAACTTGTCATTAGTTTTTAGAAAATATGTAACATAACCCGCATGGGATAAGCCATAAGCTCTGCATTTTTTAGACATAAAAAAAATCAGTTTTTGACATTTGATTTTGAGTTGAAATTTGTACAGAAAAATGCATTGCGCATGTTGAGACTCCATCACCTTATCAGGCTGTTAAGGTCAATTATCAATCATTGCCTGCTATTCCAGACTTGTTCCAAATCAACTTTCCTTCTCTGTCAGTATTTTTTGTTCAGTTGATAAGACTGGTGGCTTGAGTACTCAAAATTTGATAACCCAGATGGAGAGTTTGGTTGGGAGTTGTCTTTGTGAGAGCATTCTGATAATGCAAAATTTCAGACATCGCATTCAAATATTATCATTGTTTGGTTATCCGAAAGTTTTGGCGTAAACTTGAAATAGAATTTATTTTTCATGAAGAATTCAAATCTCCAAGCTTGAGCATTCCTTGATTTTAAATCTTTCTAAAGATTTTAAGTCACTCCTTGATTAATACATCATGTTTAATCAATTAACAATTGTTTTTTTGGTCAGCGTTTTTAAAATATTTCAAACATTACTTGGACTCAGACCTTGACGTCGACGATGTAGGAAAGCTTTGGGATGTGAATATGAAAGACAAGTTATTAGCAGAACCATAATAATGTTATGCAAATTTTAGCCTATATTTCAACAAAGAATATTTTGTATTTAAATTCATTTAATATTTATATTATATAAATATTTTTAAATATTCGTTTAAACTTAATATCATCATTCAAATTTAAATTCATTTAAATAAATATTATTCATTTAAATATTTAAATCCATTAAAATATTTATTATTTTAAAATTTTTGTTCAAAATATAAGAAAAACAAAATTTTAATTTTAAAATTTAAATTCACTATTAATTAATAATAAATTAAAATTATTTTTTTAAAATCCTAAACTTTTTATAAACATAAAATTTTATATGTTTACATAAATAAACGAATGATAAATTCGGATATAGATATTTATTATTATTCATTAAAATTTAAACGAATTTGAATATTAAATTTTCAAAAATATTATTCCTATTTATCACAGATAATAAATCTTTTATTCGAATTTATTAATTATCTGTAACAAATAAAATAATAATAAATATCCATTTATTTACAATCCATGGTCATCCCTGTGCAAAATGGTTAACTTCAGTTTTGGGATGTATTTTCTACGGGCTAATTCCATGACCCACAAGATTGCTGGTTCGAAAATGTAAGCTGAATCAGAACAGGCGTTTCTATGGTGGAATTCGGTGAATGTGGGCATCACAAGGAGATATAACCTCTTGTCGATGTTAATACAAGTCTAAATAAATTTAAAATAAATGCCAATTAAATTTCAATGAGAGCAAAATTAAAACTACTTTTAAACTAGTACTAGTAATTACATAATACAAAAAAAAAAAAAAAAGTGGTAAGATTTCAGTAGAGGCAGCTGACCCCATTGTGAAAAATCCGTCTGCGTTTATGAGAGGTATTGTATGCCATCCATTACACTTTTGCAGTAACAGCAGATGGGCACTTTCCTAATGTATTCCACATGATATAGTCCCCAGAAGTGACCTGTTTATAAACCCAGAAGTCAACAAAACTGTACATTTCCTTAAACGCAGAAGGAAGAGGATCAGGGACAAATACAATCGACTGTCATTTCAAAAGGAAAATAAAGCTAAATCTATCAAAATTTAAATTGGTGTTTTGAGACCGTTCTACCTGCGTCGATAACTCTACAGGTGCTTTTACAGCAGGATAGATGCTTACCTACATAGGAAAGCTAGCAACTTGAGTATAACATAAACAATCTCCATTTATGTTCTTGTTAGTTGTTACATTATGCAGAGTGTCAACTGAAGTTAAACATGGGAAGCAAGTTGGAGAAATGTAGACTTACTGATTTGGGATCAATAGACATTCCAGATAATGATGCCCCAACAACCTTGAAAGATACCTGTAACCATAAGTGAGGACCAGGTCACAAATCCATGTTTGATGTTACATTTCCTTTTGGGGACTTTTTTTTTTTACTTTAGTTAGGAGTTGGAATCAGTTTTTTTGCAACTCCTTGAATGGTGTCATCGCAGCCCTTAATCAAAAGGGAACCAATATTAGAAGAAGGGACCAGGACAGAAAGCCAGCAGAAGATGGACCCTTAAGAGCCAGCTCTATAAGGCTAGGGGCATTCTCTCGAATTGAGTCATAGCCATACTCTAGGTAAGAAAAAGTTCATTGCCGTTTAATAATATTTTCCTTTCCATATATAGCTAACACGCATAGACCAGACAAGGCCAATCGCTCTTTTTTTTTAGGGTAAGAAAAGAAGTCCGCAGATGATAAATCAGCATAAAATACAGTAACTTGAAGGAATTCCCGAAACTCAAAAAAACAACCAAAGGCTAAAAAAGTCAAGACAAAAAAACATACTTTAGCATAGTTGTATGCATGCCAGCTAAATGGCTCCTCTAGATCAACTGGAGTAAGATCCTTACTCATTTTCTCCATTAAGAGCTCCTCTATGTTTACCATATTATTAGTATTCTCTGTCTCATTGTCACTATCTTCATCTGTCGCACTTTCAAAAACTGACCTAACGGAATTTAATCTTTGTGTCTGCCAAGGGGCAAACCTAACTGTTCCAGGGAATGTTGCCTCAATACTCTTCCTAGAAAGCCCTCGTCCACTTGTGATAATTTTCCATTCAACAGAGTGCTCTGCAAATGAAACTGTTCCAATTGATGGGGTCCCATCAAAAGATAAAACCCTTCTTCTTGGAAAAGGCATAGTCACATTACAGAACTCCATCGTCAAAGGAGACTGATAACCTTCCATTAGGTGCAATTTGAACAAAAATGCACCTTCATCCTCAGAGACCATAGACAATTGATAGAATCCCTTTACAGGAGGTCCAAGACTGCATGTTGCTAGATAGCGCATCAACACAAAATTACCCAAAAGGTGGTGAGAACATCAAAGCCTGCTTATCTACATTTTGTTCCGGAACCTGAGCACAGGGATGGAATGATAAAGCCTCAATTTTAGCTGTGCTCAACCCTGTCAAGGGGAATGACACATCAGGCAGTCCTTCCAGTTCTGCTCGGCAGTTTATCTGCCCAGAGACTGATAAACTATCTGGAATCTCATCTCGATCAACATGGCAGCATGAAGAGTTTCATGAATGGTGAATAGCAATCTCTGCTTTCCTTTGTATAGATAGGGCTTCCATGCCGGTTGCTTGAGGTCTTGTGGAGGCATATCTAACGCAGAAAAGCCATTTACCTTGATAGAGAAAATGTTGGAATAGCTGAGTCCAAGGGAGTTCCTGTATAAAAGATAAATTACTCATCATTAAATAGTGTTAGGCAAACTAATGATAATCCACAATAAAAAAATATAAAAGGACATCTGTGATGATAAATAACATAACAAAAAAATACCAACCAAAAGGCATTGCGCTACTTATGAAACTTCTAAGTGCATCTTTATCCAAAAGCCTTGAACCAATTTTTGAACATCAGATGCAAGAGCTCCTATCACAGCAGTGCCAGATGGTGTAGAAGATGCAACAGGTGCAGCTACTGGCTTTGCCCTTGAAGAGATTCCTGATATCCCAATACTTCCAGTGAGTGAGTCTAACAACCCACCCACTGATGGTGATGCACTTACAACCACCTCAGGCTCTACTACATCCCCAGTAACTATGTCACCGATGGCATGAGCCACCATGAATGCCCTGCAGCATAGGAAAAGAAAGAACTAAAACAATAGGTCACCTCCCTTTTTCCTAGTAACATAAAGGATGCAAAATTGTGTAATGAACTGAAAGATAATGAACCTTTTGAAAAAACTGAATTAATATATATATATATATAGACAAGTTGTATTCAGTTAATGTGTGAAACAGTTGTATGACAAACTCAATGCACAAAACAAGCTGAGCACCAGCTTTACTGACAATTACAACATAACAAATCACGGTAGTAAATTCTCATAGCTTTCTGTTCCATGTAAGGCATGTCACGGAAGGTACTCATAACATCGAGGACAAAATAATTTCACATTCATTCATAGCTATTTCTAAATTAAAGATACAGAGAGTTATACAAAACAATAACTTATAGAAAATGACTATGAAAAGCCAGCTTAAAATAGAGGAAGCTGAACAAACAGAATAGATAAGAACTTCACAGAGGAAAAGGAAGAAAAAGAAAGAGTTATAGATTTTTTTTTTTTTAAATGTTGGAAACAATCTGCCGGCACTACCTTAAATGAATAATACAGCATGTAACTTACCATACCCTGTGATGGATGGAAGATCAAGGAGTACAGAAGATAAATATTCATCTACCATGACAGCATTTCCACAATCAGATCTCTTACACAACCTTTCGTAAGCCTTTACATATCTCGGCTCAAGTAAAGGCAGTATAAGGATGCAATACGGACCCTTTATGTGCAACGCTAAAGGCCACAATAGATTATTCTCTCCTTCCTCCTCTTTGTTTATGTAAAGGCCTATAATATGACGCGTAATCGGATCATCAACCCATGAATCTGATCCTTCTCTTGACTGTATTACCCGTATACCAAATCCCCGGACAGACCCCTCCCTGTAAAACACAGCAAACAAGTAAAAATTAACAAAACACATATATCAAAATCAAAGTTAAAAATTGAAAAGCAATTAACACCATTAAAGCAGGATTATATCAAACAGCTATGTTTGTGTGTTACATTTATAATATTCTTTGTTTTTTAACCCAAATACATTGTTTTAGTTTTTGCTTTCGGAGGCAAAAGATAAGTTGCTAAAATAACAAACAAATGAAGCATTAATAATAAGGCTTTCGTTGGATTAAGCAACTATTTAATTCCACAGCATAATTACCTAGGCCATAATAATAACATGCGATTCAAGCTTAAAAAAAGTAATAAAAGCGAATGTTCATGTCAGTAATGAAAAAGATTTTTAAAGAGCTACTGGAAGATTATCTAACCTTCTCCTTCTCTCAGAGAAAGCGGCAGCTAACTCTGAATCCGAGGGAAGCGAAGAAAATACAGTGTACTTGACAGGATCGTCATCCGAGCTATGGCTTTCAGTTTGGCAAGCAGCTAGCCACCGCTTCTCCACCACCGGAAACCTCCTGAATGTTTAAACAAACTAAATCAAAATTTTCCATTTTTTAAAATTATTTGGAGCTTAAGCATGCCTCTTAAGTAATATCGAGTTCTATTTCCAAATCTTTTTAAAAAAGTAAAAAAAAAAAGAGAACAAATCCCTAAAATATTCATGTATGAGAGATTTTGAAATGGAAAGCGAGTTCCGCTGATGGATAAAACCTGGAGAAAACGACGGCGTCGAGATTGTTGAGGATCCACAGAGCTCTGATACTGCAATCGTTAGGCATGGATTGGATTTCACTTTTCGTTTTTGCTTGAAGTGAAAGAGAGAGAAAGATTGACAATGGGAAAAAACGAAGGTGCCGAGCAAAGTAGGAAGACGGGTTCTTTTTTGGAATCTGGTAACTGTCCAAGCTTTGCTCATTATTCAAAACGCCTGGATTTGCATTTGTAAGGACAATCATAAATCGATTTTAATTGAATTAATTGTTCGAAACGAATTATTTTGATTAATTAATCAGTTGTTGAATTAGTTTTAATTAATTAATAAAAATAATTTTAAAAAATTTTTAATTTTTAATTAATTTAGTTTGATAAGTAGATTTATAAAAATATAACAAAATTTAAATATAAACAAAAATATATAAAAAAATATTTTATTTTTTTAGAGTTTTTAATATAATATTTTAGTATTTAAATATTTATTAAATAATTTTATTTAATTTATTTAAAATATAAAAATTAAAAATTTAATTTAATTTAAAATATTTATTACTTAATTAATTAAAAAAATAATTGAATCGATTGAATTTAATTTAATCAATTAATTTTTAAAATTAATAAATTTAATTCGATTAATAAAAATAATTTAATTAAACCGATAAAATAAACAAATGGCATATTTTTTTCTTATTAAAATCCGATTTTTTGGGGCCAAATTAAAATCCCAAACAGATAAGGAAATTAAAGAAGTAAAGATTGCATAGAATTATTAATTTAATTTGATTGATTGTTTTGTTATTTATCTTTTATTTTTTAGTTTTTATTATTTTTTGCAATAAAAATATTAATAAACAGATTTTTTTTATACATATTCAAGTCAATTCATAAGTAATTTTTTTTTTCCTTGGGATTAATGTCTCTTACAATTTGTCAAGAATGGCACATGGAATGGAATTAATACGTGGTAAATTTCAAAAATAAATAATAATATTCTCTCATCTTACAGAAAAAAGATTTAATATGTCATAGCTGCAGCTTTTATTGGTTAAGACTTTGACAAATATTTTGAACAAAAATGTAGAAAAAACTTCCTAACCAAAGATTTTATCACTAAAAATATAAAATCTTATTAAAGAAAATGCATATAACAAGAGCCTTGATAATACATGGAAAGTGACTCTGAAAAGGGCAAAAAGAAAAAACCATTAAATAAGCAGGCAAGGCATCGTGTCAATGTGACCAGCTTTGATATGCACAACTTGATGTCCTAACTACAGGTCCACACAGAGATAGGAGATGACTGAGCCGGCTTTTCTTTTGGTTCTAGGGCTAACCTTCCATTTCTCAACCAGAACCTTCTTTATGTTGGGGCAACTAGAACCAAGGTGGCAACTCCGTTGGCGGTTATGCTAGGGCAGTAAACCATGTGGCAAGACTCGAGCATTCGGCAATTTTTAACGAGGTGGGAAAGACCTATGTCTGTTATTCGGCGGCAATGTGAGAGCACTATATCCTTGAGTAAGGGACAACCTTCTCCTAACTCGGCCAGTGCCATATCCCCCAAATTCTTCCATGAAGGAATTGATAAGCAAGTATTGAAAAGGAATTGCAAGCAAAATAAATAACAGTCAGATTGAAGTTCACTTGAGATTCCGAAAACAAAATATTTTTATCAGAGTACAGCATCAGAAGAAGTAAGCATAATGACCAGAGCGTACAAAGAAAGTAGAACAGAAGCAAAGGGGCGGAGTGGGAGAGGGACACACCTGGAGAACACTGACATCTAGGTAAGTGAGTTGAGGGCATCCTCTTGCAATGGCTACAATTCCAGCATCCCGAATTTGGTTGCAGCCACTGACATTTAGATGTTCTAAGGGGCATCCCTGACCTAAGGCAATAAGAGCCTCATCCTGCACCCTAATAGAAAAAGGCTAAAGTTAGATAAAATGCCAATTAAGGGAACCATATTTCAGACAAAACAAAAATCAAGAACAGCTGAAAACATGAAACAGCATGAAGAAATAGCATTATCACACAAACTAAGCCAGAAGGAAACTGCAATGAGATGCACCTATCACAAAATCGGAGACTAAGATCAGTGAGAGAGTGACAATGCTCACCAACAGCTATGATTCCCTTGTTTCCAACCTATCGACAATGGAAGACATACAAGTTATGATTTATATCACAATTTATAATTGCTGAAACTGAAAACAAATGACTGCCAGCATCGAAAGATACGAGCAAGTCTACATAAGATGGAGACTAAAAAGATGAAGCATTAAAAACTATCAATAAATTTCTTACTTCAATCATTTCTGAAAATATTTGGTTCAAAACTCCATTCTTAAAATAATAACCATCTAACTGCCATCTTACACAGAAAAGAAAAACGTCCTACATAAGACATCAGTGAGAGAGGGAGGAGGAGGAGAAATCTCGTTAAATAGACAGTTTCCCTTTCCAGGCAATAGGCAAAACCATTTTCCTAATGTAGAACAGGATAGCACCCAAGCAAGTCAGTAGTAGTGGTTCAAGAATATTTGTAGTTGGAGGAAAAATTCCATCACACAGAGAGAGAGAGAAAGAGACCTCATAACATCTCCAAATATGAAGTTTCCTCAGATTTCTGCAACCTTTTGCTATACTGCAAATCGCTTCATCTCCAATGCTAGAGCAATCTACCAAGTGAAGAGCTTGCAAGTATTTACAGCCCCTTCCAACTTCATGAAGAGCAAAATTACCAATCCTCTGGCAGTATAATAAAGCCAACTCAGTGAGGCGCCTACACCAAGTCACAAGCTTCAGAATCGACACAGTTAAAAATTTGCAATAAAATTTTACGTGGTAATTTTAATTAACTACATGTGGAAAACCAAAGAATGCCCAACAATAGGAACTGCATATGATCCCTAGCTCCTGCTAAAGTCAGGCCTCCTGTCCCTTTAAAAGAGTGGTAAGGGAAAATAACAGAACATACGGGCATGATTTCCCAACAGACTCCAGTCCAATGGTTCCAATGTTGTGGCAGCCATTAACTTCAAGATGTGTAATTTCAGTGCAGCCAGTGGCGATTGCCTTCAGACCCTTGTCACTCAGGAAATAGCAATCACTCAAAGTAAGATTTTTTAGCTTCTTGCACCCTTTTCCAATAGCACGAAAACCACTGAGACATAAATCAGATGTATACTTCAGCAGTCATACCATGTATCATAAAACATAATAAATAGACCTTAGAATTAGACAACAAAACTTTGGGGTCCACTTATATTCCAAAAGACAGAATTAGAGGGGGGAACAAAATGGTCAAATAGCCTTAGGCATACAATTCACTTATGGTGATCTTTCTAAGGAATAGTAACTAACTTGTCTGTAAATTGCTGGAAACTGTACAAGGCCAATATTTCCAATGACAAACAAGAAATTCCCACTGCCATCAAAGCCTCATCTGTAAACACTAATACATTTGCAACTTCAAGACTTTCAAAAGAGAACAGCTCGGGCAATAGCAAGGATCCCTTTATTGCAGATAAACTCGGGAATCCAGTGACAAGGTATCCAGAGATTTGCAATGAGACCCCACAGCTTCCAGTGATTTATCAGTTATTCCCGCACAAGCAGCAACACCAAGAGATTCAATGATTTCCCACAACCAGTGGCCAAATCAACCAATCCTGCATCAGTCAAGCTTTCACAGAAACGCAAATTTAGGTCCTCAAGTTTGCTGCAACACTTGCCAACAACAACTAGACCTTGATCTCCAACATAGCAACCCTACAGAAAAACATCATAGGCAACTAAACTGCAAGTAGTGCATTGCTTAATGAACATGACAAGTAGAGTGGTATATAGTCGAAATTGTTGAAAAATAATCCATAAACAACCCAATTGAGCAAACGTGATAGAGTAAAATATCACCAGTCTCCACTCAAATATGATGAATTACCTGCAAATCCAAGGATTTCAAGAAGAGCATTTCTTGTGCAAGGGACACTATACCAAACTTGTAACATATAACACCAGATTAAGCTCAACTTTTCTAGTTTAGAAAAGCCATCAGCGACAGCAGTCAAAACCAGCATCTGTCAGACAGAATGATTCGCACTCCTCTTCTTCGTACCCAATTTTTCAGCCGCGTAGTGTACCTTGAGAGATGTCAATGAATTCCCATCTCTGCCATGCTTTTTCCCCTGCACCAACAACTTAAACTACCTCATTAACATGTCTATCATTGGGTCGTTGATTTTACTACTTCCTTATTGCTTCCCCATGCGAAAAAGCAATATTTTTGAAATTTTAAATATTAAAAATGTATTTTCTTTTATAACAAAAATTAGACTTGGTAATCTAAAAATACACAGTGACACAACATGAATACAATAGGAAAAATAACACGAAGATAACACAGGTTTAAGATTTTAACAATAACTATACTCGCTTAAACAAAATAAAAAAAGTATTTCATATTTTAATGATGAATTATGACACATAATTTTAGTGTAAAACATAATATGAATACACAAATTTTAGTATTTTACAGCACACGAATAGCCGAATCCTTGGGTCTAACAAAAATAAATGATATTCCTTTTACATGTATTGATTAATTATACTACAATCCCTATTATATTTTAGTAATTTGTTTTACAATTTGCTAAGTAAATAACAAAAGCGATAATCAAAGTATTTAACTATTGTAATAATTATCATTTTCAGAATTCAGGGTGCATTAAATGCCAAACTTATTTAAAAACTACGCAAAAAAAAACTGAAATTTATCGTAAATTGACGAATTTTAGATTTGATTACCACGTTGACAGGTAAATAAATGGATAATCTCTCGTCAATATGAACGGCTTTGACATTGATGAACCGTTGAGCGAGGAGCTTGACGAAGTGGTCTGGACTTCCAGAGGCGCCGATTCGGAGGGTGGTGCGACCAAGCCGTTCGAGACGGAGCCACCGTCTGCAGACGAGGGAGCAGGCATCGTGGCTGGCTTTGGAATCCACCCGTCGTAAGATCTCCAAGATCAGCTCGTCCGGAAGACATGTGTTGATCCAATCATGGCCACGCATCGGGGACTACATAGAGTTATCCGTACTGGAAAATTTTATAGTCTTTTTTTTTTCTTCTCCGAGATCAAGAAAAGGAAAATTGAAAATTATTGTTAAATATTTTGACGGAAATAGTTTTCTATGATGTAAATAATTTAGGCAAGCGAAGGAGTCGGGTTTGGTAATTATAACGTGTAAATAGATATTAATATTTTAAGATATTTAAGTTTAATTTAATAAAAAATTAAATTGATTTAATTATTATTTAATCGAATTGAAGTAAAATGATTTTTTTAAAAAGAATTAAATTTAAATATTTTAATATCTAATTGAATAACTAACAAATTTAATCAAATTTATTTTACTTAAAAAATTATTATTTTATCTTTATATATATCAATTTAAATTTGAACTCAAATTTAAATACATTATAAAACTTAAAATTAATTATAAGAATCAAACTCATTTTTTATTAAATATATTTAATAGAGTAAATTTGATCAATTCAGTTTTTATTTTGAGTTAAATTTAAATTTAAAAATTAAAATTTAATCAAATTTAAAATAATAAATTTTAAAGTCAAATTTAAATTAAAATATTTATTATATCAATTCGACTTAATTTAATCATATTTTTAAATAATTCGACTCAATTTAATTAAATTATATCTTTAAGCGATAACTAAGGAAACGCTTTTGTTTTTATTTTATTTCCAATAATACCTCGTTTTTTTTTTTTTTTTTTTGATGAAGTTGTTTAAAGGAAAATTAGAACATGATAAGAATTTTTTTTCTTTATTTTTAATGGTAGACATAAGTTGATAACATATTTTTATAGGAAATTTAATTTGGCTACCAACATAAGAAGTTATTACATTTTAAAATTGTAAAATTTTGAATCCCAAACTTTTAAATTCATTTTATATAATCATCATTTAATAAAAAATTCAATAATTATTATTAGCTAATATAAATGATATTATCTTCAAATAAATTTTTTAATATAAATTAAGATTTTAAGTTTTTTTTTTTAGCATACCGTGCCATTGATGATATTTTATCAATTATAATTTGTATAAATTAATTATTAATATAATTATATATTAACAAATTAGAGGTAAAACGATTTTGGTGAAATATATGAAATATAAATTTTTCATTGAAAATTTACTATTGTAATAAAGAAGACTTACTTTTAATTTGATATTTGCATTAAATATTTTTTATGATTTGCATTTATAAAAAATTTATAACTTAATATCTAACTTTTATTTTATTATAACAAAAAAATTTTAAAAATAAAATTATGATACATGATATAATTTCATTGATTAATGTCTTTTTTTTTGTTTGTTTGAAATTTTTACTCTTACTTAAAGTCCAATACCTTATTACTTAAAGTGATTGAAAAAAATATTATATGTATAAATTCTCTCAAATTTATAATTTTAAAATATAAATTTTAATAATATATTCATTTGATCCAAGAGATAATCGATTTCATTTGATTAATATTATTATATCATCATTTTACTTAATAATATTAGTTGATAATATAAAATAACTATAAAATAGAAATAAAATATTTAAATTATAAAATTTTAATAAATATCAAAGTAAAAAGTGATATAATTCATAGTTAAATTAATATATTAATCCGGAGTAATATTGCTATTTATATTAATTTAAAAAAATTTAAAAAAAACCCACATTCCCTACTGAAAAAAAAAAAAGTTTCCCTTTGAAGTTTAAACTTTGTGAGCAATTTCTATTTTTTTTCAAAATGTTGTGATTTGAAGTTGAAACGAAAATGTGAAAAGTCTATATGATCAACAGATCAATTACATTTTTCTCAATCTGCAAATCATTCATCGAAGTGAAATTGAGAGAATTGAATTTTGGGTCGTATCATATCACATCATTTCGACATTTGATCGATCATGTCCTTCTTATTTCTTCGACCCGTCAAGGCCCAAACCCCGCAAGAGGTAGCCAGGGCGATCAAGGACAGCCTCATGGCTCTCGACGCCAAAACCGTTGCTGAAGTTAAAGCCCTTGAAAGTTTTTTTTTTTTTTTTTTTTTGGGGGGGGGGGGGTTATGCTTAATTTTAGCATAATTTCTTGTATTCTTCAAATTTTTTTGGGATTTGGCTATGTGGTTGAGTCTCAAGTTTGTTTGTGATATTGAAATTATGAAATGGGTTTTAAGAATTATTTCATTTGGTAATGTTTTGGGCATTGGTTTGCTAGTTGTTTTAATATTTTACGTGTTATGCCATTACTTTGCTCTTCTTCCCAAAATCTTTGGAGCTTTTTGCTTTCCCGCATGAAATGCTAACTGTTTGTTATTAGGATGTCAACAATGAAGTGTCTTCCAATGTCATTTGTTTGTAATATGAACAAAATGGCTGATGCTTTATTATTTTGTACATAGAAAATCCATTGTCCATTAGGCTAGAGAAATGGAGGTAGCTCTCCCATCTAATAAAGTCTTAAAGATTTGAACCTGAAACCTGCAGTGGAATGCTCAAGTTCTAACCCAATGGGACAAAAGGGGCAACGCTTGCTTGATGTCTATGTCTGCTAATATTGTCTCATGGGATCAACACCATTTTAGCCTACTTTCAATGGCATTGTAGATAAATAATAGGTTTGGTCCAAGGATGGATGATTTTTGTTTTAGCCACAAGCTAAATGTTGGGGTTTAGTTTCTATCAGGGTTATGTTCAGAAATGAAATCGAAAATGGACCGCAGAGACATTCAGTTACTTTGTAAATTACTCATGTTTAAGAATTTGGGATATTGATAGTTATGTTTTATATTGCCTTGGGCTATGGAAGAAGTTGAAAAGAATTTTGTGACAATGAGATGCATGCTTTCAAGAGATGGGGAGGTTGAACCAAATGTGGATCAAGTCTTACAGTTGGCACTTGAAATTTCTAAAGAGAATGTTATTTCTCTCATTAGTCACAAGTTGCCCATACTGGGATGGGAAGCAAGTTCTTGATATTTTTACTATTTTGGTCATATCTGGTTATTTAATAAGCTTGCCTATTTATTTTATGTTTTTACAGGCAAGAAAAGATTTATTACACCTTTGGTCCATATTGTTGAGCAAAAAGTTGATTCCACCTGTTGCTGTGTGGAGTACATTGAGAAGCATTTGGAGTTATTTGACTTTCTTGTGGTTTGGTAATGTTATGAATGTCATTTTCACATTTATCTATGTCCATGCCCCTTTCTTTTCAACTAGAAATCTCTATAATTTGTTGTCTATTACATGCTTATCGAATATGCATAAAGCTGGTTTAATGTGACTCTTTCTCTCTCCTTCCTATTTGTTGTGTTCAGAGTGTGTTGTTTATTTCTATAGGATGGCATTGACCTGTATGCATACTGAAATAACATGGACAAAGTCATGTGTGCTATTGAATCACTAAGGTTAGGTGTGTAATTTCTATCTTTTGCAAGCAGCTATTATAACAAGGAAATTGCTTTAAATTGTGGAAATATGTTGAGGGAGTGCTTCAAATTTCCAACACTTGCACAGTAAGACATTCGAGCTTTATGTCCATTTCGTTCATATGACTGAAGTACTTAATGATGTTGCTAAAGTGATGCTATGGTTGAAAACATTGTCATTGCTTCTTCCTAAATGATGATTGTATAAGATTTCAGAAGAGGAAATATAATTCTTTCAGTACATAAGTTCTCTAAATTTTTTATTATATTCTATATCATCTAATTTGTGGCAAGCTTTGCATGTAACCTTGATTGGAATCATCATCCTCATTTGTATGCTCTTTTCCAAATATGGTTTTACGTGTTAGCGTCTACTAAGGTTTATACACTAGGCTTTCATGAGGTGAGGTGGTGAATAAGCAGAACATGCTGCAGCATGAAATATGTTGCTTTCAGCTCAGCATTCAGATACAACTCCGGTTTTTAGTAGACTGATTAATCACCACTTCAATATCTTCTGATGTTGTTAACTACAAAATTAGGTTTGTGAGGATAAACTTCTTTTTAATATTCTGGCCTGCTTTAAAAGATCAAGTGTAAAACATATTATGAAGGTTTTGAGTAAAACTTGGATGCTGGGTAATTCAGGAACTGGTGCAGTTTAGAGATTGGTAATGATCATTACCTATTTTAGAAGTGCCGATTGCTGCTTTTATTAGATGTCAAAAGCTATAACCGGTTGGTGTCTATGAACTAGTCCAAGTAAATCAAAGGAGGAAAAATTGGCTGCTAGGGCACTTTCTTTGTTTTAAATTTAATGTTTGGTGCAAAATTTCTTTATTGAAAATCAAGTTTCACTTTTTCACCAGTTAAATTTTGTAGTGATTTTTCAGATACATATTAAAGTCTGCTAGCTTTGTGTTATTCTTCAAATTTGTGGAGTTGCCCAACTTTGACGTTGCTTCTGATGCATTTTCAACATTTAAGGTTAGATGTATTAGTTTTTAAGTCTTACGGTACTTTAGATTAAGTACATGCATTTTCAGGGTCCATGCTTTCTTCCTCTTATGCGTCTTTGATTGAATTTCCTCTGGATCTGCTTACAAAACATGGAACATTGTTATCTGAATAATTGACTGCTCATTACGATGAGGTACATTTACATACTGTTTAATCCTTCTTACGTGACAGAAATGATCTAGGCTGAGAACAATTTTGCTTTAGGGCTTTATGTTGATTGAATGCTTCAACTAGAAGACCTGCTGAGCTAAAAACTTTCTTCAAGAATGTTTTATATTGTGTGTACCCTTTTGGTAAGGGACATCAAGTGCAACTACCCCTGATGAATCTGCATGGTGCAGAGCTCTGAAAATATCTTTCTTCATAAGTTTGTTGAGATATCCATTTTCCATTTTCTCTCTTTTAGCTTATCTAATGAGATAATGTTGTTCCTGTTCTTTGATCTATATGAAAAACTCTTGATGTCTTCTAATTACGTGACAAGATGGCAATCTTTAAAGGTTGGTTTCGGCACTTTCTCTCTTTTCCATCCTGTTTGGATCTGTAGATATGTTGATTGGTAAGATGTGTTAATGCTGCAATGTTTTTGGTTTAGCTTCTGTCGCAATTTCTTTTGGAGACTCCAAATTCCCATATAATGAAGTGCTATATTTTAGAAGTTCGGTATTTGAAAGTTATGATGACATTGCTGGAGGTACTTCTTATTAACTGTACTTTTTTCTCCTTTATGTTTCTTTTGGCGTTAATTGGATTGAATCTCCATTGGCAGTCCGGATGTCTTATTGAAATGAGTTCTGATTTACATTCAACCATCATACACTCTTGCATCTTCGACCGTCCATTATTGGGCCTGAAGAGACATGGAAAATGAGTGATGCAAGAGTGAAAGCCATGAGTGCGGAATGGCATTTTTGTTTTATGGAAACTGCTTCAACTTATTGATATACTTTTGGGTATTCAACTTGGAATAGATTGGACCTAGTGAAATCATATGAGCTCTCTGTTTTTACTTTTATGTCTGATAAGATTATCCCAGTCTGCTTCCTTGGTACATTAAATATCTTAACCTGTAGCTATCGAGAAGAACTTGTTTGAAATTGTCTGTTATATGATTTGACTTTTTACTTTCCGCTCTTTTTGTGTCAAAGCAGGATTCAAGTAAAAACATGCAGATTTCTGCTTTCCACATTTTCAAAGTGGTTTTTCCCTCTCCTTCTCTCTCACTCTCAAATAAACACATCGTTTTTGCTAGTCCCAGCACAGGCCTATCCACAGTCCACAGGCAAGCACATGTTCTGTCATGGGGTTTTAAGAATACATCTTTGTAAAAAAGCCTCAGGGCAATGTTCTAAGTTAATAATTAGACAAGAAATGATGAGTGATGATATTCATGAATTGGAAGCTCGCCTATGAAAGTTCCCAATGTCTCTATCTCTTTCTCCTGCTTCAATGAACCCTAAAATATGTCATACTAAATGTCATAAGATGTCCTGTCCAAAAGATCTTCAGATATTAATGTTCAAGATCACCCATTGAGACTGAAATTTAGCCTGCGGAACATTATACTTTGGAGTATTTCTTCTGTTGCATTTCCAAAGCCAGTTCGCTCTCTTTGTCTTAAAAAATTACTTGGGACTGTTGGATGCAAATTACTTAAATGATATCACCTAGATAACAGGGAAAGAAAGCTTACTTCAGATATTGCAAGAATTGTTCTAATCTATTGTTTTCCTTCCTTTGCTATTCGCATGAAGGTTTTTGTTGCTAATCCTAACAAGCCAAGAGAAGTAAAGATTATTCTGGCAAAAAACCATGAAAAATTGCTGGATCTGCTTCAAAATCTCTCAGGAAAAGGTACTTAAATCTTTTGGCCATACATTTTCTGAAAAATTGGCACCAGATATATAGTTGGGTTTTTTCCATTTGAAACCATTTTCTTAGTTGTCCTTGTGCTTGTCTTTTAAGAAATAATTGTCATCGCATGTGCCGAAGATGAGCAATTTGAAGAGGAAAAGGAACTAATTATCAAGGAAATCGAAAGATTATCCCGGTTTCCAATTCTTAAATGCTAGTTTCCATCGCATGCTGTCTACTTTTATTAAATGCTAATTTCTGAATGATGATTTTCCATGGTGTGAGAACCGTCGGCCAAGGAAAGAAATTTACATCGAAGGAATATCAGAGTTCTGGTACAAGACAATATATAAGAAACAGTGAGCCCTTCCTAATTTCTTGTTAGAATTGTCAATGAAGTATGGTATTGTTGTATAAGGTGTGAAGAAACATAACTAGATTTGATTTCAGGAGTCGTCGTCAACTTTGATTGTATGAGTTATCTGTGGCTCATTGTGCTTTTGTTATATCATGCAACTGTTGTATGGCCACCTGGATCAGGGTGTATAGTATAATTGAAGCATTTTTTCCCGTAAAATAAAGGTTTGGTTAGTAAGTTGTTTAGCTTCTTTTTCTTTGTCATGGAATCTTTTGAACAATTAATTTTTCGGTGGACAGACATTAACATGGTGGAATTACTTTGGCTTCTTTTTCTTTGTCATGGAATCTTTTGAACAATTAATTTTTCTGTGAATAGACATTAACATGGTGGAATTGCTTGCTGCAATGTTGGTAGCTTCTCTTAACATATTAAAGCAAGCCTGCAATAGAAAAGAACTTGTCAGCCTACCCATAACACAAACACTACAACAATAGTCAATCCACGAATCCAGAAGCCACAGCTTAGAATTGTCTCGACCATAACACAAACACAGAAAAGTCAATCCTCGAGCTCGGGAGCCACGGCTTGAAGCATAAGCCTGGGCCATAACACAAACACGATCCTGTCTTTGTTGTTTCCTTCTTTACATGGTGGATAATTGGCCATAACTTGAACAAGTCGAATGACGATAAGAATGACAGTGTTGTATCTACATTTTTAAATGGAAATGGTTGGAAATGTTATGAGTTTGATGGCATGTTTATAGACATAAACAGATTTGGGGAATATAATTTAGTTACTAGATTTGCACCTTTGTTGTAACGAATTCTCTGATTCAGAGGCTGTTGAAATTTTCTTTCAATTTCTCGCTTCATTTCAACACTAAATTCAACTCCAGAATGGAAACACCTTTTTATTCCTTACCAATTAACCAAAGCTAAACGTTCAAAAACTACAATAATATAATTTGCAGATGAGATAAGCCATAAAGCAGTTCAAATTCGACTGAATCGAACAAGCATTAAGATTTTTATTAAGAAAAAAGACGAAACCCTAGAAAGGGAAGAGAGAAAAAGATGAGAACTTTGGGTTGAGGCGTTTAGTTGATGTCGGAGTCATCGAAATCGTCTTCGAAGTTGTTGAAGAAATCGGCGTCGGCGAGCTTGTTGTCGATGGAGATGCCGCCTTCGCCGAACATCTCGAGTGGGTCAACGTCGTCGACTTCCATGGCTGAGCCTTGATCATCTGGGTCCACCATGAATTCCATCGGCGTTGGCCTCATCTTCCTCTTCAGCTTCTAGGGATTTCTTTTTAAGTTTGCGTGAATTCAACGCTGAGCTTATATAGAGAAATGTTTTCTATGAACGGTGTCGCTTCAGATGCTTAAAATTTTAAACCAAAATCCTTTCACGGAACGCAGCGTTTTCCAATTTAATCGGGAAAACTTTCTATTCCTGCAACGACGTCGTGAGATTCTTGGTTATTTTTATCATCAACGGTTTTTCAATGGACAAGAAAATAAGAACGTGGCAAAGTGGTAGAGATCGAGAAATATGGGGAGCAGAGAAGCGGAAATGGAAATGGCAGCAGCTCAACCATGCCCTTGTTCTCCTTCATCTTCTTCACCCATAAATCCCACCTCCATAATTTCATTCATTTGCCACTTTGCCCTCTCTCTTACTCTCATTTACGCCGTCGTTTCAGCTCATGTGCAGCCAGAGATAGCAGCAGCAGCAGTAGAAGGAGAAGAAGCAAGTGGGACCCTAATGCTGAGAATATTCGTGCCAAAGGCTTCAGCTTCAACACCCAAAACGATGGCGACGACGAAGAAAGAGATGATTATTATGAAGAAATGGCAAATTCCGGGATTTTGGACGAAGCAATTGATAGCATTTGGATTTTGAAGGTACAATCTTTTCTTTCCTTTCCTTTTTTTTTTTTTTTTTTAAATTTGGATACATTCTTAAAGGTAGAATTTTGAATACCAAATGGGATTGATGTAAATGAATTTCATGCATTAAAATGGATTAAATTTGATGCATTTCTTTTTATAAATGAATTAGCTTCATACATCAATAGTTTTGCAACAACTATGGGTCCTTTTGAACAACTTAATTCTTGGATTTATTCGGTTAGTTTAATAGGATTTGCTTCCTCTTGAACAAGTAGTAAAATGAAGAACTTTGATTTGAAATCAACTTTATTCTTGGATCTATTGGGTAGTTTAATAGGATTTGCTTCTGTTGCAAATTTTAAAATTTAAGGGACTTGCCTCTTGCTTCAAATCTTAGTTGCAGGCTCACATATGCAGCTGTAAATTATGTGATACTAAGAATCTTTTGCATGGGACTGACACTCCATAGGAATATAGGAATCCCATCTCAAGACTCCTAATATCCGGCAATTATTCCGCTGACAATGTTGGGAAATCTTTTATATTGTCCTTCGCAATGAGGGGTTTGATTGGCAGCTCATGCAAGTTAACTAGTTTTAGTACCAGAAAAACTGCATGACAGCTTTAGTTGAGTTTACATGGGCATCAACAAACTGTTTGAACTCTTTGCAGATCACATATTTGCTGATTATGGTGAGAAATAGCGTTAGCTTCCACAGACCACAACACAGGATTTTTCACTTTGGACGTACCATTCGGCATTTGCCTCTTTCATAACCATCATTCAAACCATAGGCATCTCCTTATGCCTTAGTACTGAATTTTGCTCTATATAGGAATGTTGTTTTAAATGAACTGTTGCTAAATAATTGAATTTTCTCGATTGGATCATGTCCTACAGTTTGTTCCCCTCAATGTTATTTTATCAAATGTTAATTTCTTTTTTTTTCCCATAAAAAATGCATTCTGTTGATCCCAATACTTTTGCAATTGGTCAATGCAGGTTTTCAAATCCTTTGGTTGGACGCTACCAGTCATTTTACTTTCCTTCTTGTTTGCCACTGGCCCAAAAGCTTTCCTCATGGCATTAGCACTTCCACTTGGGCAGTCAGCAATAACTTTGGCACTTGAAAGGTTTTTGGGAAGGTCACAAAACAAGCAGAAGCGTAAGGTCAGGGTAAGAAAAAAACCAAAAAATACATCTCGGCGCACTGTAAAAAATGTTAAAATGGAGGAAGAGGTACAAGAAGGCCAAAAAAGCAGAAAGGGAAGAAGGGATTATCAATCATGGATAGTTAGTGATGATGGTTCTCCCAATGAGGGTGGCAATGCTGCAACCAACTTTGGTGGATGGGATGAGCTAGATGGAATGGGATCAATGAAAATGCCAACAATGGAAAATGGCTCAAAAAGGACATCAAAGGAGGAGGGCAAGTTGAGTATGAAAGAAAGTAACAATGATGCACCTTTGCTGTTGAGATTGTTGATTGCTGTTTTCCCATTTTTAGGTTCTTGGACTAAGATGTTTTGGTGATCCCATCTAGCAAGCTTCAGGTTCGTGCATGGCATCTTTTCTTTCTTGTCTTTAGCCCAAAAGGATTGCTTGTTCTGGTTCATGCTTGACTATTTTATAGCTCATGCTTGAGGCCAGAATCATAGATCAACAATCATAAACAAAATCATTTTTTAACGCATTTTAATATATCATTATACGAGTCTAGTTATAAGCATATATACAGCATTTTTTTTTTCTTGCTAAAATTCCCATTGTCTTTGCAATTCTTGTTCTGGTTTAGGGTTGGGATTTGTTTGTATCTTGAAACATTGTCTTGTGTTTCTATTTTTATTAAAATTTTCAGTTTTTTGAATTTGTCATAAATTTTTTTTGAATTTTTTTTTAAATTTGAGATTTTTTTTAATTTTTTAAGTTTTGATATTTTTATAATTTTTAAAAATATTATATATATATTTTAATTTTTTTAATATTTCAGATTTTTTAAACAATTTTGAAAATTTTTTAGATTTTTTTTTTATAAAATTTCTTTTAATAGTGACTGATAATTAATAATGTAACATTGATTAGACTTTTTTACGACATCTTATTGACTTTCATATTATGTAAATAAATTGACTAACAATATTAGGGCCTACAATCGCTTGACCTAGTGTGTTTAAAATTTTAAATTTTGATAATCTCGGGTAAAAAATCCCAACATTTATTTATAATAGATTTAATTAAGGATTAAGTTATTTATTTAAGTCTAAATATCCATTCAAGTTTTGAGAGATAAAAAATTAAAGCTCATTAAATAGATTTGGACGTAATTTTTAAACTCATTTAAATTTCAAGTTAGGTTTTAAACAAAAATTTAAAATTTAAGTTTGATCTGTTTAGATTCGAATTCACATATATATAAAATTTTTATTTATATATATGTGAATTATATATAAATTAATTCGTATATATGAAAAAATTAAAATTAAAAATTATATATTTTTTATTAAATTAAAATTTTATTTTTAATTTTTACATATATAATATTTATTTTTAATTTTTATGTATATGTGAATTAAATATAATTCAACTTAATTTAATTTATACTTAATTTAATCATATTTTTTAAATTTTTTATTATATAAATTAAGGTAAGTGGGTGGGTTAAGGATATATATTTTTAATTTGAGTTGGATTTAAAAATTTTTTTTATTATATAAATTAAGGCTAGTGGAAACACTTCTGTCTACAATCCGAAAGTTCACAATTGTTTGGATCCAATTGTCAGCATTAGAAAGATATTAATTGTCAGCATTTGGAACTGAATTAACCGAAGTTTTCAATATATGGAAAGATATCAGACTATAGATATTATTATTTACATATTTTAACTAATTTAATCTGAACATGTTTTTGAAGATAATTTGAGTCTTTTTTTGAAATAAAAAAATGTTAATACTAAGGATGGTAATAAATCGTAAATAAATAAATATTAATTATTATTCAATCCATTTACAGTGGATTCGAATAATTATAAATAGATAATTAATAGATTTGGATAAGAAATTTATTATCCGTGATGGATTCAGAGTGAATACGAATAGTATCCTCTGGATATTTAATACTCAAATCTGTTTAAGTTTTAATGAATAATAATGAATATTCAAATTCGGATATGAATTTGTTACTTATTTACATATCTAAAGTATATAAATTTGTATATTTGTATAAAGTTTTATATCTTAAAAAGTAATTTTTATTTATTATTAATTAAGACTAAACTTGAGTTTTAAATTATATTTTTGTTTATTTTATATTTTGACAAAAATTTTAAATAAACAAATATTTTAACATTTTAAATATTTAAACAAATAGTATTTATTTAAATAGATTCGAATTTAAATAATAATTTTAAATTTAAACAAATATTTAAACAAATTTAAATATTATAAATATTAAACGAATTCGAATACGAATATTTTAAAAATAATGAATATCCATTTCGCTATCATTCTTAACTAATACGGGACAAGCTTCTTTTACTTTTATGTTAAGATGGAAACTTATTAGATTGATATTTATTGTTTCTATTACAAAAACTTTTTCTTTTCCCTTTAAACTCAATTATACGAGTTTAGTTGTTATGGATAAATTACCCATTTGGTCTCTTAAATATTATATTAATATCAATTCCACCTTGCTTGAGGCGTAAAGGTGGGTGATGGAGTCGATATGAACTTGTTTGGAACCAAATTTCTCCATAGAAAAGGATGATAGAAGGGAAACTTAAAAAAGGCTATTGAACAAAAATTTTTATCCAAATTGAGAAAGATATTGTATTAAAATTCCTAACAAGGGAGGATTTTAATTTGTCAAAGGTATCATTTTGTTCTAAAACAAAGGAAACTATCATGAAAAGTAAGGCATGATAACTACATCCAAGAATATGGCAAATTGAAAAAAAATTGTCATACAACACAACCTTACTAAAACCTCATGTTAATTTCACAAGATAATCCATAATGTGCTTAATTTACATCGATGGGAGATAAATTTAATTTGCGTCACAAAAATTTGGGATTGAGACAACTAATATAATGGGCAAAATTTATATTGTTAGCAATTACTTCATTGGTTACACCATTTTTTTTTTTTGAATTACAAGAAATTTTTAAATAAAATAAAATTCATTAAACTAGATTCATGCATCGTACATACCATTTGAATGTAGGCATTTGAGATAAGGAATTGAGTTTAAGACGTACAAGTTTGTGCTATATCATGCTTTATTGCTTAATCAACTTGAGTTGATAAGCTGCAAAAATGTTTGAAAAATTGGATGGCTTGTTTTAGATGATCTAAGAAGAGGATTAAGGCTGACAGTTGGTTTGCTTTAGTTAAAACTTTCAATAGTACTCGAAGATAGAGGTGTTCATGGGTTGAATTAGGTAGATTTTGGGTTAAACTCATAGTTAGTGCTAGAGTATGAGAACTTCTTATACTAAGAATTCTCATATAGGTGGTAAAATATAGATACTTGATTTTGGTTATTAATGCTTTTTTCTTTTAAATTTCTTTAAAGTTATTAAGTTGATGATAAGTCAAAACAGCTAATAAGACTATTTTAATTAAAGTTATTTTATGAAATAACTATTCATGAAACAACTTTTTTACAAAATAACTATTTAAGAAACAACTCTTTCACGAAATAATACCTTCACAAAATAATTATTCTGGAAACAACTTCCTCAAAGAACAAGACCAACACCTTTACTGAAAATTCTTGTATCAAAAGTTGCTTCATTAAGAGATACAAAACTCTTTTATCAAAAATTGATAAAATCACTTTCAACCTCAGCAACCACAGGAAATAGTTTTGCTCTTAACAATAACAATTTTCGCAATATTCGTAAATAATATTCCTCCATAAACTCATTGGAGATGGCTGTTACAAAGGTTTCGGGAGTATGGACAGGTAATGGATGTCTTCATTGCACAAAAAATGAGTGCAAGAGGCAGGAAATACGGGTTTGTACGTTTTGAGAAACTTGTAAACGCAAAGAAGGAGTTGTACAATTTGAATGGATCGTGGATTAAGGATTACAAGATTGGGGTTAAATGGCCAGATTCAATGCAAGATCGACATTTTCGAAAAGAGTTATGACGAATGAGGAACGTGAGAAGAGTAGAGTGTGGGACAGCAGACAAGGGCGGGAGAGAAACCTTCATGGTCGGTTGCAAAAGGAGTTGGGGAGAGGTTTAACGGGGGATAGGGGGTGGTAGGAGGACAAAAGTCCTACTTACAAGCTGCTTTGAGTGGAGAAAAAAAAACACCTTATAAGATTGGGTCAAGTCAAAATCGGACGAGTTCAAATATTATTATGAATTATACTTTTAATCATTAGTATTTAGATTGAACTAACGAACCCAAATATATATGTAGGTGATTGAGTTCGTTCGAGATGAACATGTTCCATAATTTATAGATTCAAGTTGGTCAACACAGGGCCAACATTCATTTCACTTATAAAGTGTTTAGATATTCAAATTCTGATAACTTTGAGTAAAAAATTCTAATATCTATCTTTAGGTTGTAATTTATTTTATATAAAAAAATTACTTAAACCTAAATATTTTTTTTGAATGATCTCTTTTTTTTAAAAATGTTTTTGGATTGATTTTATATCTAAGCTGTCATAAATAACATAAAAATGAAAATGATTCACCTTTATCAACTTTTATTGAATTGTCTCCTTGCATAGAAATACATCATACTAAAAGGAGAAATAATATTAAAAACCACAGTCATAAATGCACACACACTTGAAAGTTGGATCAAGAGGAGTGCCTCCACTTATGAGACATTGCCACTGAATTTGAATTTGCTTTTTCGAGACACTTCTGTCTTACAATTCGAAAGTTCACAATTGTTTGGATCAACACCTCTTGGCATCTTTGTGTGCATCAACCACTGAAACAACTGCAAAAAATAAAAATCAAACAAACAAATTAACTTTCAAACCCTTCAATGTAAAGAGAAAAAAAAACCATCAGATTTGAACTCAAATCTTTAAATACGGCCCATATATGCATCCATTGTTGATTTATTACTTAAATGTTAGTTAATTGTTTTCATGGTAAACAAAACAACATTGACAAATGTTTTTGAAAAGCTATCTAATATGAGTTAAAGGGATAAAGAAACAAACCAGTGAAAAGGAGGGCAAGTATGACAAATGGTAGAGAAAATTTGGCCATTTTACTTAGGGTTAGTAACAAAAATCTTATGCAATGGTAGGAAATGCTTGAGTGTATGAGTTAGCCTTGGAGGTTTTGGAGGTGTATAAATATTTTTGCATGTAGTAATTGAAATTAGAAAGATATTAATATTAGGCATTTTCCCTGCTAAAATCAAGGGACTGATACGAAGTGAGTATGGGCTGATATTGACCAATTTTCAAGAATATGAAAGATATCAGACCATATATATTACTATTTAGAAGAATGTTAATTTAATTTAGACCTTTTTTAGAAGAAAAAAAATGTTTTAAAACTTTTATGTTTTATGTTAACATGGAAATGGTTTCTATTGCGCTAAATTTAAACAGCATTAAAAGGCAAGAGTTAGGTACATTTTTTTTTTAATTTTTATCTTTCTTTAAACTCTTTCACACAGTCTTTCTCTAATTTAAAATGCAAGGGTCTTTATCTAGATTTTTTCTTGTCCTTTTAAACTCGTTTATATATATGAGTGTAGTGGTTATGGAACAATTCCCATTTTGATACCTTGACTTTTTCAAGAAGTTTTTTTTTTTTTTTACGTATAAAAGTTGGTTTAAATGGACATGATTTTTCAAGTTAAAATACAAATAAAACCTAATTTGGAGTCTTTAATTCTCTTTACATAAAAAGCAATTTCAACATTTATCCTTTTCTAACGACAATAATTTGGGATAATTAAGGGTCGTTTGGTATTATTATATATTATAATATTTTATGTTTTTGAAATTTTGTTTTGTTTTGATTTTCCTTTATTTTTAATTTATTGATTTGAAAATATGTTTGAATAAAAGTTTTTGTTTTAGAATGTGAAAACAAAAAAATAAGAGAAAGTGATTAAAATTTT
Organism: Durio zibethinus; assembly: GCF_002303985.1. Next base: position 14,435,512 of record NW_019167849.1, on the reverse strand, counting down.
TAGACTCCGTTTGTTATTAATAATATAAATAAATATAGTTATTATTAATATTATTTATAATATATTATAATGTTATTTATAATATAAATTATTTATATAATAAATATAATAATATTATTAATTTAATATTATATAATAAAAATATTATTTTATTAATATAATAATTATAACGTTACTGTAATGGTTTAATTGTAATTTCTATGAACAGCACCCATATGGTAACAATGCCAAATTATTTCCAAAAAACTGAAAACACCATTTTTCTGTTATCAGCAAATTTTAAAATTTTCTAAAACTTTATTTTCAATTTTTAAAAATAAAAAATAAAAAAAACCTTCCAAATATGTTTTTGTTTTCAATTTTAAAACAAAAATGAAACCGAAAACAAAAAATAGAAAACGAAAACGTTAGCGAACGACACCTAAGCAATTAGCAATTCCTTATTGGTTGATTTTGAATTAATTCCTATAGACGAAAATAAATCTCTGGACAGGTACAGTGACTGTGAGATTGATATTGGGGAAAAAAATCCTCATCGCTATTTAAAATTTGTTGAAAATTTTCATTGCTTAATTTAAGGGTGATAAATATAGTTTTTAATTAAATTTATAGATGAAATTAATAATTTTAAATTAAGTATAAAAATAAATAAAAATTAATTAAAAAGATAAAAATGAAGTAAACAAATATTTAAACTTAATAATTTCAGATACGATACGATAATACGACACGAAAATTATACAAAAAAAATTTGATTTGTGTTTTAAAAAAACATGTTTCATATTTATTCGTGTCGACATAAATTTTGACACTACAAAATTTGTGTCATATAAGTATTAACTCGTTTAAATACGTGATACGACACAAATAATATATTTAATTTAATTTTATCATATGAGTAAACGTTTAACACGTTTACACGTTTTATTTTATTTTTTATTTATTTTAATTTAATATAAACATATAAAAATTATTTTAATTTTAATCTTTTAGTTATAATACTTAATTACCTATTTAATATCATATAAAAATTATTTTAAATATTTAATTATGATACTCATTTAATAATTGTTATAAAATTATTTTTATATTAATAATATAAATACAATATTAACATTAATATTAATCCTATACATTATTATTTTATTCTTTAATAGTTTATTATTTGAATTTGATACTAAAAATTAATATAGTTATGTAATATAAATTAATATATATATTAAATACATATTAATTGAGTATAAATTTTTTTAATAAATATTTTTTATATTATAATATGTCAAATTTATTAAGTTGTAAATGATAAATAGTTTTAATTATTTATTATTTTAGTCAGGTTCTTGTATATATTCATGTTAATCATGTATATAATTCTTATATTTATAGAATCTATAGAATCAATTTCTTTAATAACAAATATTTATTTTTCTTATTTAAAAAATTCTTTAATAAAATTTCAAAATCTTTAATTTTATTTTTAAAATTTCATTAAATTTTATTCTCAAAAGATTTTAATACTCTAGATATTCTATACAAAATTTTACTATATTGCAATTAATTTTTTTCATTTAGCTAAACATAGAATACTATTATAGGGCACAATTAAATCTTTAGAAGAATGTTGGCTCGATTATAGGTTCTACAAAGACACATCGCAAGTTGAAAAACTTTAATCTACTAATTTTAACAAAATTTTTAACAACATCATATCATCGGTAAAAAATTTTGTTTATAGGTTGCATGAACTTTAAACTTACAAACTTTACTTCCATATAAAAACAAGTGATTCCTAAAAAAAAAAAAATTAAATTATATACTTTACTTTTTTTTTTCTCATTTCTAGAAATACAAAAATTATATACATTACTCCTTTTTACTTTTTTTTTTCTTACGAGAAAGACAATTTTATTGTTAATTATTGAAGTCATGCATATTTATAAAGGAAACAATCCCATTAATTGTTTCATTGAATTTTTTTAGAAATATTCTTTTTAATTGTTCCATTCAATTCTATTTTTTAGGAAAACATTCACATTACTTATTCTTATATTTTTAGGGAAACACTTATATTACCTATTTCTTTTAATTTCTCGTTTTTTTTTTAAAGAAACACTCTCATTACTTATTCTTCTATTTTGTAGAGAAACATTTTTATTGCTTATTCTCTCTTTTTTTTTTAAAGAAACATTACCACTACATGTTCTCCTATTTTCTTTAGAACACTTTCATTACTTATTCCTTTTTTAGAGAAATACTAACTTTATGACTTACACTTTCATACATCACTTGTCTAATCAGTAACTCTTTAATTTACAATATTAAAATTTGTTTATTCTATGCATAGAACATTCTTTGATTTACATCAAATAATTTTCATACAAAGAGTAATGAAACCGCACATATACAGTCACAATAAATATGTATTCATATATAATTTTTTCTTTTCATGAAACTTATATTATACATCTTTAAATTACAAGAACAAATATATTTTATTTTCATATATAGTTTTACTTTTATTCTTTCATTAAACTAGTGCATGAGAGCTTCTTATATTAAAAATTCTCATGTAAGGGCAAAACGTAGATATTTGATTTTGGTTACGAATACTTTATTCTTTTAAATTTTTCTAAAGTTATTTAAATTACAGATAAGTCACAACATGTGATAAGACTATTTTAGTGATAGTT